>WBNM01005779.1:26802-394898 GCA_013399055.1 Ramphastos sulfuratus | reverse complement strand
GAAGATGTTAAGTACCTCTGCCTTTTCCTCATCTTTTGTTACTATATTCCCCTCTGCATCTAATAAGGAGTGGAGGTTGTCCTTGCCCCTTCTTTTGCCATTAATATAGTTATAGAAGCATTTTTTATTCTCCTTAACAGCGGTGGCCAGTTTAAGTTCTAAATGGGCTTTTGCCCTTCTAATTTTTTTCCTACAAGACCTAGCAACATCCTTAAACTCTTCCTAGGATACCTCCCCTTTTTTGCAAAGGTGATACACCCTCTTTTTTCCCCTTAATTCCTTTAGAAGCTCCTTGCCCATCCAGCCTGGCTGTCTCCCTTCTCAGCTCATCTTCTGGCATATTGGCACAGCCTGTTCCTGTGCCTTCAAGAGCTCTTTCTTCAAGAAGGTCCAGCCTGCCTGGACCCTTTGTTTTTAAGGGCTGTTTCGCAAGGAACTTTCCAAGTTAGTTCCTCTCCACCTGCTTCACTGCTTTTCATAAAAGCAAAGTGGAGCTTGACAACAGACTGCGAGTGAGCACAAAGGATACCTCTTTTCTTCTGTCATTTCAACAGAAGGTCAGGACTTTGTTCTAAAGATAAAACCACTTTTGCTTGTGCAAACCTGCCACGGATGTGAGCCTTGTTTCACCTGGTTTCCCCCAACAATCCGAGTGAAAAGGTTAAGGTAACTCCATGGTTTTATCTCTTGAAATTTCTGCCCACACTTAGGATCTGAGGGAAAAAGAAGGAAGGATTTAGTCTGTATTTTCTACCTTTTTGGTAACATAGAATTGGAAGTCGAAGACAGGACTCCGTATTTTGTTTGGAGCCCGTGTGTAACATGCTACACCATGACCTTCATTAACTTGATGGAAATCTGAGTATTTATTTCATTACAAATCATATTTATTTAAGTTACCCATTCTGAATCATCAAGGAATCAGACAAAAGTTTCGTAAGAACTAAGCATTAAAAGATAACTCTCAGTTACAAACCTGCATTGGAACGAAAGCACAGAATCAAAACTAGACCAATTATTTTAATGCTACCTTGTCTCTAGATGCATGAGCTCTGCAGGTCAAAAACTTACGAGGGTGAAACTAGTGCAGCTTCTTTATTTCAGTACTGACTTCCATGCTTGTCACTATCTAAGGACAACACTGTTAGTACCTAGAAAACTGTTAAACCCAGATATGAAATTTTCATCCTACCTTTCTGAAGAACAGATGGCACAGCATGAAATTCTGTGATACAAACTATCCCCATCAGGAGTAACTGCAGCTTACTGGGGGCAATGTGCATCTTGGGGTGCTAAGTGACTGAGTGAAAACAAGGAGAGTTTTTACAGGGGAAAAAGAAACCCAGTACTACACTGCAGAAGAATAGCAACTAATTGAAGCAGAAGTTACTTATTAATCCAGCCATAACACACTTAGCTGCACAAATAATTTAACAGAGCACGATTCTCTTACACGTCACTAATGAAGCCTTTGTTGTAAAATTCTCCCTAAAACCAAAATTTTCAGGGAAAAAGACAAAATTAAATTACCATTGCATGCTTTGCTAGTAACATTTACCCAAGCTGATCTATACACTTAAGCAGAAGACACACGCACAGAATGTGAATTGCTGTTTGCCCCTACAATTTTTACAGCTTTTGAAGAGGGCAAGACTTCAGTTTCAGCCAGTTTTACAGACCTAAGAAACATCTCAGAAGTTTTCCCTTTGTTGGCAGCATGCTCAGTGTTGTAAAGGGCAAAGACAACTCTCTGCATCAGTATGTTCTTCCAAAGAGCAATGTTTATATTCCTTTTTTAAAAGGCAACCAAGAAGGACAGAGCTCAGCTTTAAAAAAGTATTTCAGTACTGCTGCAATCAGCACCACCAGTTCCATGTCACTCTTGATAGCAATTTAAGGGCAAGTCTCTTAGAAGGGTATTCAAATCCTAAGTAAAGGAACACGCCAGCAGCTAAATTAAAAGCCTTGACAAAACAGAAAACATAAATTATCCTACAAAATCATCACTTATAACTTTAGTCTTACCTGGTTTAGCAGGTGTTGTCTGACTTGGAAATGGCTGAATAAAGTGGTAAATATAATTAAAATACCATCAAAACTATCTTAGAAGTCATATGAGATGTATAAGCACCAAGTAAGTGATCAGAGCCATCAAGATATACACAATTAATATACACTAGATGACAGAAACCACAAGTCTCCTTTATGCCAGAAAGGGCAAGGGATATTTATCCCAAGGAACTAGGAAATGTTTACACAACACAGGGGGAAATGCTGTTCGTTTGTGGATACTTTTCTTGGCTTAAGTAGTTGACACCCTCAGTTTCCTCTCTTTGTAAAAAATAATTCAATATTTCCACCTTTAATATCTCCGCAGTAGTCAATTTTCACATGGGAAATGCATCAAACTTTGAAGAGATAAACATGGGGTAAACAATACATTCAAGTTAACACGAACTTCAGTCTTGAACTTTTCGAAGCAGCATTTTGTCAGGATGCCAACAGGTAGATGGAAAATATGTATTCTTTTAGAATAAGTTGCAACAGTAACGAGGCAGTGTCCGTTTTTGTGGTTCCCATCACAATGGATAAGACTTTGTGTTTTTCAGTTCTGCTCAGGCTCCCAAAGAAAACAATCCTATACTTGACTCATTAGCCCCAGTCTATTGAATATGTTCTATTATTTGGCCAAGATTTCACAACAGAGCCCAACAATAATTTATCTATTTGTTCAATTACAGGTTTTTGTTATTCTTTTCCTCTGCCATTCAGAGGATAATGAAAACCATCTTTTACTCTGAACATGTAATTTCATAACAAAAAGCCTGAATACAAACCCTGTGCTATACAATTTGAGTTGCAGTTGGGGTTTTTTTGTTAAAAATACACAGAACTTCTTGAGACTGCAGTTTCCCTCTGGTTCTATGGAGAGCTCCAATTCTGCAACTTCTGAAACCTGCATCACCAATATAGAATCATAATGGTTGGAAAAGATTTCTAAGATCATCAATTCCAACCATCAAACCAATACTACCACAGCCACTAAATTATGTCCTGAAGTGCCACATCTACACATTTTTTTAAACACCTCCAAGGACAGTGACTCCACCACTTCTCCACTTGGGCAGCTTGTCCAATGCCTGATCAATCTTTCAGTAAATAAATTTTTCCTAGCTTCCCACCTAAACCTCCCCTGGCACAGCTCAAGGTCATCTCTTCTTGTCCTATTGTTAGTTACTTGAGAGGGGAGACCAACATCTCACTACAACCTCCTTTCAGGTAGTTGTAGAAAGCAAGTAAGGTCTCCCCTCAGCTTCCTCTTCTCCAGACTAAACAATCCCAGTTCCCTCAGAGTATCATTCCAGCTCAAATCGAAATCTTAGAAGGCTGCTTTCCTTCAACAATTAAGTCGAGCTCTCTGATCACCCACCCTAATGACAGCCTTTGGATGATGGCATCCACCAGGATGATAGAACAACAAGAATAAACAGTCTCTACAGTTTTAAGTGATGCTCTGCAAACTACACATCACATTATTATTGAGAAACAGAAACATCAGCCCACTGGTTAACTGGGAAACATTCAACCCATTTCAGATTTATGAGAGAGGCAACACTTACTGTGCAGCAGCTAAACCGGTCAGAGAAAAAAAAAAAAAAAAAAATCATACAAGGGCACATTCCATACAACCTGCTCCTTGTCTGGATGGCACAACAGAAGTGCAAGGTTTCTTGTCCTACTATTCTTTGTTCTCCTCTTTTGCTATCTATTTATCTTTCCAAGGGAGCTGTTGTCTTTATGCTGTGTGCAGGCAAGAGCAGTGATGACTTTAGGTAAAGTCCCCCACTGCAGAGCTGCTAGTTCTCAAACTCGCAGCTTTGGCAGGCAGCTCTGCCAGCACCATTTCTCAAAGGCAGGCAAAGGTCAAGCCTTATGACTTGATCTCCATCCATGCATTTGCTCTGAATCGGGGCTTGCTCTGTATCCTGTTCACGTCCTGTACCTTTGTAGTGAGAAAAACAAAGCCATTAAATGGCTAACTATCCAAAATGGCCTCCCTCACTACAACTCTCCACATAACTGAAAGGGCCAGTGTTCTTGCCTCAGAGTGACATTTAGCTATGTTTTACTGCCTCTAATTAACAAAGTAAGGGCTTGGAGAGAGCAGTGAAAGAGGAAAGGTTAGCTTTTGGTAGTGTTTCTACTTCAACTTGTACATCCTCTTAAATTCTTCAGCTGACCTGTCAGGGCACAGAACAAAGCGAACAACAGCAAGAATGTTCAAAAGAGTACTCAGTAAAATAAGAAGTCACAGAGAGCCCCCAGGACCCTGTTTCCCAGAACATTTGGTCTTTAATTTGAGCTTCTGGATACATATCAAGATCTATTTGAGTCTCCTGTGCAAGAGAAAACTGCAACTTTAGAGGAAAATGCACTCAGCTTTTCCATGATGCAAAGCAAAGCATAAGGTACCATACCAGCTAAAAGTAACCAGCACTTGGTTTTGATCTGCAGATATTTAGGCTCTACATTTAGCATCTCTTCGGATCTAGAAGAATAAAGCCTGAAATGCTAAGAATCTGAGCTCACAAAGCTTTGTACTATAGAGAAGGGACTATAAGCACAACAATTAACAAATATACTTCTATATGACATAAGGTAAAAGTGTATTATGTTAGCATGATTATGCTGCCAGTACAGTGATACTTCGTATCAAGGACAGAACGTACGAGGACAGCACTCCAGGTGCCAGCTGATTTCAGCACTGAAGTCCACAACTCTTGGTATCATTGCACAGCCTACTTCATGGAAGGTACCACTGCCTTACAAGGAAACAGAACTGAGTCCAAATGGTGGACAATTAGGGATGAATGACTTGTTAAACTAGTTTAGCAGTCTAAGAGAAGGAAGTCTAGAAGGAATCCATGTGTTTGCTCTTGATCAACCAACAGAGAACAGCTTCCACTTGTTACAGAAAACTGGTACAAAACCCATAAGCAGGCTTGGTCTCCACAGATAAATAACTTACTTTCAGGACCCAGTGGAAAAAATACAACCAGCACAGGGAGAATCAGAGAACAGGCTCACAGATCTCAGCTACTGATTTAGGCAACAAGGTCTGAGAAGCCAAGCCAAAAAAAGAGAACAGTGACAAAGTAGCATGCTAATAAAACTACTTACATTGTGCCAGAACTGTAGAAAGGTGGATTTACTTTCAAGGCTGAAATCTGGGTAGTGGGTTTGTGAAAGATTGAAAGAGTCACAATTCCCACCTTTAAACACTGAAACAGACACACACGAGTAAAGGAAGCCAGAGAGGAAGACTGCAACAAAGGTAAAATCAGAGTTTAGTCTGCTGTCTACTGTAATCTTATATACCAGAGTAATGTGAGTGTGTGGAAAGCACAAGCAAAGTCAGCCCAAGCCCAAAAAACCAGTAATTTCAGAGAGATGAGGAAAGCTAATCCAAACAAGATTACTGGACAATGATGGGGTGTTTCCTTTATGTATAACTAAATGTAGCAATAGCAGATTCAGCTGCATTCATATTTATCTTCTAGCTGTCCCACATCAACATACATACAGTAATTGTCACTGAAACTTCCTACTTTAGAAGTGGTGTGTCCTGTTTTCAGCTCTGCCATAAGATGGCAGAGTAACACCATTTCTGTCACAGAGGTAGTTGATCTGTATATGATAGTACAATATTGCCTGATAGAGCAAATATGCAGCCACACAAGTAGCTGTAGAAACAAAAATCAATTGTTTCTCCTCTGCACTGCAAGACAACCTTGTCCAAATCCACCGAAATACATCAGAATGTTTAGTTCATCATTCTCCTGATAGACTTTGCAGAAATACATTTTGAACTGGTTTCATTACTGCATAGATAGTTTGAGAAAACCCAAGAAATCTGCAATGGTACCTAACCATAAAGAACCATGTTATGATTAAGTGACACATGGTCAGCACAGATTTTGCTGCATGATTCTTGTATGGCTTTTCCATTTCTGCATCTCATTCTCAGCATCCAGTGTACAAAGAAGGGTACTTTGCAAACTCTTTCTGCCCCCTAGCAAACCTCAGTAGGGTTCATGCTAGTAAAGGCATTTGCAGTGATAAACAATCATCTGAATTTAGGCTTTAGGTAGCTTAGAAGCCTCAAGTTGAATTAACATGCCTGTTTTCTCCATTTCATAACTAGCCTTCTGCCTCCCAGCAGCAAAGATTTAGCAAGTAGCTTATATCAGTGCAACCACCCACAGGATCTTCTGCGCTAGGGACTTGCTGCTTAAGTGCTGCCAGCCAGCATGGAAATTACTAAATTTTCCTTAGGGAATGATGCAACAAAACTTGTGCTACAGTAAATACCACAGGCTAGGATGAAAGATAGGAAGTAAAAAACTTTCCTATTGAAATGGAAGGGATTCCACATTTCTGCAGTGGCAGGTGAAGGTCTAAATACTTAGGAGGAAATGAGAAATACTATGTGCAACTCAAACCCTTGCAAAAAATGACTGTGGCAAGGAGAAGGGGCAAAAAGAGGCAAAGCAAAAAATCAAAACAATAGAACTACTAACCCCCTCAATTGTTATATGTAATTAATGTGATCATGCACACCGTGAAGAAGAGACATTCCATCACACATCTGCTCTGCAAGGCATGAATTTCAGCCTCCACAAGATATGGCAGTTGACAGCCTGAAGGTTTAAATTACTATTGTCACATCTCCAATGACAGGCCAGAGCAAGCTCCAAGCAGCATACTGCAACAAAATGAGTCTAAATTCATTTTCATAAGTTATTAAAAGGAGTTTCAAGGTTGAGATGAAGCTTCAGTAGGTAGAAAAATGAACTATACCTCTGGTCAGTTCTCTTGCAGCAATTCTGTCAAAAACTGGAAGCTCTAGCAAACATTGCAGAACACAACAGAAACCACATTATGCTCAAAGACAGGAAGTGGCTTTTGCATTTCATCAGCAGATGCATGATATTCCACACAATCAGCATTCATGGAAGCTGCTGAATTCTTTCCACTCAGAAGAACTGCAATACAGTCCACCTAAGCTTAGCAGGCAAGTTTAGGTCAGCCTTCTTTCTTCCAAAAGCAGAGGTACATAGCACTAGGAAACAAGTCAGTATATTTATTTGTGGCTCAAAGAGACATGTGAATTCGACCATCAGAGTGTTAAATTAAAATGAACTCTATTTGTAAGCTGTTATAAGCCAGGAGACAGAACTAAACCACCTAGCAATTCTGTACATACTTGAGACTTCATTGCTGTGGGGGTTGGCCACGCACTGTGCTGATAATGCAAGATCTCTGGCCAGTCCTGAAAAACACACAACAAAAACCAAACCCAAACTAGACAGCAAATATTAACTCCCTACAGAAAAACAGCTGATACACACTGAATAGCAGTATTTCTTTCACAACTTTGTGCACAATGCAGCCCTTTTTTTTGTAGCAAAGGGCCACGTCAAGCCCTCAGAACACTGCAGCTCACACATACTGCAGAATACTGTTGTTTTGTGCCCCTCTGTGCAAGTTTATATTCAATTAGTGCGCATTGCTTGCTGCACTGTTCCTTGTCCTAATGTAATATGTATGTGGTTGCATCACTAATTCATGATTTAGGAACTCTTCACCTTCCCTAGCAGAGGTAGTCAGTGTTAAATTTTAGTTTTTGGTATCTTTTAATGCAAAAAAATCTCCAACACACAAAGCTTGAGCAGTACAGAGGGATGAAAGGAAATGGGGTAGGATAGATAAATCTGCAAACCAATGTGATGGTTTGGGAGTTCCCCGCCTCCTACACTTTGTAAAGTGACCCAGACTAGAACTCAGCCGGCTGGAAGTTAAGAGATGAAGCTATATTTACAGCTTAGCACAATATACAAGCAGATATACAAGCACTATATACAGGAATATTTACAGAAATATACAAGTTAAAGGTAATACAGAAACACAACACCCCTCCCAGAAATCAGAGACCCCAGGAGGGGCTCCCAACCACCCTTCCACCTTCTCCCCACCCCTATACCTTACCCTAAGGTTTGCTTTACGTGCAAGGTGAACTTTGGAGGATCGGCCAGGGGGGTTAGAAGAGAAAGTGGTTAGTGAGGTCACTCAAAGAGAAGCCAGAAGCTAGACCGCCTGAGACGCTGTGCCCCAGAGACCCTGACTGCCCGCTCAAGACACTGTTATCTATGTTTTGAGTTCCTATCCCTAAGCATCTCAGCAAGCCTATGAGTGAAGTAGATATCACCATTGTTTCCCTTTCACAGCATGCAATATAATTTTCTCTATTAAAATATTCCAATTAGCCTCAAACCAGCACACCCAAGTACAGCAAACTTCAGTGAGGCATATCTTAGCCTCCAGAGGCATGACTTCAACACACAGCAAAAACAGGAGACAACAGGGCTGTGGGCTAACATCGCAAGCCAGCTAATGGAAGCACTACCATGGGCATTTAAGAAGCAACTCCTTCAGTTTAACAGCTTCTGCATGCTTTTCTCCACCAAGACCAACAGAGTTCTTTTCTTTCTGCACTGTATTTCTGCCTGCAACGTTAGAAATCCCCTGTGGGCCTGGTACTGTCTTTGGAATCCTGAATTGTTCCCCCATAGCAAAAAGGAAAACCAAAAGGTTTCTGCAGCTCTCATCTTGCAGGATGGGTGTCAGAGTGGGAATATGAAGAGTTAATAATTCGAGTAGTCTCAAACATCGTCATTGTTACAGGCAAGGAAGAGTCATGCAAGAAACTAGTGGTTACTTAAATAGGTGTGTTCAGTATGAGTCATTTTTCAAATACCAAATAAATTAGAGAGTTTAACACTAGAATGCCACAAAGCCTATGCTATGGACCAGGATTCAATACAGAGCACAGGAAGCTTCTGGTTAGTCTGATTTCACAGGCTTTATCACTTGTGAGCTGTGTTTAGCCAAGGTCTTGATGTACCCAAAGCAACTGTCCAGATTTCATAAAAAATGTGGAAAAACCTCAGCGACAGAATTCATGTACACTTTGGATTAAAACTTCTGAAAAAATCCTAAATTACACTTCATCCATTCCTGAATCCACTCTGAAATACCTGGCTTACTGTACAAAATTGTAATATTAAGTGATACAATTAAAGCCGGAATTTAATCTCTCAGTTAACACTTCATGAGGGGGGTGCAGCCCTGGATTTGCATGGCAGACAAAAGTCAGGGAGGCCTCTTGTCCTTTAACCATTCAGGGGAGGGCTGCTGAGCAATCAGCTGCCATTAACGCACCAGCTGAAGTCAAGCTGCCCTCTCCACACCCCTGGCCAATTAGTCCAAACCTGAAGTAAGGACGCCAGCAGACCCCCACTTTCCAGCCATCTATTTATCACTGCTTACCTAATAGTCTGTGTGCAACAAGAGTCTGTTGTATGATCCTTGCTGTGAAACCTCCTGTCTTGGCTTGCTCTTTGTTCAGATGATTTTGTCAGTCCATAAGCTCACTGAAGGAACAGCACCTGCAATATTGTTAGCAATGGTCTCAGCACTTTCACTCAACCACTGGCTGTGCATTCAAGTTTGTAGGAGCTGTGTTCTAGAGTTTTTAGAGCAGAGCTGCAGAAAAAGTAAAACTAAAGTTATTCTTTTCAAATCAAATGCATGTAGCTGCAAGTTCCTAGGTTGTTTTCACTACTGGCAGGAGGAAAGTGCCTTTCATGGAATGCAATTGAACTTGCCTCTCTTCTTGAACTTTTCCATGTATCCCTACCTGCTCAAGCATGCATAGAGTATTTTTAAGACTGATACCCATCTCTGTGCATGTTCATTCACCAGTTGCCAAGCTTTCAAACCCAGGAGTATGCAAAATAGAGCCTACACATCTTAATGCAGGCAAAAACTATGTAATTAGAACTATTTTAAAGTTTTTCAGTGTCTTCAGGAATCCTTTCTATTAAAAATCCTATTTTTCTAGAGCAGAACTTATCAACAACACATGCAGCAGCCTTTTTATGTGCAGTAACTAACAATTAAAAAAATAGAACAAAGGCTCCAAACTGCATTTAATGTATATGTAATGACACAATGGAGATAAACCTTTCAGTTCTGCAAAGCGGTGAAAAATCCTCTCGTACACACTGCACCATAAGCATTTAAGTTTCTGCTACAAAAGACTGATGCTGAAAAACCACACGTACATACTTGTAGGGTGTACCCAAAAAACAAGCAAACCATGTCATCTAGGGATTCTGATTTTTATTTGGAAATACTGAAGTTTGGGATAGAATTTCAATCTTCTTTCATTTTTAATCACCAAAGAAAAGTAAAATGGTAGAAATATTTTAGGAGCAGCAATTCATCATCTGCTTTCCATTTTAACTCTCATTTCCCACTTCTCCTTCAGACACGTACAAAAGCTACTACAGGACATACAAGTTTAATCTAGCTGTATAAAATCTGATGCTTCGGGTTTTTTTACCACTTTCTCATTTCTCCTATGCACATGCACTTCTTGCTTTCCAGAGGTAGCAGGCCAGAAGGCTTTAAACAAGTCTCAGGAAGTGCAATTTCTGCAATAAAAATTGCTTCATCTTCCACACCTGCATCAAGACAGTGGTGACAACTCATGCTCTCCCCCGCTTCAGTTCTGATGCGCCCTGGTAAATCATAAGCTTGTCAAATCTATCAGCTTTTTAACATCTATCAGTGGTGAATATTTCAAAAGCCTCCTGTAGAAGCTCCAGCAGCAGATACTAGCTTGAGAGTATGTAATTCTACAGCATGGCATCAGCCCCAAAGAATTTCGAACAGTGCTGTGTGCTGACTAGTTTTGGGTCTTCTCCTCAGTCAAATGGTGTTCTTTCATACAGCCTGCATGAAGACCATGGCATCAACACAGCAAAAGGATTTAACAAGCAACTAGACTAGTGCAGTTCTGACATAAATCAAGCTCCCAACAGATGGCACAAGTTAGCACAGGCATTCTGTATTTAGCCTTCATGTAAAGCAGTTGTGCTTTGAAAATAGTAATGGTTGTTTCCTCCCTCAGCTCCAAAAGAGCCACAGATAGAAAAATCAAATCACAAGCCATGAATGAAAACAGAAGAGGAAACACTAAGCAATATATATTGCTCTTTATGCATAGGTATGTTTACGGAGACTGAGATGTGTACATATTAAAAGCTACAAAATTTTCAAATTACACAATTCTTGCAAATTACTGCGCATGCTCGTAATGTCATTAATTCAACTGAGTAATACTTTCAAGAAATGTGAGGACTCAAATCTAAGGATGTACATGCTCTAAATACAATTCGGTCAAATAATACTAATTCCAGAGAACAGAAAAAGCAGCAGTCACCTGAAGGCTAGACAACAGAAGCCATTTGTACTATGTAAATAATTTAAGAAGTCCCATTAATCCAGCAATTAACAGACTACATAGTATTATGGACAGCTGGATGGAAAATTTAAACCCTCGGCAGTTTTTCAGCTTTACACCTTTTTTACAGCTTTGCTTTCATTAAATAATAAATCTTACAGGTTTTGAATCCTGACTACATGCTCATTAAATGACTTTGAAGTTTTCCTGGTGAACTATGCCTAGGAATTTGCACTGGCTTCTCAACTTACACAGACTAAGGATACTGAAGTATTGAGAAGCCAAAGCATTATACGAAGGAAGGTATTGACCGCATATTTAGTAGGGCACTCAAGAAGTTTTGCAAAACCCAGAAGCTCTGAAACATACTTGAACACCTGCTAACACACCATATATGCTCTTGATAGAAAAAAACTGCTGGCAGCAATAAAAAGAACTACAGCTGCAAAAGGCCTGCAAGTGAGGACAATTGCTTTAATTAAAGGCAGTGAAGTGGTGAAAGCAAGCAATGCCTCTGAAAACAAGTGTTCACAACTCAGCAGGGAGGGGCGCATGGACGATGCAGAAAGGATGAACAAGTAGAGCACCAAGTTCACTGTGGGTCAGTACAAACAAGCCACTATTCAAAAGGGACCTCTGAGCCTTTCCTGCTGTCTTTACAGAAACTGTTCATCTCTAATTTTTCTTACCTGAAATCAGTGTCTCTCTCCATCTGTGACCCACTTCAAGGAATCCTGTGAAACTGCTGCTGAGGAAGAGAACCAGGCAAAAGCTTCTAGAAGAGTGACTGAGAAAATGCAGCAGCGGTCAACCTCCAGAATCCCACAAAAGGAACTGGAGACTAACTGGGCAGAGAGATTAACACCAGGTACCCTCAGTTCTAAGCAGTGGCTGCCCATTCTTTTAGCATCATCTGAGGCTCAAGTAGGCTTGTCCTTCTCCTACCCCTAAGTCCCAAGCAGTTACTGTGCAACACCTGTTTCTTTCTGCAGCACCACATGCTAATAACTGCCTGTTCCAAACTCTCCCAGCTGGGCTTCTAAGAACATGATCTTAAACGAGGAGCCAACCAATGTTTCATTGGTGGGGAGAAGAATTAAGAGAAAGCTTAATTAAGAGAACTTGTAAGCTGATTTCATGCTTTAAAGATTATAATCATTCATCAAGATGGTAGCCATCATCTTCACTTACCCTGTTTTAATAGCTTTCTATGTCAAAAAGCTTTCTGACAACAGTACCTCAGGATTTAGAAAGGCTATTGCTCTAAGTATGCAGGTGACATTGGCTTTCCATTTACCATGGGCTTCCTCAAGTTTGTTTTTTTTTTTAATGTGCCTGAAGAGATGACCCCTGCAGGAAAGCTATCTTAACCATGTCACCACATATCCAACTTAACCTAGCAGATGCCTGACATAAAAAGGTCAATTACTAAACATGCATGCCTAGCACCTGTAAAGCTATCATGAGTGAAGGGAGCATCTGTTTCCAGATTCCTCATCCAGTTTCTATGTCAGCTATAGTGACTTCTGCTGCCACCCAGGGTAAGAACTCTTGACATCTCAACAGAAGACAAACAAGAAGCTCAAAGCCCCAGTCTCCGGCAGAATGACTGAAGTGACAAGTCTGTACTGAATTCCAAAACAAAAGAAAGAAACAAGTGCCAAGCAAAACTGGCTGATTTTTCTGGCCTCGTTTTATGGTCTTAGCATTTTTTGCTTATGCAAGTTCAAGTTCTAATTAGAAGCAAGTGTATGTGCTAAGCACCTATAGACTCTAAAGTGCAGAAACAAGCACAGAAGTAGATCATTCATCCAGGAGGTGCCTTACTAGGATAAGTGCAGCACATTCCTATTAAAAATGGATAGACTTGGTTTTAAGTTAGTCACAAAGAGTGGAAGTTACCTTGTATGTTTTTCTTTCCAAATCAAATATTTAAGAGGAAAACCACAGGTGTCACTGAGAAGGAAAGATTAGTTGTGGCTTAAAACCATATACACAAGTTGAAAATTAATGAGACATGTTCTGCTCACTAAGTAACCTTCTAATGGACAATTTTGACTGATACACATTACAGTAATTTCCTATTGTAGGAGAATTAGAAGCCTTTCATTTGTTTCAGCCTTCTCCCATAGTAGAGCTATTTCATTTCCACAGGTCTTTCTCTCTGCGCTCCACAATGTAACTGCTTTTGTGAAGTTCCTGCCTTTTTAATCATTTGCCTTATGATTCTGAATCATGCTGAGAAAACAGTACAGAAGAGGAACAAGCTGCCTAACTTTAGATCTTTGAATTTTATCCAAGTTAAGTGCCTAGAACAGTAAGTGTAACCATTTGTGTCCCAAATGACACACAGTTCCGGGATAGCTTCATGAGGAATGGAAGAAAGGAAGAGCTATCAAGTTTCATAGGGATAAAAAAAAAAAAAAAAAAAAATTATTCAACTACATGATGCTGTCTTGAATCTGGATTGAGGCTGACATGATACAAAGCTGTTAATTTCATCTTAAATGGTTTTTGGATTAAAGAAGGAATATCACGATTACTTTTGACACTCCTGGTAGTAAGCTGACTGGCTGTTTCTGTAACAGACAAGGCATACACAGAGGTTGTAGTAGGAACTCCTACCATACAAGGTAAGGGCAATTTAACATTCATTCTACATCTCTGAAAATTTTAACCAAGCAGTGGTTTTAAATTTTTAATTCCAAAGAAACTTGTGGCAAGTTCATACTTAAGGTATTTTTTTTCATATGCTCAAAGAAGCAAGAGGGGCCTCGCTTCAACATGTCAGCCACTTTCTGAAAGGCACATTGTTAGAATGAAAATAAGGGCTTCTGGTAAAAATCAGTATACCTGCAGCTAATGGATACACCTGAACCAAAGGGTAAAAAAAGTCCTACTCACACTACCTGGAGGCCATGACTCTAAGCATTCCACTTTTATTCTGTGCATTAATGTGCTGGAAATTTTGCTGTCACCAATTAGTCACAGCTTCTCCTGTGTATTCTAGGAAGAATAAAAGCTGCTCAAAGCTGTCACTGTTCCATATTCCAGAAAAGGTAGTTCAATAATTACTAATTATCAGGGAGTTGTGTTTATTGCAGAACCATGAAAAGCCAAAGTGAACGTCAGAACTCTGTACTAAGGAGAAGTAGCATTAAGGAGGAAAGTGTTTATAAATATCTTGAAAGCAGACACAGGGTTAAATTTAGTTCCAAGACAGCAGAGAAGCAGCTCAGTTTGGTTAAGTAACCTTTAACTTGCAGTCAGAAAGGAGGATAGAGTTGTCTTGAAGAAGCTCTAAAGAATGCACAGGGAAGTGCACAAAACCCTACAATTTATGGTGACAAATGATACCTGTCAACCTTACCTTCTAAATTTATGAAGGTACAGCACATATTTTTTTTAAAAAAAAAAAAAAATAAAAAAATCAGGCAGGTCTACTGGAACAGCTTCCAAAGATTTACTCACACACAGCAAATGTCACCAGACTAGACAAAATGAAATGCACATACTCCAGCATAAAATGATTGACAAACAGCAAGAACACACTTACGTTTGTCCAGAGTAGCCATTCTTCAGTGACTTTTTCTTCATTTCTGTTTTAAGGTCTGCTCAGCAGTTGTAAAAACAATATAACATGTTCTACTTCCCAGCATTGTGCTGGGTACTTCTCTGATTCAAGTTAACTCCATAAAACCTGTCCTTTGTTTTTAAAACAGCATGCAACATAATACTGTACTATCAACTTTTTTGTTCTTTGCTTCCAATTTTCAATCATCTAGGGAGACCAACAAAAAAAAAAAAAATTGGTAGTTTAAAAGTCAACAAAAGCAAAGGTTATGCTTTAAAGATGTCAGACCCCAAATCACAGCTTGCATGATCTCAAGAACTGTACTCTTACAAGAGAAGGAATCCATGGAATTTGAGGATTCCAAGAAATTAAAGTTAAAAAAATAATAAACTATGCCCTCAAGTCCCCTCCCCCCAAAAAAACCCCACCCCTAATACCACCCAAAAGAAAAAACAATTGAAGCCATGATGATGATACACTAACTTAATGCTACCTTTCCCTCAATCATCACAAAATGCAGAGGCTACAAATAGCTGCCTACGGTCACTTGCAACTCCTTAAAATATTAATCCAAAAGATGTTGCAAAACCACAGCATTCTTTTAGATGAATACTTTTTTTATACAGTTTAAGTAATACTACGAATGAAGAGGTAGAAGCATCAAGAATAAAACTAGCAGACATATAAGACAGACATCATGATTAAGTATACCTCACCATGTGTTTTGCTATCACCCCATGAAGGTTCAGACTGCAGAGGTTTCCATTGTTGCTTTGTTTTGTTACTGTAAAGCTTCATTTAGTTTTTCAAAATGCAGCATTAATCACTAACTTGGCTTTTCAAAGTTTATCACAAAGAACATGTTCACATATCTCAAAGGGATATATATCCAGTTATTTTCCATAAACTAGACCAAGAAACCCATGCAAAAACACAATAAACACTGTAACACCACTTTCAAGGGATTTGTTTATTTTTGGTTTACAAACAAAGGCACCCAATATTTTTTGTAGGTTTATGTCTTATAAAGGCTCACGGATTTAGCATTTGTTTCTGAACATTGGTTCCTACAGCAGAGAAAAACATTACAGGAAAAGGTGGGGTTTTTTTTCCTGGTCCCAAATTTAAATACCAGTGACTGTTAAGTGATGATGTTTCAGACTGCTTTTCCTAATTAACCAACTGGAATGCCTCCTGTAACTTGCTAGTCAGCACAGTAAGTCTAGCTTACTTTATCAAAATACGGTTGCAGTATATTTTTGACCAACATGTGCAAATATTCGTCTGAAGAACTGCAAGAAAACAGGGTTTTGATATCAAAAAACCCCAGCTGTTTGACAGGATTTCACTGACCACAGGAAGTGACAAAAGAAATATACTAAATGTAACACTGAATCCATCGTCAATTAAATAGGATGACTGATGAATTCGCGTAAGATAGCAATAGCGCAGAACCACAGAACCACAGTTTCCAAAGAGGGGAAAAAAATTGGATTTCTCAATTGGCAAACAGTAAAGGTTAAATATCCTTAAGTTTCTTTAATGTAATCCTTTTCCTCATTATTTAAAGGAACAGATTTCTAAGCAGTGTTTCAGACCAAAAATAATCTGTTGGCTTCATAGTTACCAGTATTAACAAAAGTAACATGTATAATAGTTATAAACAACCAAAATTCCTAAATGAATTGCTTCACAGAATCATTTGCAAAATATGATGTTACTTATTTTTCCCAAACTTCAGCCACATACCAACACAGGACAAGGGGCATCACTGGAAGTAGGCACCTCTGAAAAACCATCTACAATGCAGGAATGCTTAAGCATACTTTCAGGTCTGGTAAGATACTTGGGGAGGCAACTAAAAATGTAATACACCTAATGTATTTTTGGAAGCGTAACATTTTCAATCCCAGAAGCCATAATATATTTTCAGCCACAGTCAGAGGTCTCTCACACAAGGTGCGGTCCTAGACCATTTAGGCTTTTCATCACTAGCTTTATATATACACACAGGTCATTTCAAAAAGGAATTACTGTTTAACTACTTCATATAGAATATTTAGCTTCAACAAGGAAGCCATTCTCTTTTCAAAATGAGATACACCTGCATTAAAGGTGTTCTCTTTAAAGTAAGAGTTTTCACAAGAATAGCAAAATAAGTTCTTTACATGCTTAATTCAAATAGGAATTAAGAAAAACAAAACCAAAAAACACCCAAACGACTATTGAGGGCAAGTATGTCATCTCTCTTATGTAATTAAGTAATTATTTTCCTTTCCAAGCACATACTCTTCAGTATAAATGGATTTTAATAAACAAACACTGGGCAAGGGTGCTAGTCAGTGCATCAATTAGAGGAACATTACAGTGTTCTCAGAGTTCTGTGCAACCAAAGTTTAAAGGGATCTTCATGTATTGGCTTAAACAAGGAACCAATCTCCTCTTACAACTTGCTATTTTTACAAATATTTTCCTACTGAAACAAGAGCAACGTGCAGAAAATGTGTCTTCAGCTTTAAACCTAGTAACTTAAAAAGACAGATGGAGGAACTGTTAACATGTTTCTATTCTGAAGCAAGGTGGGTCTTGCTCTGCTTGCCCAGTGAAATGAGAAATTTTATTGGGGCAGGGATTAGAGTGTGCTTACATACTGGAGTTGTCCATGCATCAAATTTCCTAACTCAGAGATTAAAAAAAAGAAAAATCATCATCAAGTATTTGCTAACATTGCTTAGAATTTAAAAACCCACAGATCTCCTAATGAAAGCCTACAGTTCGTCCAACTAGGATCAGCAGTAATCTAAATAGCAACTAAGTGTAATAAATTCCTTCAGAATGCATTTACCTTTTGAAGTCAGAAATGTAACAATCAAATGCTAGCTCTGCGTTCCCAATAAAACTCATTAAAAACCAGATGGTCAGTGGTTTTTTTTGCCCCTTCCCCCCAAGTTGCATTTTGTTTTATCTACTCAACGACAAGACCAAAACTGCTTTTGGAGCAGCAAATTGTTGATGCTGATATAAATGCAAGTTGGATGCAGCCAGTTTCTATCACAGAATTGAATCACTAAGTGCATTCTGAAGACCACATTGGACAAAAGGCCTTTCAGTAACTAAGGAAGGTTGGTTTTGGGTTGTTTTTTTTGCTTGTTTGTTTGGTTTTTACTTTTAAAGCAAAGTAGGCACCATTGTTGCATCTCTACTTTGAGAAAGGAAGTGGCAAAAAGTTGAAGACAAATTACGTAAGTCTTCAAAAAAAATTTCAGGAGATCCATCATCATTCATACACTTTTGCAACTTGCAAACCCCTTTGTAATTTAGAATTTCAAATAAATATGTCTACAGCAACTACTAAGTCAATATTTCTCTTGCTCAATGTGGAGTAAAACTTAGAAGAAAAAAAATAATCATGTTAAGGCAGATTTCAATCAAACACGTTCCAAATTGCACAGTTATGCTGGTCAGTGGTCTAAAATGTTTTCCCCAGGTCAAAGAGTTTAAGTGATTGAAATGCTTGTCTAATGTCAATTCAACCTGGCACTTGGCCATTTTATTTTCTCTGTTTCCAGGAAGATACACAACTAACATTACATATACCATACCATAGAACTCGCACTCCAACTGAAGATGAATTTATGCTTTTACAAAATGTGAGATGACTACATGTTACAGGCTTTGTGCAGTTAGACCACCATATGCATAGATGTCCTAATGCTAAACTCTCTTCTTCAATACCTCATAGTACTGGAGGCTCTGAAGTAGGAGAGGAACTTGTAACACAGACTAACTACAAAGTACCAGATATTTCTTGCCATTTGTGATCTTGCAATGAAGACACGCCAGATCAGGATCACAAGAATCGTATTGAAGCCGTAGCGTATATTCCTTAACCTAAGGAAGAAGAGGAATCATTAGAAGCCAATGTATCAGGACTTACAGGAAAAAAGAACAATCCAAAAACTAACTTCTACTCTAGTGTTCCATTTGTTTAGACCCTGACAGCACGAAACGGAATTTACTAAGTGAAAGACCAAACAGAGAAGACTTCTGTAGTTCACTGCTGAAAAGTGGAACACTTGAAAACTGAGGAAGAGAGACAGCCCTTAAGCTGCACCTCTGCTTTACAGCTTCTTAATAAAAATCTCTTCAAGGCAAAGTCGCACACACTAACTTGCCTATAGAAGGCTGCCATCCATTCCAAAAAAAAGGAAATATTTAACATTATAAACTCCCCTCCCCATATTTAAAACCATACATATGTAGAAATAACTCTAATCTCTGCTGACAAAAAACAAAAAAAAACAAAACAAACAAAAAAAAACCAATAACAAACCACCAACAAAACCAAAACCAACCCAAAAATCAGCAACTCATCATAGCATTTACCAGTCACAGAATCCAATCTTTACTGCATTTTTAAACTCATTCCTGCTCAATGAATATTATAGATTAGGAAAAATGTCCTTTTATGACAATTGTAACTTTCTGAGGTCTTCTCACATGCGAAGATGAAAGCTTCAAGACAAACAGCAACCAGAATTTGCTCAGATTTCAGGCAGGCTGGGTGCTACTGCAGTCAGATTCTCTTCTATGTACCTATCTGTGTGTAAAGTCTATATTTCTGTATTACAAAAGCCCACTTTTCTATCTGAGAAAAAAATTCAACTCTGTAGTTTCCCCAAGAATCCAGGCCCTCTAAGTTGCTTTATGGATTTAAACACTGAAGCAGTGGACTCCAAGTTCAGATTAGTTAAGAACTAGATGTTAAGAACTAGATGGTAATAGAAGAGACAAACTTAATAAATCAGAGTAAATGTATACTAGAATCCAAGCCTCTTTGCAGGGTATTATTCCAAAGTCTGTGGACCATGAACTGTGAGCTAGGGGAAACCAGATGCTGTTCAAATACAAGACTATTTCTCACAACCCTTTGTACAAAGAAGGGCAAGTGTATGACAACTCCAATGCATTTTGTTTAGCAGTAGCGAAATTTTTAAAAAAATCAGAAGTGGACCCCTCTTCAGCTATCTCTGCCATTAACCATGAACTACCGTCTTTCAGAAGTGTATCTGAAACTGCAACATACTGTGCCAATCCTCTTTACAACTGCAAATCCTTGTCTTTAGAGACTGGCACAAGTAATGACCTAGACCACTTCTCTTTGTGCTATCAGGATAGCACATATGAAGTAGTACTGCAGAACAAGATTAATCCCTTTTATTTCACTCTTAAAACAGACAAGAATTCTGCAACGCTATGAATTAACCAAAAGCAAAAGAAAGGCAACTATGCTAGTAAAATTCTGGCATAATTAACAATGCATTCAAATTGCAGAACTTAAACCACAAAGAGGGCTAAGAGAAATCTTAGAGCACCAACATCAAAGTTTCCTGCTCTGAGTCCATGCCTGTTTACTCACCCATGTCAGAAGATAACACTCCCAGAAGAAACAGCTACTGTTTTATTAAAGTCTCTCAATTGAACAAGCCATTCTGACCTTGTGTCACTCTGTACCTTTTTAACTTTCCAAAAGATAGTTCGATAAAACCAGAAACCTGGATTACAACCACAATCCCAGATGAACACTGTAGCTATTAATACTGAGAGCAACTCAGGAGCAACAAACAGAACAAGGAAAAGGACATAACTAGAACACACATCAGGCCACTGGACTGGAACAGAATTCTGGAGGACCTAAACAGGTGCAATAGGAACAATTAAGTCATAACATTGAAAAGCAAAAGTTGACAAGGGCAAGAAAACACAGAAGAAAAGGGTACTTACTTATTCAAGTGTTTCCTAGCTGCAGGAAGGCCAGACATTTCCTCATTTAGCACATATATCTTTGTTCCCAGACAGTAATTTTCCATGTATTCTGCCCAGTGTAGTTGTCGAACATCAAAATTAAAGTGCTGCATAAAATAAGCTTTCAGTCAGTTGCCTAAAATTTACCTGCTATATATAGTAATTTAAAAGGAAAAGAATAAATGCCTTTATATGGGATAATTTAGATCTCATTTCTGACTCAACCACCAGCTTCTCAAACCATCAAATTTCAACTATTTCATGCCTTATTTTTCCACCTCAGTGGTAACATTCTTCCCTACGCTTCGAAGTACACTGCTTTCCCATTTCATTAAGGAATTCCACTCAAAAAACATTGATTTTCTATTATGTTTCCTTTTAAGCAACAAAATAATTCCAATACACTATAAACTGCTGTGTGCCAAGCTCACTGTTTGATGTATGCAGAGGGGTTTTTTTAGCTGTGCTTATAGTTGTACAACTACATTTTAAAAAGAACCATGTCAGTTTCTTCCTCGGGAGAGGAAATTACTACACTAAATTCACAACTCAAAGTTTTTAACTCATGTACTGATTTCCTTTAAAAGTTGTACATACACTAAATCTCCTAGTCCACGCTTCCAAATAAACTTCTTAGTAGCATGGCAGGTGTGTACAATGAGAGAAAACCCATTACAGTTCTGAAGACAATTCCTCACAGCAAGCTTTTCTAATTTAGCACTGTTTCCGAGTGGAAGGTCAGCATGTAGTTCCAGTCATGAGTTTACATGGCAAGATTTAAATAGCTTCATAACGTAGGTAAAATTGTAACAACAGCTTGGCCACTTCATTGATATATGGGTAATAGCACACCACATCATCAGGCCACTGAAAAGACAATCATCTTTTATACCAGGTCTCCTTGAAGGGGGTCCTGCCTTTCCTCATTTCTAATCACATGCCTGACCTAGCTTATAACACAGCCCTGACACAAGTGAAAGGATGTGACATGAATCTCTAGCACAGAGTTAGTAGTAGAGTTAGCTCTACATTCAGTAAGCAGTATTATCAGCTCATGTCTTTAGTCAATCTTAAATAAAGGAGCTCATATTTCACTTTCAGTCTCTCTGCCCAGATCACACAGCTAATTTACCTTTTTGTCTTCAGGGCTTAGTTGGTTCATTAGCATAGTCATATTTTCAGTATTCCAGATCCAAGAATTGCTTGTAAAGTATTCTAATAACATCATAGCCTTATGAAGACGTGTTATTGTTTTCATCATCCTACAGTCCAAGGCATGGAATGCACAGGTTACAGTGGTAAAGGTTAGTTCAAACAAGGACAAGACAACAAAACCATACATTTCTTACCCTCCAATCCCACAGCCCTATGTTAACATATCCCATCTTGCTCTGTACCCAAAGTGTGTTACATTAGATCAACAGGCTGTTTCTGCATATTATTGAGTTGCACTTTGGCTATCCAATCTTCATATGGATCACAAATTATACAATTTTTTTTTTTTTTTTTTTTGCATCCTACTTCCCAGTGCAATAGTAGGTTTCCTCCCTTAAATAAGTAGAGATGGTAAAATGCTGTCTTTTGTTGGTAACTCCTAGTTTAGGACACAGACAGAATACGTCTCACTTCAGCACACTACAGTATCTAGCTGTACTGACCAATTCGACTCAGTAAGTCAAATTGCACAGTGCAGAACACATGCACATGACAGCTTTAAGCAAGCAGCAAATTTCCCTGATAGTTATGCATGCTGTGCAAGACCAGATCTCTGTAACAAAAAATTGTACTATGGTGGTCAATAAGAGATCAAAGCTCAAACCACCAGAAATATGCCTTTAGTTCCTTAAACTTACTGCTTCTGCAGCAAAGGGCAGGAAAATCTTTAAGAGCATAGAAAGACTATGGCAGATTCTGCTACTTACGTGAACATTTCTATGCTACTTCAAAATATGCAGAAACACCTTCCATCATCCCTTACTATATAGAGGAAGCAACTCTACAAAACCATCACTTGGAGTACAGAGAAATTATAAGAATCAATTTGGGCAAGTTTCTCTTGGATCAGCTATCTGAAGTGGACTCAAATAATGTGAGTCATCCAGTCACTCCAACAAAGCTGCCACATTTATGACAAGAAAGTTGTTTCAAGTGTTACAGTGCTAAAGATGGTCACTCAATTTTAATACTAACTACCACCACATAACCTACTGCTATGAAACTTCTGCCTTGGGTACTCATAGAGTATTTCCATCTCACAGAACTGCTTCCAATTTGATCCTTATGGCAAGACACATTGATCATTACGATCACAGAGGGATAAAGAGGTGTGGACAAAGCAAGCAGAACAACCCAGCACTAGCAGGAAATGGCTTTCCAAAGGTAAGTTTTGTTCATTTATGTTCATAAAAGCAATAAAACCCACTGATTTTTCTCTGAAATACCCCTTGATGCATTCAGACTTGTAGAAGTGATACAGCACATTGCCCCAGAAACTCTTCTGAAGGAAGTATTCTGCATTACATTAGTGCCCCACACTGTCACTAACAGCTGGCATCTCTGTACCTAAAGTAGTAACAGAATTGCTTTTTCCTTCTCATGAAATGGTGCAATGCAAATTGTGGAGACCAATGAAAAACCAGAGCAGCTCCAAAGCAGAAATATTTTTCCTTAAACCTCATAGGAAACTATCAACAGAGTAATTTAGAATTGTATTCAAATTTTAGGCTAGCAGATAACTTTATTAGCAGATCTTTCAAACACCTGTTGACAGTTTCACCAGCTAGGCAAGAATACCAACAACAGGAGCTGAGCTGAACCTCCAATTCAAAACTAATTAAGAATATAGACTATGCACCTTGTGCTCACAAGACTGAATTGAGTATAAAAACTAAGCGTATTAGTTCAATCAAAAAATTCAGAAAAAGAACGCAACACTTGGAAAGCAAAGGTCTCACTGGTCAGCTAAACCAGAAAGATCTCATAGCAACATAGCCTGGATTAAAAATAGTGCCAAACAGGACACAGTGGCTAAGTGCTTTTGCAGAGGTCTGTCCACTGACAGTGTAACAATTATTTAACTTAGTTGACTTGCCCTTTTCTGCCTCCCCAGTTTGAGTTCTCATGCTAAGCTGGAAGTGCAGCTGAGTTTCAATTAAGACTGCTACAAGCCTTAAACTTGTGCTTCTGCAAAATACTAAATGGTGCAAATCTGACTAGACAAGTGTAAATTTTAAGCCATTGACATTGGGTTTTGCTCTTTTCTGTAAACAAAAGCTAAACAAAATTTAAACTAACATAAAGACTAACCTCTGCTGGGAATCTTGCTGTCTCTGCTCAAAGACACAGTTTTAAAAAGTGTAGCTAAGCTGATTTAAAAAACAAAAATCAAGTGGCCAGAAGCCCTACCTCAGCTGCAGACTATTCCTTCCCTCCAAGTCAAATTTGACTTAGCGACTGGCCAGCCACAGAACCAGCTTACACAATTCATCAATGAAGAATTACTTTTCTTTGTAGGGTTTCTTGACGTATCAGCTAAAAGAATCAAATGTCTCCACTTTCAACTGCTAGATGAATTACAAAGCTGGCCAAAAAGGACCAGCTTTCTTGGCCACAATTTGTTAGTCTGCACTAAATCAACATGAAACTACACCTCTGAGAAGAAAAACTAGTGTGATGATAGTTTCTCATTGAGAAACATCAGTAATAAGCCTCATTTAGGGGACATCTGTAAACCTCTGGCAGACTTATCTTTATCATTTCAGTGGCATCATATTTCTCCTACAAATGGGAATACTCACATGACTGAAAAAAGAGCATGAATACACATAATGGAACTACTTCTGAACCTGAAATTTTGAAGTACACACTTCACAGGTTGTCCCAGAGATAGCCATTAGTTATAAATATCAAAGCCATATATAACCAGTCAGTAGAACATGAAGCATTTTATTACACCCTCTTAAAACTGAAGACAGAGAAGTCAACCATGCTGACCCTTATAAAGAACTGAACTTTACCGGCAGCAAGTCAGTGTGACAGTATGCAAGATTTCCACATAGATACTAGGTAGAAGTGTCAAGTAGAGGCAAAATTCTGACTGCCATTAATACAAACTGCAACCATTTAGAATATCACAGGAATCAGGAGTTTGAAGCAACAGTTTATTCACTTATCCATAAGTCTGGCAGGCATGTTTCCATACCAGACAACTGAAAATGATCTAGCTTAAGGCTATGATTCATTCTGAAGAAGTCTTACACATAATCTTGTCTCCAAGCTAAAATCTGTTCTGATGCTAAATACAACCTGATCCTCAGTGCAGCTACAGGCTGCTCATCTGCCAGTCTCTGCACAAGTATTAGAGATACTTTTTGTTTTTAAATCCTCTAAAATACATAAACCAAGCTTTTAGAATTGTCTTTTTTTCATATTTTCATTTAGCTGTAAATTGTGAAGTGCAAGACATACTACTGGAACTCTTATATTTCCAGCAGCTCTGTGGTCCCTTGAAGTGCACAACTTAAATGTGCTTCCAAAAGGAAAAAACATTTTCATCTATTCAATGAAAGTGTACTCTTTACTCTGTTACTGACGTACAAATCAGAAACACGTAAGGTGATTCATGTTAAGTTTAAAGAAGCTTTAAATTTTTATATGACAGCTATGAAGTTACGTCCTTTACACCTTCCTACATACATCAACCACTCTTTCCCTTTACCTTTCCAAGAAGCAGTCACAAAAAAAAAAAAAAAAAAAAAAAAAAAAAAAAAAAAAAAAAATCACTTGCTGGAGAAATCCCCAAATTAGAACTTCAACTATTTCATGCTACGTTCTGTCCTTCCACAGCAACTGGAAAGATCTCTCAGATGTGTATTCTTAAAGGTTTTAAGATTTCAAATATTCTGAATTGCTTTTACATAAAAAATGGTTCTGTTGTGCTAAACACTACACATAGTTGAAAGAGAGAAATATGCCTTAAAGTTAGGAATTAGTTTTGCATAACGAAACTTACTAATTATACAAAGCCAACTACTGACACTATCTTTAAACCTGGATGCTAAGGATTACACCATTATTTATCTAATTGCACAATGCTAAAACAGTTTTTAAGCAATTAACATGAAATATTACATCTTCATTATGTCAATCCTTCTGGTAAGTGTTCTTCCTATAAAATCTGGCAGGAAGATTTCAAGAGATAATTTTTTTTTTTAAACAAAATCCAAAACAACCTGAATAAGAACATTTTTCATTGCAAACATAACTGTTTAGTTCTGGAGGATCTCAGAAGTGTATTCAGTTATCACAAAAAGGGCAGGCTACTGACCACATGAAATGAAATTAGCACAGCATTTGAATGTTCTAGTGTAAGTATTATTATATTTTTACTATGCTGCTCAACTTTTTCTATTAAATTATGGTGGAAAAGGTCACATTTTAGGTTAAGCTAGCCCTTTTTCACTCTGGACAGCATTACATTAAGAACCTCCCATGCTTCCAGGGCTTTGGAAGTTTTTAGTGCACAATACCTGGCAATTAAAACTGTTCTGTCCAGTTGACAGAACGACCACAGCAACCATAACTAGTCTCCAGCCCATCAGTTAAAGCAGCTTTCAAAGTACTTTGAGCCAGAAAGTGGTGGCAAAGATCTGTCTCAAATATCTACTACTACTAAACAGAAAGTCCATTAGGATTTAACACTGCATGACTTGCCTGCATCAGTATGCTTATTGGTTTCTAGTGCTGCTATTGCATGCTCCCTTTTTTTTTTTTAATGCTTAAAAAAAAACCAAAACAAACCACATAGTAAAAGTTATAATCCACTAACTGGGCTGGACACATAAGCCTTAAGAGCTTTTCTTTCAAAAGTAACCTTAGTGACTGAACAGCAGCTTGTTTCATTTGAGTCCCCCATCACTTCTCCCATCTGGAAGTCTTGTGCATGACAGGAAACTTACTAACTCACTACTATATTAAACTAATTAGGAATACTCATAATACTTCACAGGCTAGGAAAGAGGTAATGTCACCAATTGTAGTGACTAAGTTCTGAATTCTATCTTTGGACATCAAATAAGAACTCCAAGAAAAGCAAAAAACACATTTCAACATCCCCAGTGTTAGAATTCAAAACTGCTAAGAGTGTTCTAATCAACATTATGGTTCACAGCTTTGTTTCACTGTCACTGGTCAAACACTGACAAGACTAAATGCCTTTTAAAGACTGAAAAGACTCTGGCAGCACTACTTCCTAACCATCTGGAAGACAGCAAGTTAGCATTCACGGTGGATCTAGTTTTAGTGACTGATGAAGTATTCACATCCGTTAGGGAATTTCTATCCATTTTTAATAACTTAAAATTCCAAAAGAGCCTAAGAGACAGGAATTTTTACATTCAATACCTTCATTAGATCTGAAGGGCTTACACCACCTTAATGTGGGAAGACTGCTACCTAAGCACACCCGCCTGCCACTACTGTTGTTATTACATACTGAGTAGGCCTGAAACAACAGAATCCAAGGCAGTTAAGAAGTTCTCTCCTATAAAACACTTACATAGCTTCCTTCTACTGATTCAGTGCCAAGACTGCTATAGAACTCTTCCCTCCTCGTAAGACAGGTCTAGACTACAGGACAATGTATGAATACTCACTTGCTTTAATACACTGTCACCACAGTGGAGATTTTATAGACAAATAGTTTTGAAAACATAAAATATGCAGTGAGTTAAGATCATATGGCTTGACAAATCTGAAACAAATTGAAGTGACATCTTATATTCCCTCTACATAATTTACCTTAGTCTATTCGGCAGAGCTATGCTGCTTTAACCACTTAAGATGGTAACCAGATGCAAGTATGAATATTATACACTGAATGGAATGTTGAGATGATACAAACCAACATATCAGATCAAGTTGTATCATCTACAGGAATAACCCACAATCATTAATTCCATCTCCCATTCCATTTTCAGTTTATAATAGCAAAGACAGTCTTAATGTAAGCCACTTCCTGGAGTTTAATGACTGACTAGAAATCCGAGAGGCATCTTGGACAGCATTGTTGAGCCAGTCATTAATCTCTTCAAAATGCAGCCAATGGATCGTTATTGCTTATAGTTAGTAAATCTTGATAGTGCCCATGCCACATCTTCACAAGTCTCCACCACCTTACCAGCAAAATATTTTTAGCCCTGTCCTTCTTACCATGGTTTATGACCTGTCAATCTGAGCAAAAGATCATAGAGAAATGCAGGTACTGTATGGGAGACTGCAGTCCAATACTGATTCAAGAGAGGGTTGCCTTGCATAATAAAATTAGGGTATCTTACTGCACCTTCTAACGGATTTATCCTGAAATTCAAATTAAGGTGGTATCCTGTAGGAAAAAATAAGGATCGACACATTTTAAATACTTATTATTCAAGAACAAACATTACTTGCTAGGCCTTGTATTTCTGTTTACCTTGACTACTCAAGCCCCCAAACTATCCAACAAAACATCCTCGTTTTTGCTGTAAAGTTTAAATTTAAAGTCACTTTAAATTCAAGGTCCTGTTCTCAGGAAAAAAAGGCTGAGTTCTAGTCAAAGCATTCAGGGCGGGAAAAAACCAAAACAAACCACCAACCAGTATGCATACATCATTGTATAAGTACAGCTTTGTTTAAAAGTCAGAGGAACAGACAAGACAGAGCTAGTCACCATTACCTTGGGCTTCTTCCTGTAATCCTGAGGTAGATATCATACAGGAATGCTGGGGCCTTATGGCTTACAGCAATCCAGTAATGATATAAAAGGTGATTGGAAGTTAGATTTACATTGGGCCGTCTGAAGGCCTGTTCGAGAGGATTCCTCTTGAAAGTAGAAATTACATGGTACTCTGAGAAAGAGAAGTTGTGTAACAGCTTTGATAATAACCATGTGAAATTAAATGGGTTTCTAAGTACATTACAGTGGACAATATTCATGTCAGTATGTTATTTAAATAATGACCATAACTCTTCTACAGAAACTACAATAAAGTTGTTAGCTTTAAGACCCAGTTCAACAGTATTTTAGGTTTATTATAATCAAGGTATCTTCTATGCCTATATTTTCAATATCATGTTGTATTAGAGCTTCTCTCTTTTGGTTCCTCTTCTCTACCTTACAAGTTGTTGGTTTCAAACATTCACAGCAATTTCCATTTAGGTAGGAGAGCACAGAATTTTAGAGGTTGGAAGAGACCTCCAGAGATCAAGTCCAGCCTCCCTGAAGTATACAATACGTATTTAAATAGTCATCTCTAGTTCATGAAGAAGGCTATTCTGATCTTGTGTCAAGATTAATTTAAAAACAGACTGAGGACTCTTGAAAGCATCTGAAGTGCCTTTCAAAGGACATTTTAAAATAACTTAGCTTTTTCTTAATGCTTAAATATGGATATTAGGATGGGAACCCCCTGTGAAACTCATGCTGACACCTGAAAACTCTGTACATGACAGACATGCGGCACTTAAATGATGTTGACATCAACTTCTTTTAATAATTTCTTTTAACTTTATGCTGTTGTTTATAGGCAGCATTTAAACACCTTGATTCAAACTGGAAAGTCAAATAAATGAAGTCAGTTTGGCTGAAGCAATAAAGTTTCTAGATACAGATATATATTGAAGTGGCCAAAAAGCAAGTAAGAAGCACAAAGAAAGTAGTAGAGAGTGATTAAAATAGATTTAAGTATCAAAGTTTACTGAAAGAAAAAAATATCCAATCTTAAGAACTTCTTTTTCTGAAAACCAGCTTTAACCATGCCAACCAGCTTGTACTGCTATAATGAAAATATTACAAACCTTTTGGCATGTAGGTTACATTCTAGTCAGGATATCTAAGAGTTAAAAAATAGGTGGCTATACATTCTTAAAGATTCCTTTTCCTTGTACATAAACAGTTGAAGATTATCTGAAGATTAAAAAAGCCACCAACAATTAGTTAAGCCAAACGCAAAGAATTACACAAGTGCAAGCCTATTATCATACCTCTCAATTATGCACATCTACAAAGTATTTAACTGTAGGATATTTATCTGTATGTATTTCGTAAGGTTGGCATTACACTCAGCACCTGTACTGCTCCTCTGAGCAATGTTTTTCCTTGTGTGCTACTCACACTCTGAAGATCAGTACATTATGACACTATCAACAGAAAAATCCATTCACCCCAAGTTATTTTGTTCTCATCTCGTTATGAAACTGATAATGCTTCAAGGGGAAAGAATGAACAGCAAAAGATTAAACACAATGCAAAATTGAGAGGTATGGCTACTACATTTGTTTCAACAATAAAAATGTAGTATGACCTACTGTTCTTTTATTATTTGACCTTGTTTTTCTATTAAAGCTTGTGAAAAAATAGAGCATACCAACTTCGCTCCAGTGGAAAGGATTGGTGCCACCTGTTGTACAGTTGTATACCATAATGTTTCTTGGTCTGAGGGGAAAAGACAAAAGAGCAAGTTTGAAGATAAACAAAGTTTTTAACACACAGACAAGACAAACCCCCAATCTTTTTCCTCAACAGCACCATTTACATAAAGCAAAAAGTGTTAAGTCTCATGTTGGAATTTTTTGCTTTCTACATCATCTCGCAGTATTTTTCTCCTCCTTTAACTATGACATTTCTTTCAGAGAAGGAATCACCTACATTATTGTAGAGTGCTTTAACATACAGGAAGAAATTTTTAGGCATAGGTTGTACAGCAGTATCAACAGATGACATTTTCCTCTGGCATAAGGAAGTTACACTTTCAGGTACTAATGCTGCTAGAATATTATATTCCTTTGTCTGGGGGGAATAGTAGGGCAGTGATTAGATGTTAATAGAAGACTGCTTTATTAAAATACACAATGATTTCAAAATACTTAGTACTCCCTACTGTCACCTGTTGTACCTATTAACTCCAGAATACCAGGCTGCAGCCAGAGTTGCATTGACAACAACATCTACTGGAATAAGATCTGCTACTGCATTGTTGGAAGCTCTCATTGTTCGAAGAATTCCTTTTCCTGCCTTAAAGAACAAAACAAAACAGAAAATCCAAAAGTAAAACATATGACACATTGCCTTCCAAAAACAGAGGAAAAATTTAAGTATATTCATTACTTACAGCAATAAAAAGACCACTAGGTCCATTGAAGTTATCAATCCATCCCTACAACGAACAGAGAAAGAAAGGATTCAGTTAGTGTATACTGAAGTCAGCAGTTTCAAGTGAAAATCTGAGGGATTTCTACAAGTGTAAAGTGTGGAGGGAAAAGAGAATAAAGACAACAAAGATAGCAACTTCAGTGTCTCAACATCTACCTGTAGCCTTGCCAGTCCTTCAAAGTGAGATGCTAGCTTGTTTATTTCTTAGTGAATAAACTGCAGGACACTGTCGGTATGAACATTTATGTTATACTAAATGTATTCAAGCTTACAGGTGTTTTTAGACAAGCTTCTAGCAACTCATGCAAGACAGATAAGCAGTTTTGCTATTACTGGCTTTTTCATTTTTCAAACAGAAGGCACTCTTGTCTTTAGACACTACATACTTACTGGTTTGACACACTCTCTACATGCATACACTGTACTTACTCATAATACAAAGTCAATTATACGGATTTTAAGGGATTGAGACATTGTCTTGAACTGGAGAGGCTCTTCCAATATCAGTCTCCCATACAGGGGAAAGCACATAGCATGTGTGATATCAATATAGCATGTAACACACAACTTATGCAATCCTCTGCAAAGCTCACAGGTTTGATTAGAAGCGGAGCCAAAACACCCTCATGTCCTGCAGTCCTCAATTTTCTTAATTACCCTTTGCATCTGACATACCAAAGCCTCTTGAAGAGGGAAAAAACAGATGAAGTTACACAGAATCATGAAGAAAGCTAGCAGTTTCATTAATGTGTGAAATACCATCTCCCATTGTGACAGAAGCATACTGTTCTATGATTAGATGTAACTTGCCCCTAAACTTCACACATAAGAATAATTTATTTGAGACCTTTTGTATCAAAGTTATTATTCAGAAGTAACCAAGCCACAATTTAGGAGTCTAAAAGACTTTCTTCTATGACTGTAAATAGATATACAGGCTATCAGTACATACTACAGTCTACAGGCAAGACAGTCAGGGAAAAATTCAGTGACTTACAGGAAAAGGCTCTTTCCAGCTAGCACCAACGATAGATGGCCTTATAATGGCTATGTTTAATTTTGCACTTTCTTGTTGTACTATATATTCGGCTAAGGCTTTTGTGTATATGTAAGTATTAGGTCTGTCACCCAGCAACTTAGGAGTAATGTCATTCACCAGGCTATCATCCATCCACCTAAGGAAACAAAGTAAGAGGCAAATGTAAATTACTGCATTCTGCTTCACTGGAGAAGGGGCAGAGGAGAGCAGGAGGAAAAAGCAATACGCAAAAATGATAACCACATAAAAAATGCTTTGGAAAGTAAAATTATAATCCCTTCCCACACAAACCACCAATGCATTAGCATTCCCCTACAAGCTCATAAACAGCAAATGCTGTGAAGAAACTTAGGCAATAATTAAAAACCTCAGTTCCACATTTAGTTCAGTCCTGCAACTATCTCAGTATCTAACACTAAAATAGTACACTTGAAGTCTCAGCTTGATTTTCAGAATTCAACGCCAACTCCTACTTAAGTTAGCATGTCACATACTTCTTTCTACTTAAAACAGTTGGAAATTGTATAACATTCCCATAAGCACATCAAACAATAAGTCTGTTGATGGCTTATACTGTGCTTACAGAATACAAGGTTGGAAGGGACCCCAAGAGTCATCCGGTCCAACCTTTCTAGGTAAAAGTATAGTTGAAATAAGATGCCAAATAGCTTGACAGTGTAAGTCTTAAACTGTCCAGTGTTGGGAGATTATTCCAATGTCTAACTGTTCTCTCTATCCTCTTGCAGTTGCTCTATGTACCAGTACATGGCAATAAGGTCTCTCCTAAGCCTTCCTTTCCTCAAGGCTGAACAGACCCGGTTCTCTCAGCCTTTTTTCACGTGGTAGGTCTTCAAGTCCTTATCACGCTCACGGGCCTTCTCTGGACACTTTTTAGTCTGTCTGCATTGGTTTTGTATAGCAGGGAACGAAAACTGAACACAGTATTTGAAGTGATTAATTTAAAAACCATGCAGCCCCCAACAGTAATGCCCAATTCAATACCAAAAAGCTACAGAAAACAGACTTTTAATGCTTGGACTCCCTGAATACTTAAAGAAACTACTTCTAGAGTTCTGTTTGAGTAGCTAAAGAAATCTTCAGCATACAGAAAGCATCACAAGTAAATATAAGCATGCCTCTCTTTCAGGAGCACTCCACAGCTAGCTCAGCTGAAAGCAGCCATAAAATCTTAACCTGTCTCCTTCACAGAAAACTGAAGCCTTAGCCAAGCTGTCAGACTTACAGGACAGAATAAGATAATTTGTTAATCTTTGAGTTTTCTAACCATTTATTTAGTACTTCATTACTAGGAAACAAGTGGTTACAGATTACTGAAGTAGCTTCCTAAAGTTTAAACACGTACTCGAGAGAATCTATCAGTTTTCTGGGATCAACAGGAGGTGGATAAACTACTTCCCCAATCTGTTTTCGATTGCAATGTGCAAAGGCAGTCGATACATGCATGAACACTTCTAGGTTCTTCATTCGCTGTGCCAGGAAGAGAAGTTGTTGTGTGGCAGTCACATTTAACTGAACAGCATCTCTGTTGGTTAAACAAAAATTTGATTAGCAGAAAGCAAGACAAAAAAAAAAGCTAAAAAGTAGTAACTAGTCGATTCACTCCTAAATGACTCAGTGATGAGCATACAAAGTATTTCTATATATGCCACCCTCCCCAAGCAAGCAGCATGGACAGCATCCTCACTTTTTGCTTTGAATATGCTGCAGTCTTCATCTAAACCATCTCTTAATGATGATAATGTTTTTCCTAAATTTTACCCTGTTTTTACTGGCATACTAATATAGCATGAGAGTGGGAAAGCCAGTGTATCTGGATCTCTTCAAGCTAAATCTCAGCTCTACGTTTTTCATAAAATGTGAATGAAATAACACAACACAACAGTTAGCTGTCACAAAAGACACATCTCTGAATTTCTTAGTTCAAGTTGAGGTAGGTCAACAACTAAGCAGCCCTCTATGCCTTCCTTCCAAGTTGGAGACTAGCATCTTCTTGTAGGATAGCATAAGGCTCAATACCACAGGAGGATTACAGAACAAGAGTCCCTAAGGACACTGTAGGAAAGTAAGTCTCTCTCTACAATGAGAAATGAATGAAAGAAATTGACCAAGGACATAAATAACACAGTGCATGAGGTAGCCAGACAGGCTGAATATTTGCAGGATTGTGAAGATGCCAGATTTATCCCCTCCTTGTCAGTACCATTGGTTTACTGAATCAGAGTATACAGAATTTGAGACTCACCTTAGTGTTTCATTGAATCTGACAGTGGCAGCACAATGAAATATAATATTAACACAGTCTATAAGTTCTTCCTTCATTGGTTCACAAAGGTCCAGTTCAGGCTGTATAAGGTCACTCAAAACTACAATTATTTTTGCTTTGAAGTCTGGTTGCTCCTCTCTCAACCTGTCAAAGAGCTATCAAGAAAACAGGACTATAAATCCAAACTAAGGGCCAATGAAGGTAAGTGATACACATTTAATTTAAGTGAGGAAGATCCACATATTTTCTGCCCACAGAGAGATCTCTTCATTTTTCAAGATCATCAGCAAGTTAAAAAACTCATGTGTGGCCACTTTAATGTTAATGCTGTTACTTAAAGTAAGAACATGGGACATCTCCAGTGAAAAAGATTCTAAACAACTTTTAACTTGGGTGTTTTATTTCCCAGTTTCAGGTTACAACTGAACATCCTCTTCCTGATTTAAACACAAGTTAACTTTCCACTACTGGCTTTGCTAGAGATTAACACCTGAAAACCAGCTACAGAAGCACTGCCAGGTCTTAGATTTTGGGGGAAAAAAAAAAAAACAACAACAAACAAACAAATGCCCTAAAGAAATCCCACATTTATCAACAGTATTTTGCTTTATACAAACCAAATTTGTTCTCAATTAAATGGGAACACTATAAAGGAGGATAAAAATTTACTTCATGAGCATATGACACATACCTTGCAGCTGGTAATTTCCTCTATTCTTGCTTCAGGCGTCTGTCCTGCTTTGTTTCTTACCAATACATACACTGCTTTCACTTTAGGACAAGACCTGAGCAGTTTTTCCAGAAGCACTTTTCCCAAGAAGCCTGTAACTCCTGTCAGGAGGACATTCTTTCCTTCGTAGTATTCAGGGATGGAAACCATGATGACCTTAAAATGTTAAAAGCATAGAAATATACTGAAGAACTTGTAGGAATCCAGATAAACAAATGGTACAGATGCAAACATTCTGTCAGGTATGAGACTGAAATACTTAACAGATTACTTAGTACTACAGGCTACTTAATATGTTACCTGTACTTAAAGACATCTTTTTTTTAATCCCATTGCAAATGAGTCCCCCAGGGTCGGTATAGTCGTCCCAGACCTTCTTGTAAACTGCTCCAGTTAACAGGGTCTTCAGGAACTAGACAGTCTAGGATACTAGCTCAACTTCAGCCTATTTTTACTTCTATGTGCATGATCATTTTCCACTCCAAGTGGCTGTTCATGTAAACTAAAGGTCATATCATTAAAATATAATCACAAGTAGATACTTCAAACACGTTGACAATACAGGGAGCCAGGCATCTGCCAGTTACTGGCCCTGATATTTTGCCTGTGTCAGCAAAGTCCCTATCAACATCAAGCTGAGCCTTCCTACAAATTATGCTAGGCTAGAGAGATGGTACTGTTAGTTGCCTGGTATGAGATCTGCTTGTTTTATCTTGATAAAAACCTCCATACAGTTCCACAGATTAAACAGATTTCCAACCTTTTAATTTTGTTGACTCTTCCCCTCCAAATACATGAATTTACAAACTGAAGATTCAAGTTAGCCACACATACAACTTATTAAAATGAAGGGCAAGAGATAATTGCTCAAATTCAGCACAAAGCCCATAAGTATTGTAGGGTTTGCTCTCACTTAGGAAGTTAACCATGAGAATCCCTTCTTTCCCCTCTCTTAATCAATCACTTGGAAATTATGTTTGATCATAGATACTGGAAACTGAAAGACTTCTTAAAGACGAATATACTGCTAGTTCTTTAGACTGTGCTCTAGAATACAATCTGTGCCTCAGGCTAAACTGAAGTAATTCTGTTAAGTTCAGCCTACCAACATCTTTACCATAACCTTTAAGCAGCTTTTTTACTGTACAAAACTGTCATATATGAATATGCTAATAGTTCTACCAGTTTTACTAATTTGACTCTAGAAAAACTAATGAACTGAAGTCCAGTTATAGTCTCCTACAGCAGTTGCACACATGAACTATTATAACTAAGATAATCACAGAAGAAACAGATTTCATAAATGCATGGTATTAGGAGTCTCCTTTAACACTTATGGAATGTTCCTTAAGCAAGTTGAGAATTACAACACTGAATACCTAAACAAGATGGGAGTCTTTCTTCACCCACCACTGAAGAATAAAGGAATGCAACTTCTAAACAGGCTTAGTAGTTCTTCTTAAAGAACAGGCTACTACAAGCAGGAAACACTTGAAACTGTATGTTAGGAGTGAAAAACTACAAGCTTAATTTGCACTTTTTATCTGAGAAGTTTTGGAACACTCTTCTACTTCTAAGACTCCTCTCAAAGCATTTGTGCATGTGTTCATAGCATAACAAAGCCTCTAAGCAACCTCTAAGTATTACTTGCCAGAAATCGGTTATGACCTACACAAGCTCATTTCAGAAGCCTGGGCACAAAGTCTTACATTTTTGGGTCTAACAGTCCAAATCTTGACTACCTTCCACAAGGTTAGCTCCTGCATTTACTAGTGAAACATAAAAAAAACTCATCATGTGATACAGTGGCAAGCCTAGAGTAGAACAAGCAGTACTACTTCCGCTGGCCACAGTATATCACCAACAGTGATGATGACAGAGGTGGACGAAGGGGCAAAAGTTATTTACATCAAACACTTCTGCCATGCACTTAGGAGACCTCAATGAAAACCTCGAAGCATGCCTGCTGCAATAAAGCATGGAGAACAAGATATGGCATGCTTAGGAGTCACCTTGTCCCTGCCCAATGTAAGACACAGGCCTGTTGTCCTCATTGAGGCTTGTGAAGCCACAATGAAGCACTCTCCTATTCAATTTTGTCATCCCCACAACTTCTGTTCTCCTGGTATTTGCACACACCATTCAACTCCATTTCCTCTTAAAAATCTGCATTCTTGCTCCCATATATAGGATAAGACTTCTGTTACCTCAAAGAGGGAAGAAAAAAAAAAAATCTAATTGTTACTGTACCAATTTTGCCATCAAGATTCAGTTTTGTTACGGTTCCCACAATCTTGTTACTGATTTATCTGTCTAGCTGTAAGTCACAATTTTACTACTTTAAAACTCTGCAACAGTACTTTATTGCCATTAGTACACTTGTCCTTCCTCAAAGGAAGGCTTAATACTACTTCTCACACGATGCCATATCCTTTATCTGGAAACCTGTTCACACAAAGACAGTTTTCGGCTACATAAACACAAGAACCTTGTTAAAACACCCAGTGCATGGGCTACAGTCCAGAATCTGTTTCTAAAAGCTAAAACAATGAAAAAAGTTGACTGCCAATGGAAATATCTGTGTTGCTACAGTCCAGCTTTTTAGCTAACTGAAAAATCTGACAATATTTAGGGTCATACAACATAAAGAAAACTAGAAGCTAGAACAGATAAAGTTTTCTGCCACAGTTATTTCTGACCATACTCCTCTGGTTATAGGATTGAGATGAGATAAAAAAAATAATCTTACTCCTGAAACTTACGGAATACCAGAGCTACAAAACATTCAGATCCAAAGCCATGATTAAGTATAATGATGAAATGGGTTCAGTTAAAGAAAAAAAAAACAAACCAAACAACAACCACAAAACCACCACCACAAACATACATACTCACATTCACACCCGAGAAAGGCAGCAGTACCTGTATATTTGCAAGTTTGTGGGTTTGGGTTTTTTTTTTTTGTGGTGGTGATGATCTTTTTGAAAGGACCAATTGAAGCACTTCCTTTGAAACACTCTCAATACAATTTCCCTTCAGCCTGCTCTCCAACAACTAGACTTCATTCATAGCCATTTCCCACACTAGTTTGTCTTCTACTTCCATCCTCCCAGAAGACTCCAGCTAGGAAACAGAATTGGTGACCTTTGCCAAAGTGTATGTTGCTGCCAACATTACAGTGCTAAACACTGGGATTGTGAGGAAATTGCCCAGAAGCATATAATTTTCGTTAAGGCTAAAACCCACATTAAACACCTGGGCGTGAACAAAGTCTGAAATCAGCAGCCTCTATTTTGTCCTAATAGAATGAAAAGTTAATCTCAACCACAAAGGGAAAGAATGTTCCCATTCCCCACCTACCTTTCCCTGCCTTCTCTGAGAATGCACATCCACATGCCAGGTAACACAGCATAGCTGGCAACTCCTCATTTTCAGCTCAGATGACACAGTTCTCAGGGGAAATTTAGATTAAATTCTGACACATAACAGACTGGAATAGGTCTAGGAAAAAAATACCTACCTTACAAGACAACACACCAGAAACAAATTTAACATTTTAAGGTTGATTTTAAGTGCCAGCCATCATTTATCCATTTCATGAATTATCCAATTACTTGCTAACAACTACCTCTTCAAACATGTAGGCATAATTCTGGTCAAACACAAAACTGCCTAACACACACTTCATAATACATCTAGCCCTGTACTGTGGCTACTTGAAGTTAGTAACTAGTAACACTCAAGAAATCTGATGTTGAGAGCATTAATATGAGATCTGTAAAAGATTCTTGCTCTGGAACAGAGATGATCAAAATTAGAAGATGACTTGTAGGGATAGATAGCCTTTGGTAGAGGAAGTTTCTGTCAAAGGGTTACAGAGAAACTGATGTTAGGACACTCTTGAATTCATACGTTCAGTGCTAAAACAAAGTTGAGGGTGACACTGTAAAGATACTGCTTAATTGAAGGGTGTTGGCCTTTGATAAATCAAGACATCCTAAGCACTTCTGTAAAAACACTCCACACTCCAGGATCCCAGCCAACATTCCCCATCTTGTGAAAAATTCTAAGTGTCCAAAGCTGAGCAAGTGCTATTATGGAGCAAACAACGGCATCTCTGTTTGCCTTCAGAGCTACTGCAGCAATATGTAACTCAATGGTTCAAACCGAGGTCTCAAACTCTCAAACAAGGGCAATTCTGTTTTCAACAGAAAAAAGATCAATTCTCAGATTTGTCCAAACACAGATCAAGATGCCTAAAGATCTGCTTTCCAAGTGCCTGGAAAGCTTGCTGCAGTTCCACTGAATGATAAATGTTAAACCCAGCAACCAGAAAGAGTGCATGTATGTTGTCAGAGATTAAATGGTCTCTTTCCCGATTTACCACCGACAACTATTAGCTCTCTTCAAATTAAGTTATATTATTGATCATGGTAAATAGGAAACATTTATTTCTCAACCTCTCAAGAATCAGCAACAAGCCCAAAGCTCTGCAAAAACTCACTCCTGTTTTCCTCTGACAGCTTGAGACTAGTAGTACCAGCAACTTAACAGAAAAAGATCTGAAAGTGGAAGATATGTTTTATTTACATACATTCAGGAGATTAAGTCCATCTAAACATCACATCTGAATGCACCAGTATTTTTAAACAAACACATACATCCATACCAGGCAAAAGTCAGAAGTCCCTCATATAGAGGTTCAATTCCCATATTGCAAGAACACTACAGCAAGCCAAAAGCACCTTCAAAACACCTCAAAAAAATGTACATGTTGGAGAAATTCAGAAAACAAAAGGAAGTAATAGTTAACCCATCTAAACAAGACTACTGCCAGAAAGATAAGCCTGGGTTATATCATATCTCCTGTCATTTGGTGCCTTGTTTCCCCAGAAGTGTATCAATGAACGCTATCAGCAGTGTCCACATTTTCAACCACAAGAGTCAGTGAACTTGCCCTATTTGAGCAATACTTATCCAGCATATCACCAAAAGGATGAGAATTTGTTTGTCTTCACTGTCCAAGGTTATATCTATGGAGAAACCTTATCTGTGAAAGATACTATTTTAGAAGATGAGGAAAGACTGAAATGATGGAACAGAGCATTTCCTGTTGTAAACTGCTTTTGTTGTAAGTTAACTTTAAAGCACACATATTCCAAACTTCACAATCATGTGGAATATTTGGGATTTTTCCCATAGCTAGCAGAAAGACCAGCTTATCCACGTTTTAGACTTCATCAACATTCTACTCTATGCATGGTTGTTTTCTTTACTACCTGTAAACAGCAGGTAGTAGCCCTGCAGGATAAACCTACTAAGAAAGTTTAACACATTGCCAGGTATGGAAACTAATCAGAACTACTCAGTTCTGAAGAACTATCAAAATAGGTCTACTACACTGATACTAGCTAGTTAGTCTTAGGCTTTTATCTCAAAGCACATCAGATAGTAAATGCCTCACTACACACTCTCCAGACAAGTAACTGAGGTGGACTCAGGGCAGGAATAAGTTCTCTCACATATACCACCATGCCTTTATTGAGGGCGTCTACAGACAAGTGAAATGCAACAAAATAAAAAAAAAAAAAAAAATCTTCAAGATAATACCCAGGACATCACAACTGCAGCACCAATGCCACCAGAAGAGCCAAATCTGTAATGTGGAATATGGCAAATTTGTGGTTGACACTCAGTATATTAAAGAATTTCTGAAAAATAAGACATGTCAAACTAGTTACATTCAACCTTGAAGATGTTCAAAGAGACTAACCTACAAGCAACAAAGAGATTTGCCCACTTTAAATCATTTATCTAACTGGTGTTGTGTTTCGGTAGAGTAACTAATATAGTTAAGTCAAAGTTTACATAACTAAGTGCATAGCCTTATGTCCATAACTGAAGTAGACTTGCTTTAAAAAAAAAAAACCACAACACGCCACAAACAAAAAACCCAACCAACCCACACAACTAGTTATTCTCCTCACTATTCTTAACCAAAGAAACACACTAGAGGTTGAATTTTTTTCCTAGACTGTACACTCCTCAAGTTAGATTCTTCCTAGATGTAATACTACCTCTAGCAGTATATACATCCAAGGTTAGGAGAACTATTAAATTGATTGAGGTGAGTTTTAACTAATACTGCATAGGAACTATTTAACGGCACTACAGCATTTTAATATCAAAATCTAGATCAATGTCAGACACTGAAGTAGTTCTGTAATCTCCTTTAAGACATTGACATAATTCAAGCAGAATTCTTTTTGCTCAATGGCTGAAGGAAGATGGCGAATTTGGACCAATTAACCCTAATGACCACACAGTAATTTATTAGCAGAACTCAGTCCAATCCACAAACTATTTCACTTGCTATCTGAAGACATTTTTGTGAAAGTAAGATACTTAAATCAGGTCTGTGCCTGAAAACATGGAATTTTTTACCTTATCAAAGTCTTCAATCTTAGTGAGGGGAACCTGACCTCTATGTGGACCACTGTTCAGTTGATCTCAGCACAACTTTGTCATTTGAGGTATCTCATGCATGTGGGTACAGAGGTACTTTCGATTTTACTAAAAAAATTTGAATCACACTCAGTGAGATTCTGCACCAGATGACTCTAAAATTACTTTTGTGTAGTAAGTACTCTGTTCACTGAAGTACTAGAGTGATCCCTTGCTTTGCTGTAACTACATTTTTAGAAGCAAGTTCCTCCTTTGAAATTTGGTTCAAACAAAAAGTTACTATGTCTTTATGTTTTCCCTGAGTTGCTTACTGTTAGAGATTAGTCTTCACATGCATGTTGAAGGAAAAAAAAAAAATCTCCTTTGGTATAATTAGCCTTATTTCAGCAAGCTGCATGGAAGGCATGGATCAGTTGAGAAATTAAACTATTACAGTAAAGCGTGTATAACACAAGAACATCTACTATACTCCACATCCATGTGGAAACACGTTTTACTCATATCAAGAGTGCTTTCAAACAAGTTTTTTCTTAGAACAGGAGTGTTGAAGGGTCAAGATCTGCTGAACAGCATCACTGTTACATATGATTCTTCAAAGTTAATTAGAAATCTCACTTCTGCCTTTGGTTATAAAAGGATCACAAGATAAAGTCTTATTTTTTAACCAAGGTAGTTGGTTAAATCATAACTCTAACTCTGAAGGGAAAACAAAACCCATCTGAAGACCCTACCCACAAGTGTTAACACTCACAGCTGACTACTACATAAACTGTTAAAAGCTTCCTATTGCATTAAGAAAATAAGACAAAAGCATCAGTTTGAACTTCATATGAATATGCTGATATCCAGCGTAGCAGCAGCAGGATTACTGCTCTATGTGTTCCTGTGATACTGCCATCTTGCTGGGAGGGGAAAGCCAAAAATCCATGTAGGGGGAAAGAAGTGGGGTGAGAGAAAAACAACACTGAAGTGGCTCCTCAGTTTGTCTAGTTTCACTGTTAGGAAGCAAACCTAGTTAAAGCCTAGATTCATTTCTCATATTGATCAGATAGGACAAAGGTAACTCACTAACTGTAACTAACAAATTCAAATTACATTCTGTTTACTATATCAGAAGGTCAAAATAAACCATCTGAGCAGGTTTTTTACTAGAATCATCTTGGCATGTATGATTAAAAATTTAATGCAGCATTTACACTCAGAATGCTTCATCAAGAATAAAAGAAGCTACTCTTACTCCTCCCTTGATTTACATTATATACCTTATAACTGAGCTAGAGTCCACTAATTTACTGCTTTTTTTTTTTTCCTAGTACAGGTAGAGCATCACTCTGCCAAGAAATTAAAAGCCCATTTCCACAACTTTATCTTGAAAACTATCTTTAACACATACGTAGCTAAAGCAAGTTCTACTAACGCATTGCATATCCATCCTACAAACAGGACGAAAAAGTAAACTCAAACACAATACATGAATCCTCTCTCTTCCTTCTCACTACCAGGAACAGTGTGGCGAGCAGGGCTGGGGAATGAGATTTTGACCCTGCACCTTCAATACTGCGTTCAGTTTTGGACCCTTCAATACAAGAAAGACATTGAAATGCTGAAACATGTCCAGAGAAGAGCAATGAAGCTGGCGAAGGGTGCAAAAGTCTTAGAAGCAGCAGCTGAGGGAACGGAGGTTTAGCCTGAAGAAAAGGAGGGTCTCTACAAACACCTGAAAGCAGGGTGCAGCAAGCTGGAGGTTTGTCACTTGTCCCAAGTAACACATGGAAAAGGCCTCAAGTTGTGCCAGGGGAGGTTTAAGTTGGATATTGGGAAAAGTTTCTTAACCCTTTTTGGTGAAGCACTGGAACTGGCTGCCCAGAGAGATGGTTAGGTCACCATCCCTGGAGGCATTTTAAAAAGCACTAGATGTGTAGATGTGGTGCTCAGTGTGGATAGTTTAGTGGTGGACTTGACAGTGCTGGGTTAACAGTTGGTCTTTTCCAAATTAAACTATTCCATAAATCCCCTACACTCCAGTAACTGATACTGATCATGTTGATGTCAAGGGCTTCAATCTTAAGTCCTGCTTACACTAATGAATGTGTTATTTGGATCTATCAATTATACCTATTGACCAAGAAGCCCTAATAATTTGCAAACATCAAGCTGAACAACAGCACAGAAAGGCTGGCATGATGCAACTCAGATAGATCTACCAATCAGACAGTAGTTCAACAGGATCTACTAAGCACAGTGTTACTAATCAAATCCAAAGGAAGACAGTAAGAGGGTACAACAACAGAGTCACACATTCGATTAGAAAATTTGGAAAAAACTTAAAAAAGGCAAAGATGATCGGTTTTATAAAAAGGGCCTTATTATAAGCCCTGGATTAGACACAAAAGAAAAAAAGTATATAGGAATATCTATAACCAGAGAAATAGTATTTGTTAGGATTGTATGCAGCTTCCAAAGTGTTGAGGCTAAGTAAGCACAGCCAGAAGATTCTATCGCTGAAAGACTCAGAATTAACAGCTGGGAGAAACACTGCGAATGATGGCAAGTCCTCCATCTACAGACACAGTACCAAATTCACCAAGTACAAGTTCTGATGATATTGGTTCCTTTTCAGATATGCTTTAAGCTACTCAGCAGCTCTGCTTCCTGCAGACAAGTGACATGCATACTCTACTGAACAGATCCACCTCAAACATTTTTGTGACAGAAATACTAACCATGAACAGAAAATGTACACACAATAGCTGAAGAAGCCAATCAAATCTGAAGTCACTGCAATGATATAGCAGTGTCTTCAAGGACATCTGATGACATGTTTTCTAGCACTTGCTTAAGCCTTTCCAAATTGCTTGCAAGGGATATGTAACAAACCGAAGTGGTAATACAGCACTGACAGCCACAGTGGTGGTAAGGAACTGAGTTCCTACAAAAGCCTGGACTCAGGAAGAGGAAGGTGACAAAAGACCCTTTGGTTTATAGCAGTCAGGAGACTCAGTTTGGCCTCTTGGGAGCTAAGAGGTTCTGTGGACAGACTCATTCTTCATTTGAAGAAAAAAAAAATATTAGCATATCTAGACATCTATTACTCCAGCATTCAAAGATAACTCTCTTAAGCACAATCATGAATACGGTCAGTTGTACTATAAAATTGCTCACATCTGGTTAGTGGATTTCCTGTACATTCTCCAAGTGTGAATACCTAATGAGGAGAAATCCTTTGCTATTCTAAAAGTTACAGCCTTGCTTCCATGCTAACTTTCTTAAGTATCAGCTACTTAGAATGGCTCGGATGTCAAGAGTTTGGGGTAGGGTCATAACTATAGGAAGGAAAAATATTTATTATGTCCAAAACATGCCTCTATATTAGACAGTCGCACTTAACGGAAACCAACTGCCCCCACAACACTTTTATTATCAAAACTCTCTGGCAAAGTTTTGTTAGATCTATAATCCTGCATAAGGTAAATAAAGAAAGATCAATTACTTGCAGTCAGAAGTTACAGATGTAGATTTGAATATTATTTTATAGTTCTGCAACAGATAGGAGGGAAAAAAAACCAAAATCAACACAAACCTGTAGAAACCTGCAAACTCCATCTTTCATACCTAGGTTTAGAACAGTGAAATGGCTGATTTTTTTAAGCCATCTATATCAGAGGGGAAAGTACAAAAACAAGGTAGAAAACCCAAAGAGTAAAGATCCTAGAAATATATATAATCAAATCTCCAAATTTCTGAAATAACAGTATTTGAGTTGCACAGATGTGAACACAAATTGAGGAAATCATGGGTCATGAAATTTTGATCTGCTACAGCACACATGTATGCCACAGATAGTAAGACTCCTACATGTTCCACTTCTGGATTAATTATTATGGAAACAGTTATTAAAATATAAAAAAATGTTCAGTTTCTAAAGCTGTGAAGTAGGTTAAACAAAATTAAAGGTTTCTATTTCCCTGGGATTCAAGCTGGTTTCAATTACAAGTTTGCTACCAATCTGTGTATCTGTGCAATTAATCGTATTTTAAACTTCACTCCAGAGCCTTTTGGTAGACCCACACAGCTTCTGTTCCACAAGGACTCCAAGCCTCTACTCAAAGGCTGGGGCTGCTGCACACACCAAGAGCTTAACACCTCTCAATCTATTTCCTGAAGCATGGACCCATCGAGCTGGGTGTCCTGTTTGAAGAAATGGACCATTTCGGTCCTCTTCCCCTTGTATTCTAAGCAGGAGAGCAACTTTTGGCCTCTTCCTGTACGCCTATTCTTTGCACTAGACGCAACTACACCGGCTCTGAGAAAGGGGAACTACTGTGGCTGTAGGGCCGGAGCTAGGGGAAGCCTGGGATACTTCCCAGGAAAAGCCGACGCGCCGTTGCTCGCCAAAGGCCCACCCAGCGACGGGAGAGCAAAGCAGCTGGCGAAGCGAGCGGGAAAGTGACGGAGAGCTCGGGGAGACGGCTGGCATCCTCCGCCTGCGGGCCCGGCGGCAGGTGGAGAGGGCCGCTGCGGACTCCGGGGCTTTCGGCCTCGCCCATATGAGAGCGCGGGCTGCAATGGCGAGACCGCCCCTCTGAGAAGTGTCTGGCGACTCCCCGTTTCCTAAGCATCAATCGCGGTAACCAAGCTCCTCCATCTGTAGCGGGGGCCTGTCCGCCACCGCCACGCACCTCAGAGCTCTCCGTCTCCAGCGCCTGCCTGCCTGCCTGCCTCCTTTCCCCCGCGCCCCCCCGGCAGCCTCCCGGAAACGGACAACAGCAGTGGACTCCCTCCGCGCCCCCCCATAACGGACCGCAGGCGAAGATTAAGTAGCTCGCCCCGACTTCCCCTCGCAGTCTCCGGCGGCCGGTACCTGCTCCAAACGGCGTCTCTCGCCGAGTTTCGCAGCCCCACTCCCCTACACAGTCCACCGCCACTCTGAGGGGCTCCAACAGCGGCCCTAAAAGAACCGCTCTCGTTGGCTGTTGTGCACCCGGTACCCGCCCGCCTATTGGCTCCTCGCTCCGCCGCTCGGAGGGACGAGGACGCCGGGGGTTGGCGGCTTCCAGGAGCCCCACCCAGTGCCGCGGCTGGGCGCGTGGGGCGGCGGGGTGCGTGTGGGGCTGTGAGGGGCGGCGAGGGCGCCTCGGGGCCGCGTGTATCCGCCTCACCGGCCGCCCCAGGTCGCCGGCGTCGGTCTGTGGCGCTGGCCTCGCAGGCGCAGCTTGGTCACGTAGGCGACAAACTGTACCCTGCAGCGCTGGGAAACTCACCCCGCGTTGTCCCCTGGGCTCGGCCGCGCACCACCGGCCCACCCGCCACCAGGCAGATGGCACCGTCGCAGCGCGGTGGCTCATCGCTGTCCTTCCGCAGGCCCCCATCGGGGCAACCCGTCCGGCCTCCTCGAGGCTCTGCCCCGCATCACGCCACACGCGAGGAAGACGCGGGGCTGTGCCACTGTCAAAGACATACGTGTATGGCTGCTTTGTGCATCTGACGTCTAGAAGAGGTGCCCAACTGCTCCTCGGATACCATGGTGATTTCACTGGGTTTGTATTCAATCTAGTGAGGTACTAAGTCAATATGGCCGAAATCGGCCAAAAGATCCGAAACCAGCCGAGATTGTAGAGGGCATCCACGGCCCCCATAGGGGCAGCCGCAGCAGCTGGGGGAGTCAGAGCCACTGTGTGCAGAGTGGGCCCTTCACTGAGCTGGCACTGCCACAGCAGCAGCACTGGAGACGTTCTTGGCAGCCTATAGGCTAAACACTTGAGGGCCCAGTGCAGTGTTACATGCCCAGTGTCAACATTATCAGTGAATTACTGATACATATTGTTTCTGTGTTGCAAATATCATTGCACTCCACTTACCTCACCATTTGTTACCAACACTGCTAGGCTACAAAACAACATGCCATTATGCTATGCCTTGTCACCATACATGGTTTGTTTCATAACTGAATATTGCACAGATGGACATGTATCATCTTTAAAGAAAACTAAATTCAAGTGTTCAAAAGTTAGGAAACATCCCATATTGGCTTGTGGAACCTGTATTAGTTCAGATTACAATGCACAGAAGGTATTCTATGGGAATTGTTGTAAACAGTCCTTGCTTGTGCAAACACATGATACGTGTCCAGACTGGCTTCTGCCTTATCCAGGCCATAGAATGGTAAGGATGGAAGGAGACCTCAACGATCATCTAGTTCCAACCCCCTGCCATAGGCAGGGACACCTCCCACTAGTACAGGTTACTCAAGGCCTCGTCCAACCTGGCCTGGAACCCCTCCAGGGAGGGAGCAGCCACAACCTCCCTGGCCAACCTGTGCCAGTGTCTCACCACCCTCGCTGGAAAGAACTTCCTCCTAACATCCAGTCTAAATCTTCCCTCTGCCAGTTTAAACCCATTACCCCTTGTCCTGTCATTGCAAGATCTTATAAATAGTCCCTCCCCAGCCTTCCTGTAGGCCCCCTTCAGATACTGGAAGGCTACTATAAGGTCTCCTGGAAGCCTTCTCCTTTCTAGGCTGAAGAGCCCCAACTCTCTCAGTCTGTCCTCATAGGAGAGCTGCTCCAGCCCTCTGATCATCTTTGTGGCCCTCCTCTGGACCCGCTCCAACACTTCCATGTCCTTCCTGTGCTGGGGGCTCCAGAACTGCACACAGTACTCCAGATGGGGTCTGACGAGAGCAGAGTAAAGGGGCAGAATCCCCTCCCTTGCCCTGCTGGCCACACTGCTCTTGATGCAGCCCAGGACTCGGTTGCTGTCTGGGCTGCATGCGCACACTGCAGGCTCATGTTGAGCTTTTCATCAACCCAGACCCCAAGGTCCTTTTCCTCAGGGCTGCTCTCCAGCCATTCACCACCCAGCCTGGATTTGTGCTTGGGATTGTGCCTACCCAGGTGCAGGACCTTACACTTGGCCTTGTTGAATTTCATGAGGTTGGCCTGGGCCCACCTCTGCAGCCTGTCCAGGTCCCTCTGGATGGATCCCTGCCCTCTAGCAAGTCGACTGTGCCACACAGCTTGGTGTCATCTGCAAACTTGCTGAGGGTGCACTCAATTCCTCTGTCCATGTCACTGACAAAGATGTTAAACAGCACTGGTCCCAGCACTGACCCCTGAGGGACGCCACTTGTCACTGGTCTCCAGGTGGACATTGTGCCCTTGATCACCACTCTCTGTGTGCGACCATCCAGCCAATTCCTTATCCAGCAGTGCTCCACCCATCAAGTCCATGTTTTTCCAGCTTGGTGACCAGGATGTCATGTGGGACAGAGTCAAATGCCTTACTCAGGTCCAGGTAGATGACATCAGTTGCCCTTCCCTTGTCCACTGTCGCTGTGACTTCATCATAAAAAGCCACTAAATTTGTCAGGCAAGATCTGCCCTTGGTGAAGCCATTGCTGGGTACCACCAATCACCTCTGCTTTGTTTTCCATTTGCCTTAGCAGAGCTTTCAGCAGGATCTGCTCCATGATCTTGCCAGGCACAGAGGTGAGGCTAACTGGTCTATAGTTCTCAGGGTCGACCTTTTTTCCCTTCTTGAAGATGGGTGTTATGTTTGCCCTTCTCCAGTCAGCAGGAACTTCACCAGTCTGCCATGACCTTTCAAATATGATGGACAGTGGTTTGGCAATTTCATCTGCCAGTTCCCTCAGGACCCGTGGGTGGATCTCGTCAGGCCCCATGGACTTGTGCATGTTCAGATTTCTTAGGAGCTCTCGAACGTGATCTTCTACTATAGTAGGCAGATCTGCCATCTCCCAGTCCTTACTTTTACCCTCTGGAGCTTGGACATTGTGGTTGGAGCCCTTCCTGTTGAAGACTGAGGCAAAGAAGTCATTGAGCACCTCAGCCATGAGAAGCACGGGAGCTGTGCTCACATAACCCACAGCAATTTAATAACAATTTTATTCTTTCATGGTTTAACCTCAGCTGACAACTAAACCCCACACAGCCTCTCTCTCACCCTGCCCCAGTGGGACAGAGAATTGCAAGAGTAAGAAAATTCATGGGTAGAGATAAAGACAATTTAATAGGAAAAGAAAAAGCTGTGCACACAGGCAATACAAAGCAAGGAATTCATTCACTGTTTCGCATGAGCAAGCAAGTACTCGGCCATCTACACAAAAGCCAGGCTCTGTCATGCATTGATGATGACTTGGGAAGATAAATACCATCACTCCAAATGTCTTCTTTTTCCTTCTTCTCCCAGTTTTATATAACAAGCATGACATCAAATCATATGGAATATCCCTTTGGTCAGTTAGGGTTAGCTGTCCCAGCTGTGTCCCCTCCCATCTTCTTGTGAACCCCCCCAGCCTGCTTTCTGGTGGGGTGGTGTGAGGAGCAGAAAAGACCTTGACTCTGTAAGCACTGCTCAGCCATGACCAAAACATCTCTGAATTACCAGCACAGTTTTCAGCACAAATCCAAAATACAGCCCTGTACTAGCTGATATGAAGAAAATTAACTCTACTGCAACCAAAACCAGCACGTATTCTTAGATGTGTGCTCTCATGATTTATCTACTCCATACTAGTTAAACCTAGTACTTAAGTACTTCTTCACTATAAACTGCTTCAGGGCCTCAGAAGCTTCAGAAATTATGGGGATATTGTGAGATATAATGATCTGATTTTTTCCAGATTGTTTCAAAGTCACAATTAGTTTATCTGTCCTAAATTATTTATCAGCAAGAAAAAAATCATAGTGACATAGTATTGTGATGCATCTCCATTTTAAGGAAGTAACATGTAGTTGCTTCTCAAAGAACTTACCAAGCTGGTTATTCAAGGTAGCATTGTGAGTTTTTCATCACAGAAAAAACTTGAGAACATATCAATGCAAGCATGACCTATTCTGGGAATGCTGAATGAGTTATAAAAATTTTCAACACAAACTTACTTTAGCTAATGTTATGAAAAAAAAGTATTTGGAACTATGTTACCCAATGCAAATCAGTAGTGGGACACAAGGTTAGAGAAATCTGTAGGTAAATAGATACAGGTGCCTGCAAGACCAAACCTTGGATTGTTGTATGAGAGTATAAAACAAAATCTGCATACTCACAATCACTAAAAAAGGACATCCAGTTCATGTCTTTAAACTGGCCCGTATTTCTAAGCAATACTAGCAAGTTATTTCATTCACAAGAATCTTGTGAGATTACTCCATTGCATCTCTCCAATTTTAAGCAAGGCAAAACCTTGTAAGAACTTTGTGCCTTTTACTGACCCATTTGTAGAAATCTTAAATTCTGCATCCACTGCCTGAACTAGGTTCCCCAGTCTCCCTGCTTTGGAAACTGAAAAAGGTGTGGTTGGCAGAAGTGAGAGAGGACAAGTGCATGACCAAAACCATGAAGTACCACTAGAAACAAGCATGCCCCAGGAACACAGTGTTCATAAAAAAACTTTGTCTCTCTGTGCATAGCTTCATCACTGTACACCTCAGAAACAAAACAGAGTTTATGCAAACAATATTAATGTATCTTCATTTCCGTCAGCTGTGGACATACTGCAAAGGGTGGATTTTCCTGCATAAAGTAATGCACAAGCTAGCTACTGGGGCTACATGGAGGCTTTCTTCTATTTCTTGCTAAATGAAATCAATTCAACGAAAAGTTTTATTTCTGTGCTGCCAGAAGTATACACATAGGCAGTTTCTGCTCAACAAACTTGCGCTCCTACTATTTCATTTGTGCTCATGCTGATGTAACAGCCACACCTAAAGCAGGTGTTTATAAATGGTGCATTTACAATGTTCACAGCATGAATAGCTCTTATTCTCAACCAACAGTGCATTCCACTCACAGTAATACAGGCTGCAGCTGGCAAACTTTCTTCTGTAAATGGTGCAGTATGAAGGATACAGTTCTACAGAGGCTCAAAACCAGGGCTTTGCATGAGCAGTAACTAACACAGTTAAAACTATTTGTTTTCTAATTTGAAGCACTATGGTTCAAAGATAAGGGTCTGGTCAAAACTGGTTAAGCCAGTTTTGGAAAAGTCTGGGAACTTTTTTGCAGCAGTGTATTAAAACTAGTTTAGAATATTAAAAGATATCTTTGGATTTAAAACAAAGCAAACACCACATGAGAGGAAACTTAAAATTTTACTCTCCAAAGAATTAATAAATTGTTTTGGTGAAGTTATGCTTTCATCTTTTACTAATGAATTAACTGACTAAGCATATTTATTTAGTGTTCTGATTTTTTTTTTAAATTTAATCTTGAATATATTTCATGTATTTTAGGTATCATTGTACAAACTGGATAGGCAACAAATTGCTTGTAATTTAATGTGTTCTGCTCCCTTCTATGTGTTTTCCATGCTAATGTGCTAATTCTTTGATGTTTGGTAACAACTGTCATTATTGCAATGTTTATTCAATAAAAATTACTAAGCCCTAAATCATAGAATGTAAGTGATCTCAGTAGATTGTCTAGTCCACCTTCTCTGCTCAAAGCAGTGCCATCTAGAGCAGGTTCATCAGGGCTGTACCCAGATGGGTTTTGAGTATTCAAGGACAGATAGTAAACAGTTAAAAGTTGTTTCTCAGTTATGAACAAACTAGCTGAAAGAAGTCCTGACAGGTAGGCTTGTTCTGAACATTACATTAAAGGAAGCCCAATGGGCATGTGGTTCTGGTGCTCAGCTATCAGACATTTGGTCACAGAAGTCCCTTTGTAAAATGGTTGTGTTCCATTCTGAATACAGCTGTACTTTGCTTCTTCAAACCTTTTAATTGTTCTTTCACTTACAGTCTAAATGTATTTTCCAATATACCTTTCTCTGCCAGCCCTTGTCCATTCCTACAGTGATACATTTGTAGAGAGTAATCTTATCCCATTTCAGCTTGTATTTTATTGGGCTAGAACAGCCACGTTCTGTAAGCTTTCTCTTGTGCAGAGAATGTCTTTCTTAATCATTCCAGGAGCCCACCTTCACATGTTTTTTAAATTCAGTTCATAAGTTTATATAATATTCCAGAGGAAGTGTCACTAAGATCTCATGCAGCACAAATATTTTCATCCCTCTGCTGAAAATAGCTCTCTTGATGGCAGCTTGGGCTCAAATTTGTTTTTCTCATAGCTACCTCATGTCAGCAGTTCATAAAAAGTGTGACTTTTGATGAGCATATTTTGGTTTCCTCTTCTGTCATGTCAAAGTGTTGAGGTTCTAGCACACAGTGTTGTTATTTGTTCCCAAGCACAAAAATACATGTTTCAATATAAATGGCATTTCTTCTTATGTCCCTTTGTCTAGGCTGTAGGCTCCTTTGGTATAAATTCTAGTTGGAAATCACTAATTATTTGTGCTGCTGACATTTTTTCACTTTGTCAGTGAATTTTAAGAGCATGTATGCATGTGTCAACATGACTTGTAGCCATGTCTTCCCTGACAGCTCATTTCATAAATTCACTTTTCCTTTTTATCAGTTTTCCATAGCAAGCATACTCTTAGATTTGATACTTTTGAATTTATGGGCATTTCTCCTTTCTAGTTCCGTTTTAGTTGCTCTTTTCTTGCATAAGCTTCATAATTTGTCCACAAAGACTGATAACACACAATCAATATCTAGCTCACAAAAACAAGAGCAGTCATTTCTCTATCTGCATAATTATATAAACTATATGAGTTCTTGTTTTATTGCTCACAATGATTACTTCATAATTTCTGCTTTTGTTCGATTGATCAGCTTAATAATATCTTCTAACATAAGCAGAATATCCTGCCTCAATGGCATTCTCCCCAAAGCAATTTTTTATTTTGTAGGCTCAAAATAATTAATGTATTTCCCATGTTTCATCTATTCAAAATAAGCCACTTCGTGCTTCCAGATGTGAAACCAGTACCTCTTCCTTGGTCATGTAATCACTATTTCAAAAGTTTGCAGTTCATTGGTGTTCATTGGCTCTTTTATTCATAATGTTGAGTTGTATTCCTTGCAATGTTGTATGACAGAGGCAGATCAGAAGACAGAAGCAATTAGTGCTGAGGCACTCTTTTATCAAAGGGATATGCAGAGGTAAGAAAAGCAAGCCTATCGAATAGAGGGCACTGTTCTGTCCCCACAGCACCCAGGTTCTCAGGAACAGGTTTCAGTATTGGAGGAACTGGAATAGAGATATTTCTGCCTTGATTATCTGACAAGAGGGATAGGTGAAGTCAAATTCTGAATATGATGATCCACCTTAATGCCACTGCCAGTATGGTGACCAAACAGATTGTTTCCTGTGAAGTGTCCTGTTGATGACTGTGGCAGGGCAAAGCAGAATGGTGACAAGCATCTGTAAAGGAGGAGAAAGACAGAATTGGGATGCACAGAATAATGAGTGGGCCAAAAAACTCCTGCTTATTCAGCTGACCCCAGAGATGGGGTTACTAAGTGAGGCTTTTGAATGCAGACAAACTGTATCGTTACTGCTGGCTGCCAGTTTGCTCATACAATGCTACTGTCTGCACACTCTGTGCTGCTGGGGTAGCACAGAGAGCTATGGTCCTGTGATCAGGTCAGCAATATATCTTATTTCTCCACAGCTCTGAGCTAGTTGCTGTTATTCCACCAGAAGCCACATGCTTTCCAGCCTAGAGATCTGTTAAAAAAATACTAGTTACTTTTATTTTTATTCATGTGTGCTGCTACAAGGAGCTGCTGATGCTGATTGTGGTGGGGAGAGAGTTAAAGCCATCTCTTGCAGGTTTTCTGTGGGATTAGGAATTGGATACTCAGAGCAATGCTGGAAGATGTACACGCTTCCACATTTTCCTGTCCTTGGGTCTGAGGGTGCAGAAGCCCAAATGATTTGCCTGCTTGCTAGGGTGCTCCCACCTGAGGATGACTTCAAGATCTTTGTCATTGCTGAATCTGTTGCGTGGCTCTAAAGTGTAGTTATCACTCTTGATCTTTAAGAACACTGAATTTGTTCATTCAAATTTATTGAACCAACAGTCCTCTCAAACTCAGAAGTTGTGAGGCTGGCAACCTTCTGATACTGTGATGGGGTAGTAGCTTACCCAGGGAACATGTTAACTTTCTCATGACACAGATTCACAAGGAGTGTGATTTTCTTAGGTCTCCTGGTTGCACCTCTCTAAACTGTCTCTGAACTTGAAAACATAGCTGTTGACATGAGAGAAGCAAGTAGATAAAGATTAAAAAAAAAAAAGTGATAAAAGAAAATAGGGCATCAGCAAGGAGGGAATGGTAACAGAAAGCAGGGCAGAGAAAAGAAAGGATTTCAAACGATGTGTAGATGGATGAGAAAGAGCTGAAGAATCTCTTGAATGAGATGAGGAAAAACACACAGCCGCACTGTCAGCACTCACATGATGTAGTTTTGCTGTTCTCCATCAAAGTGTTCAGGCTGGCATAACACAAGTAGTCCATAAGAACGGCTCCAGACTTATGGAAAATTACAGCTTCAACAGAGGACTGAGATCGCTCTTGTATTGTAACACAATTAAAGTATGGAGAAATCCAAATCTTGCCTTAGGAAACTACATCGCGATGAAGCAAATATTATGTTGAAGTGATGTCTATTGCTATTATTAAATGGTTACTCTGCCAGTATCTCTGGCCAGAGCTTGGGAACTATCCCTAAATGCTACAGCAGCAGATATAGCAGCACAGGGAAGAAAGATTCTTTCTTATATTTGGGGTGTAAATTACATTTATCCCTGTTCTTGGCAGGACCCACAAGCAAGTTTAGATTTGAATGCATTGCTTAGGGATCCAGGGTTCCAATCATGAGTGGAAGCAGTCAGCTGCCTAAAAGTCAAACACCTTTGCAAACCTCATTTAGACTGATCTAGTGAACTCTTAAGGCTCAAGAGTAAAATTAATCAAAGTGAATATTTTTCTTCTGTGAAACATTTTAATAGCTGCTTTAATTTGACAGTGGGTCAAGATCTCTGGTCTTTGGCCATACTCTAGATCTGACATTCAGGGTACAGCTGGAATTTAAATATTTTTTTTCCACTGCTTAATGCAGGCCATGTTTTTGCCAAAACTGTTATGGCATGAAGTATTATTTTGTACTGTAAATTTGTTCTGTCAAATCCTGGTTTCCCTAATAGTAAATGAATCGTATTTAGGTTACCTATTTCCATTAGCTAAATACCTTCACATTCCCTAGTATTTCATGGGAATGAAAACTGTAGCAGGTGGTTCCATTAATTTTTCCTGAAGTATAGCAATCCAATAGTAGACAGAGGCTAACCTTTCCTTTTGTTTCCTCTGCTTCCCACTCTTATTTCTTCAGTCCCTTATCTCCTCCTCACTTTATTGGACTGGATGCTGCAATCTGCTGGAATTTCTTAGAACCATAGAAAAGTTTTAGTTGGAAGGGACCTCACCTGATCAGATGCCCCGCCCAAAGGAGAGCCATCTCCAACATTTGACCAACTTCAAAGATAAATCTGTCTGCTCTAGCTGCCAACACCCTCCCCCCACTCCTTTCTGTTACTCTAATTTACACTGATCTCATCTCTGCTGTTTCTGTAAATGCTTATGCATGATAAAGGAGCTGTAGTTGTTTTGGAGTTAACCCAGACACTATAAGCATAGTGCCTGGGTGTTTCATTTTGCTCTTTGCTATAGTGTGTAGGTGGTGAATTCTGCTGCGTGTCTGTGAACAAAGGATCATATACAACCATACCACTGTAGGGCTCTAGAATTTCCAAACTCTAAATTACAATGGAGGTAAGGGCACCCAGCAGTAATTTAGGTCAGAATACACCACAGTGATCTGAAATTAATACTCAATCCAACTATTAAAAACCAAAAAAAAAGTTCAGAACAAAGGTCCCCTTGAAAAGGAAATTGAACTATATCAGGACAGAGAAATGCAGCTGTGACACTCAGTGGTGACAGCAGGCAGGAACTAAGGGAGTGGTAGTTAAAGATATTTCAGAGTTTGTGATCTCTGGTTAAATTTCATGTAGCAGCATAAAATGGCTCTGTTTGTCAGTTACATCACTGGCAGGGGGAGGATAAGGATGGAGCCTGTTCTCAAAAGCATATCAACAGCAATGACCTGATGGTTTCTTTACCAGAATCAGTCAGTTAAAAGTCTTGTAGCCAGATAGACCAATATGTACTTCTTCCCTTCATAAAAGTCATTAAATGGAGTTGCGCCTTCAGCTGAAGGAGCAGGCAACCTTGCACTCTTCTTACACTCCCTCTTAGAAGCTTTTTCCCATTCCAAGGCCCTACCCTAGGGTTGTTTCCTCAGGGCCTGACTATACCCTACAGGAGGCAGCATGCAAAGGCCCCTATACAAACTGCCAATAGGCTAACAGAGATACATGTCCCAGGAAGAAGTATTATGCTACAATATGTTATAAATCACATGGCCAGTCAAAGAAGCTCCATCTCTCATCACCCAGCTAATTAGTTTGAGTGCAGTGCCATGAGGATGCAGTGATACCGATTCCAGTTCTGAGGTTAGCGCAGCCAGCTGGGCTATCTGATTTCACAGTAGTCTGGAATAGACACACACATAGTTACCTTGTAAGAGACACTGGCCTAGTTATCCCCCTTCACATGTTTTTTTTTACTCAAAAGAGTACCTTTTATCTCAAAGCCTGAAAACACTTTTAGTCATTCTTAATTCTAAGTGCTGCAGCAGAAATAATCAAGAGTTGTACTCCCAAAAACCTATGCTCTGGACAAAGTCACATATTCTCTTCAATATAACAACCTAGGAAAAAACAGATGACATAACAAGCTGTTTAGTCATACTAGAACTATGAAATGGTGCTAGGCTTTCCCTACTGATCAAACTTATGGCCTTCTGGACATACAGAAGGTTTAACTGACTCTCAGTCTTTCTGTCCATGTGTAGGTTGAGGATCTGGGCCTGCCTTTAGACTCACAAATACGAATGTGAGCTCTAGCTCTATCCTGATTCCACATTGGAGTGTCTTTACTGTATTATCACTTCTGTCCTTTTCTCTCATGTCTTTGTTTACATGGGAATAAAATTAGGGGCTGTGCCTAAGAAAGAGGCTGTAGCAGTCATTAACTTCTCTATCTATGCAGTCAGAGGACAGAGACTCTGGGGTCCACCACAATGCACATCTTCAATATAGACTTCTGAAACAGCCCCCATGGCTTTTCTCTCACAATTCTTTTCAAGTTTTTATTCCTACAGAGAAGCTCCTTTCTAGAACTTTTTACTAATTTCCAGTTCCTAGATAGTTATCAAAGCCTATTTCTAGTCCTTATGCATCCAAAAATTGTACGGAGATGTAAACAGAAAATCTGCTTTTATTCTTCTTCCCTTGTTTATACATATGGGACCATCTTCTTACTTCTAGCTCTACTCTAGTGCAGAAGACTTTGAGTTTCTGATACAAAGCTTCAGCTTTCCAGGCTGAGAAATGATGGGATTTGTATTGTTTTACTGTTTTGTGGTTTGTTTTGCTTTTCATTTTGGTTTTCACATATTGTGTGCAATACATGGTTTCACCAATCTTTGCTTTCATGTACCTCTTTAATCTTCTTTGGTGCAACTCCCATTTAGTTTTTGTCCCAGCCATCACAGTGTTTCCTCACAAGAGTTCTTTGTTTCCCTCCAAAGGTATTACTTCTTGTTGGTTTTATGTTACTTGTTGGCAGGTTAATCTTGCTTATAAATTATGTCTGGGGCCATATCCTAATTCTTCACCAAATGCATTTGGTTTTGAGGTGTTGCAAGGATTTATCCTATAGCAGAGCATTCATTTTACAAGGACTGCGTTGCTTGTTCTAGCTGTAATAAATCTTTGCTACCGTATCTGATTTGCTTGGCCTTATCCTTTAGAAGAGGATCAGCCTCACTTTGCAAGGTTTACCAGATTATCCAAATTACCAATCCCTACTCCTTCATTTACTGCAGTTTTTGGAGGAATGTTGCCGTACACATTACTGTGCCCTGTTCTTTCCTGAGGTGCTATTTTTCAGTTTCTCTGGGATGTTGTATTATTTAGAAATTGTGTCTTTCTGCCTAAATTTCAGAGTTTCTTACATACTTTTTTTGTATTAAGTGCTGCAGGGTGATTATTCCAGANCATTCTATGATTCTATATTCTCCTATGTGCTTCAGACACATTTACTATACCCTGGAGCTTTCTCCAGAAGACTTTATTGTTTATAAGGCCACTTCATTTGTGGCTTCTGAGTAATTTTTGATTGTGGTCTCCTTGTGACAGGCAATACAGTGCTTCTGGGATTTAGGGTCTGTCTTTTGTGGAAGACTTGTGCTTAGATGCAATTTAGTTACATAACCCCCGCTAATGCTAAAGAGTTCATCTTTCAAGTAATTAAATATTCATTTGTTCTCACTGACATTTTGAAACACATTAAAGAAGCATTTATACTGATTTGTCCATCTGTTAAAGCTTGTGTTTAGAAAACTCTTGCCTGGATCATATTTAATTTGATGGCTTCTTTTAAAACATCATATTTTGAAAACATCACACAAAGTGATGGCTCACCTGTGTGAAATGAGCATGAGGACAGAAAATGCTGTGCTTCAGAAATGACTGTGTTAATGAAAATGACTGCACAGTATTTATAAATGATGTAAAAATCAGCGTTGTGCTCCAAGATAATGGACACTATCAGAAGTCTCTGAGACAAATGAATCACCTTCTGCCAAAATACTTGACCCAATATGAAGGAGAACACTGAGTACAGAAATGCAAGTACAGATCCAGACAAACCACACAGCCAACAGTGGAATTCACTTTCTTAGAAGAATGTATTGAGCTTCATTGCTAAGATGCCAAAGTTCTGACCCAAGCCCTATACTAGTCTGAAACTCTCAGATTGCACTTGTGCAGCCAGGAGTGGAGGTAATTGTAAGGGAGCAATTCCAGCACCACAGCAGTTGTGGGTGCAAAGAAAGTGAAATATGGACATGTTGCACAGCTGTACAACTTGGTTTTGCTCTGACAATACATATGTCTCTTCCTTCCCCAGGAAAAATACAGCTTCTCAACTGGAAGGCCGCCTTTTGCCACTTGCTAACAGTACACCTATTCTCTGCTGTGAAGCTGAACTAACTCCTACTTTCCCCCTAGAAAGACATCAAGGAAGGGCACTTCAGCAACACAGAAATAAACACCTGTGGTCTCTATTTGCCAAGCAAGTGTTAAATCACCTTCTCACACGCTCTGAGCACAATTTGCAAGAATTTGAGCAAAACAAATAATCCCTTTGCCTTTCTTTTCAGTTTGTAACGCTGTACTATTACCTGTTTGGAACTGATATTACTCGCCCATGAAAGTATGATTTAACTAACGCTTATTACGTGGCTTAAAGTTTTATAGAATCTGCACCTTTTTATTACAGAAGAGCATTATATGTTTTCAGTGCAGATTTTCCTAGAATTAGAGTTACTTCCTTATACAATCTGGGAGATATCAGTTATCTTAAACTCACATATGCTACACTCATATACATTCTAGAAAGTTTTTTGCCTTGCCTTTTTTAGAGGTTATGTTGATTTTGAGAGAATTATGGGAAGTCGTAAAGTGAACACAACGCCTTAATCTCAACGTGAGAGCACCATCTAGAGGCAAACAACACGCCCCATACCAGGCTAAGCATGGCCAAGATCACAACGAACTGACAAACTGCTCTTGAATTTAATTTGAAAATGCTTTGATGAAATGTTCTCATATTCCTTTGTATTAAGGGATATTTTTTTCTCCTACACTGTTTATTATTGTGAAGTGGAATATACTGATGTGAAATCATTCGTGACTTTTGCAAAGAAGGATGTGAGAAACCAACACTCAAAAAAAAAGCACAATCATTTCATGAAACTTATGGTTTACGAATGATGAAATCTTTCTGCCAGTTCTCTGGAGCCATGATTACAGTTGCTTTACCTGCTGGAACTTACTACATTTGTGTGCCCCAGATTGAAGCAGGTTAATACAAGGATTTCTTCAATCCATACTAGAGCACTCCACCAGAGTATTTTTAGACATCCTTTCACATGTTGATAATTTGTGAGATTGTGTTTTATATAGTTAATATCCGTTAGAGGATTATTGGAGTTGCAAGGCATTACAGGGCTTGGCAGCTCTTTTCCATAGGCAAACTAGTTTTAATCCTACTGAACCTGTTGAGTACTTCGCTTTAAACTGCAATGAACTACAAACAAAGCAAGCCCCTTGCATCCAGAACTTCATATTTAGGAAGTCTGAACATATCTGTGACTTATGAAAGGATTTTGATTTTTCACTGCAAGGCATCTCAGGTGATCTGCACCTTGTAAAAAGAAACAGAAGATGCTACAGTATGTATAAGTGAGCGGAAAATTGTGTCTATGTACTTTGGTTTGTGTGACAGATAATTTGCCTGCCTATTTTAATTGTCGGATGTATACATAAGATTCTAGAGTAATTCTGAAGTATGCACAGCTGCCATGGAAAGACCTATTAGACAGAAGCCACTAACTATATGAATCCATCAGAATATGAATAACTATTTTCAATCCCTAAGCTGTTATAGGCCATGTAGTAACGCAAAGTAGAACTACTTATCTCTGATGCAAAAGTCATGTTTGAATTCAGTTCTACATACCAGACCTACTAGACCTAGGATATTTTTACAAACTTCTTGCTCTTCTCTTTCTGTAGCTCCATTTCCTTTTACCTTAGCCAAGCCAGTGCCCGTATTCTTGTGGATAATTAGATGGTCCCTCACTGAAGCTGAAGCAACCCTTTCCTTCTCTCACCAGAGGGCAGTGCAGCTCGTGGCAAGCTCAAACGCAGCGCCGTGCCTGCGTTCACGATGATTTTTTAGCTGTCACTCAGTAGGTAACTATTTGTTCTGTAACTTTTGTGTGTGTAATAGAGAAACATTTGAAATAAAATGCAGACGAAAAAGTTTCCTCTTTATGTTTTACAACCTATCATGCCTCCTCCTTCAACAGCATACTAATTAAGCCCTGATACACTCGTTCAACTTCCTAACATATACAAGAATTAAAGAATACTCATGCAGAGATGATGAGCAATTTCCGCCCCCCAAGCTTCTCACCACTTTTTTCTCATTTCCCCAGCAAATAAATCCCTACCCTTGTAGGCAGTACAGGGTGCGCTTGAATCTTTTACTGTGGCTGTCACCCACTTAAGGTTCCCAGGTCAAACATCAGTTCAATTCTGTTGCAGAACATATGAGTTGCAGAACTTATCCCTGTGCTAGGAGTTGGAATGTCTCTCAGAAACACATAGCCTTCCTAAAACTTCACTAGCTCTGCAGGGCACACTTCACAAACCTTTTCGGAAATTAAATTTGAATGTTTTTTAATACATAATTCAACAGATTATGTTAATAAACTGACATCGTATCAGAATTTAATACAAAAATGACTTCACTGAGAATAGCCTTCCTGCTATGCATCCCTGCCGTTACAATGGCAAAAGAACTATGTTTGCTGGGTGCTCTCAGAGCTAAAAACTGGGAAGTAGGCAATTTGATCTGTGGGCCAAACTGTCTCTTCAGGATCACTGGCACAAGTGACGGGAGTTTCCCCAATCAGAATGTTAGGCTTGTAAGAGAAGTGCTCTCTGAGGAGACATACGTGAGGTTCTCTGTATGCACAACTGTACCACTAGAAAAAAAAGTAACACCCTGGCAGTCTGGTTTCAATGGCCACTTAAGAAAATCTGGTCCATCTAATTTATACTGATTGAAGCCACTGCCAGTGTCAGAACTCTTTGGGTCACAAAAACACTCTGTACGCACACACTGAGTGAACAGAAAAACATTCTGAAGTGCTGCTCCTTCTTGCTGCATGTGTGATTTACACAGTATAGGAAGTTCAAGTGACACCTCCTCCCACTTCACATTTTGTACCTTGATTTGTTTTTCTGATTCTAAGAAAGATAGCTGAAGAAATCAATCAGCTGTACAGATGTAATGATAACATGAGCCAAGGAAAATGCATATTAGGCAAAGAATGACCTTTGTGATACAACCACCTCAGCAGATCTGCCCTTGATTACAAATATTCACGGCTAATGCTATAGATTTAATTATAATGGAGCACTTACTGTTGAGATGCTGCAAATGCATCGAATTTTCAAAAGCTTTTGTATTTGAATGTTTTGCTTGCTAAAACCCCTTGAGAGGCAATAATTTTCTATGAAACTTGCCAAAGCCAATTTGCAGCCAAGATATTGCATGATAAAAAAATCCTAAATGAAGTTAAACATATTTATGGAAAAAAAATAAAATGCACAAATATTAATTCCTGTCACATAAACACTTTTCCAGTACCTAGATTAATTTTTTTTTTGTGAAGAAAACATAAAATAAGGGGACAAAAATCCTCGTGGGAAACTCATGCTTCAATGGATGATATCTCTTGACATGTAATGTTCTTAGGAATAGAGAAATTACTGAATCAGGTCATACTCAAGATCCATTTTGTCTTTCTTATCTACCACTTTATTAGCATATTCAAACAATTCTGAGAGATAAGTGAGAAAAGATCTTTGTTTATTTTGGTTAATCTTGCAATTTTTTGTTATTCCATTTTAATTATTAAAGCAACCAATGTAGCTAAATAAAGCTTACTGTTGTATAACACATCAATCACCCCAAGAGGCTTTTTCAAAGACTGACGCAACTGCTTCCCTGTCCTCCAGAACAGAGACTATTTCTATTAAATGCTTTGCTTAGTGTAAACAAAACTAAATACTGAAGATCCCTTAACTACCATATATGTGAGATTCCAACTAGGATTAAAAAAGTTCTCCTAAAAGGTAATTAAACACTGAAACAGGTTGCTCAGAGAACTTCTGGGATCTTTGTCTTTGCAGATTTTCAAAATCCAACTGGAGAGAGCCTAAAAAACCTGGTCTGAAGTTATTGTTGACCCTGCCTTGAGCAGGCAACTGGAATACAGGACCTCTGAGTATGATTCTGTGAAACAGGAGATAGTTGAAACCTTCTTACTTGGACGATAATCTCATCTGAACAGCAAGAAATTTGAAAAGCCCTTTGTCTGTACTGAATTTTTTTTTTTTTTTAATGCAAAACACTGATGTGGTATCATCACCTTGTTAGTCTAATGCTATTTACAATGAAGCCACAGAAGTTGAGTGACTTGTTAACACCTGTGTTTCACCATCACAGGACTAGGATGTAAGTAAAAGCTTGTAACAAAGTATTTATCATACTTGTGCAGTGAGATAATACAGAGAAGTGTTTTATTACTTGGAGGTGAGATTGGCATCAACAATAACAGCTGTCAGTGTGAGGCTTCCCAGAAATCCCAAAAATGACAATCATTCCATTCAGTGTTCATATTTTTACATAGAGCTTTTACTTCCTGCTTCGAAAGAAGAGAGCTATAAATTAAGCAGAACAATATGTATTCATATTTCTTCAGAAATATGGTAGGTAGCATGTCATATGACTGATTATAAATTAAGAATAAAACCCCAGGAGAGAAATAAAACAGAGATGGATAAAATAGTGAAGGTTGATGGAAAGAAACCAAGTATGTCTGGAAAGCACAAAGCATAAGACAGTGAAAATCTAAGATCAATCAAGAAGATGAAAAACGTTAGTCTGCAGATTTTGTGTAATTCCTCTGTGGAGATCAATACAGGAAAGAAAAGATGAGATTGCAACCCTAGTAGAGTGGGAAATATGTGCCTCTTGCAGGTGTTAGATCGCTTGTGGCAAAGAGCTTGTAAACATTACATAATAGAGCAGTAATAGACTTGCAGTCCTGTGGTCTGTACTGCCTCCTGGAATGCAGGGCTTCACATACCAAGTTCAGCTTTTTCTCTCTCAAACCATGTTATGTGATGCAGATCACTTTTATGGGAAAGTATCTCCACTTAAACACAGTGATGCTGGGGCCTTTTGGTGATATTTCCTGTCATTCTAGATAGATTCCAGCTTTGAGATTTGTGGACATAGTTCTTCTCATTTCTGTTTGCTCATTTGCAAAATCCATAAAGTAACTCTTCCCTTAAAGATGGTATGAGAACTACCCTGAGCAAGAGACTTGTTCAGGCATTAGTGGTAACACAGCTGTAGAGCACTCTTTCCTGGAAGGATACTCTTCCTCCAAGTGTATCCTTAATGTGATGAGGTCATACCTGAGCATGTGTGTCTTCAGATCTGCCCATTCCAATGCAATGTCCTCTCTCTACATTACTAGGCTGCAAGGCCACTCTAATAGTGGAGTGAGAAGCTGGTAACTAGACATCAAATTGCATGCATTAAGAACTCCTGTAGTAATCTGTTTGCAAATGCTTCCAATGCACAACTTCTCTGTCCTTAGAGTTTTGGAGAGTTAGCAAGAATAGCATTTCACTTAGAATACACTGGGTCGAGATCGGTATACAGTTGCTTCTTTAAGAGCAGGGTTCAGAACTCCAGAATGAGACCTTCCCTTTAGTATACAATGGTGCTTACATACTCTTGTTTTCCAGAGGAAGAAACACTTCTCCAGCTTCTGTTTTAACTTAAGTTCAAGGACAGTCCTGCAAATGTGCATGATTCAGTTTGAATATTTGCTTCCCCTCATATAACTCAGCTATGTGCATCCAGGCTTGTGTGTCAAAAACAGCCCATTTTGACCCTACCTCATTTAACATTAGAATCAGTGTTATAGTCTGATGTTTCAGATCTGATCTTCTTTATAAACTTGCTTCAACAAATACCTGCAGCTGAAGTCCAGGTCCTCATTTACTGAAAATCAGCATTGCTCTTTTAAGTCAGTATGACTATGTCAACTGAACTGCTGTTCCAGTTAGCATGAATGTAAACTAGGGGGATGCACTTATTTTATAGTGGTGTGCAAAGAGCACAATTTGCAGACCGAATGAGTGTGTTTAGAGAACAGAGTTATGTAATTCATCTATTTTGGGGCTTAGCCATCCCCAAAGTTCTGAAAAAGGTAATTGGGTTGGGTTATTTATAGAGTTCGTTCCTATAGTTACAGCACAGATGCTAGCATGGAACAATAACAAACCGTTAGCTCAAGCCACCTCCTCTGTGCACCTTGGTGAATATAATCTTACAGAAGTCTATGGATCTCTCAGATATAAAGAGATTTAGGGGTTTATTGGCTCAGCATCTGTTTGCACATTAGTATGCCCTACTTCCCATTAGTTTCAGACCATGCCTTTTCAGGTCATCTGTACTACAGAGTTACGCAAAGACTCCTTTTAAAGGAGTTATCCAGTGTATAAGAGAGGATAAGGGGCACTAGTTTTGGGAAAGCTAAAGCCTAAAAAACTAAAATGAAGAGTCTGAATTTCATGTGGAAGAAGAAACACATCTTACGAACTGATTTCACCAGAATCCCAACATAGATAAATAGTTCAATTGGAAAAAAAATAAACTGAGTTAGTCTGTATAGCTTTGTGAAAGAGAAATATGTATGCCAGCAAGGAAGATCTAGAAGAGACATAGTAGAATTATCTAATTAACTGAAACTACCACTACGGTTAGTAATAATGGTCTTCTCTACTGAAGATCATAGTAGAAAAGGCCAGGGTAAAGATCTACAGAGCCAGACTCCATTTTTCTCTTCTTTTGAGTCTTGCTGGCTCAACATAAGAGACTGAAACACAGAGCAACATAGAAATAAAAGCATGTAGCTGTTGAGCAGTGAGACCTAAACATTATCCCATAAGTGCATTTCCTCATAGGCTACACTGTTAAAGCTAATCAGGAAGGGAAAAAAAAGGAGGGGGGAGGGGGAAAAAAGTAAAAAGTAGGGCAGGAAATGACTGATGCTCAAAATTTATCTAAGGTACTAGATTTCTTGATGAACTAGATCTTAAGAATTACTATAAGAATTTTGTGTTAGTGCTGGTATTTCAGGAAGGTCTAAGAAAAGAACTAATTTTGAGAAAAATACTGGTCAGCTTAGAATAGTTTAAAATATGCATACAATGCAAATAAATATGTATGTATTTAAAATGTCTTTTGAGTTCTGTTAAAGAAAATTATTAATTCAAGAATTTGATTCTGGCAGCTGTTAACAATCTGGTTAATTTAGTGAAAAGGATGGATTAAATAAAGCAAATATAGGAAAGTATTCTCCCTTTAGAAAATAGTATAAATATATGTACAATTGTATTAAGAGACTATCTTGCAGAAACTTCAGGTCAGAATATTTAACTACTGAGTTAATTTTTGATAAGTCTGGAACACAGAAGTTTTCATTTAAAGGGCTATACTTCTGGGACAAGAACTTTAATACATAAAACATTTTGTTTACTATAATTAGTATCTCAAATAATGAAAAGATTTATATAAAATACAACACTTTTAAAAAACTTATTAACTTATTATTAGGGTGTCTGTATGCTCTTGCATGTTTGCATTGTATCTAGCAAACTATTTTCTTCCAAAATTCAAACCAAACAAGTTGGGGTGTTTTTGGTATTTCTCTGTTTTCAAGTTTTTCATCTGACTATGGACTAAGATTTTTTCAGGACATTCACTTCACTGAAGGAAAGGTCTGAAATGTCATCATTAATTTATAAACTGTACTCATCATTCCCATAAGATTTCATCAAGCTGCAGATTGCTTACTTGGATGCTATCTGCTCATCTGCAGTGACTGCAAAAAATATGGGAAGATGAACTTGAAATGTCTTTCCAGTAGAAAGGACAGAATAATATGTGGTTACCTGCATAAAACATGCAGACCTTCATCGTTCCATTCTGTATCATCCTGAGTCTTCATGGTTATTTTATGCACAGCTAGCACATCCATTCTTATGATGGTTCTGTTAGGTCAAACCTGATCCTTGTAGATACCTGCTGCTCCCTACCTCCTGCTTTCAGGATCAAGTGGATGATAATTACTTAAATCTTCTTTAGTATATGTCTTAAATGCTTTTAAAAGGATGATTTTATAGAATGTGAACATACGTGTCTGTGTGTATGCTGAAGAGAGAGTGCCTGAATCCTGAAGGTGTGAGTGAGGTGCTTCAGACTGGAAAAGGAGGTGGGGTGAATTTTAGACTCACTGCTGTTTCTTAGATGCATTTCCCTCTAGGATTACTTGTGGTCTCAGAACTAGTCTCCTTGTGTGGCTTGTCAGAGATGCCATGTGGGTTTCAAGGATGACCAAAGAGAACAGGACCTCTTATTAAAGCTCTAACTACACTGCATGTCATTACAAGGAAACTCTAGCCTACACAAAGTATTTAGAGCCAGGAACAGGCCAATAAACATTCTGGCCTATCTATGACTATAAATATGTGTGCATGTGCACATGCATAACTCAATTTCATAGAATCATAGCATTGTTTTTGTTGGAAAAGACTTCTAAGATCATCAAATTCAACCATCGACCTAAGACCACCACGGCCATTAAAACACATCCTGAAGTGGTACTGATCCCCAAAACATAATAATCCAGCAGCAGTTCTGAGTACTGTACCAGCTTCCTATCTACTGAAGAAGGTCATATCATTATAGCAATGAATTCAGCAAAGCACTGACAGCATGGCATTTTGGTGTCATGAGGGCTAATATCCTGTAATTGACTCTAAAATAATTTACTAGAACTTTCAAATCTGAAGTACAATCTACGAATTCACATACAACTGCATACATTCTCATAGATTTAGTTACAATTCATTAACCATGTCTCAAAAATGTGACAATATGTATGTGCCGAAACTAACCACGGCTTTTTTTTACTGTTCATGATGCACAACAGCATTTTTGTTACTGCCCACTGAAATATGTCTCTGTAGAGGCTAAGAGGTACCTCATCTTCATGACTTTCCTTAACAGCCATTTTAGCATTCCTCCAGGCTGCTCTGGGCTGTTTCATCAAGCTTCAGATTCTTCTCATGAGAGAGAGATGAGGTAAGCAGGGTTCTCCATTTAGGACCCAAAACAGTCATGTAACGCTATGTGAAATTCTATGCAGCCATACTATAGGGTGGCATGCAGAGAGCAAACACTCATGCATTCATGATCATATCATCAAAGACTGGCATGCCCATGATAGGGCAATAGAGAAACTCAATGATAAATTGGATAGCTCTGTTAGATAAGATGGCTAAGTTACTCCAAGAGCAAAAGGGGGTGTGCACTCAGGCATTGTATATGTTTCACTTAATCAGTGAAAACTCCAGAAATAATCTGGATCACAATTATCATTACAATGTCCAGTTTATCTCCTAAACTAAGCAAATGTACTTAAAGGCAGGTGTCTGGGACTAGAATCTACCAGCTTCTGTTTTCTCTCTAATCTTTTTTTCAGTGATGTTTGCATTTAATCTATCTTTGCCTAAGTGTCTATAATATAGAAAGAAACATCGTCAGTATATACTTTCCTCAGAAAGAAATAATTTGTGATTCTCAGATGAAAGATTTTATGTAGAGAAAACTATACTGGCAAGCAATTAGCCCCAAATTAATTTTTGCCAGTAGTTGCTAAAAACACATTGTGTGAAGTCACTGGACACAAACTAAAACTGTTATAGGCCATCTTTTGATTTTCACATAAATCTCTTCTGGGTTTTATCTAATTAGAAACTAGCATGTGGTCAAAACTTCATGTAGCTTCAAGAACTCAAAAAATACCTGAAGATACCCAACATTGCTTACATATATTACCAAACATGCTGCTGTGGTATTTGAAAAGCCACAAATCTTGTCAATCAAATGAAGTTCTAAAGAGTTTACTGACTGTTACTTTGACACTTCATTATGTCAACATTCCTTGGACACATTTAGAAAGGTTGCCTCACCAATCATCCAGTGTGTCACCAATTACTTTGTTCCTTTGGTCGATGACCTACTAATATTCTTTTAGCCACAGTTGCAGTTAGAAAACATTTTATCTGGAACTAGTATCTAGGCAAGCAAAGTGGAAAAAGCCTGCTTTTGTAAATAGCACAGAAACAATCTGCTTGCAGTATTTAAGTTTTAAGAGGATCAAGAACTCTGTAGGAATACTAGTAGACCAGATTGCTTAATTGATTTGTGAAAATATCAGAGTGCAATTCTAGAAAGCTTTGCATCCTCTAACCATATTCCAGTAATGTATCTCAGGATGTGCTTAAATTGAAGATGCAGTATAACATTTTCCCCTGACAAAATGGAAAGAATATATGAAGCAGATTACAAAGAATTCAGAATTTTTAAATTCTGGCCATTGCTCACCTTCCTGGCTGTAAAATCTATTTACTTGGCTTCATCTTGTTTTCAACACTGGAGTCTGATTACCTTCAATGGCACAAATACAACATAAGTGGCACACCATCTGCAAACAAAGCAACACAGATTTTTTCATGCACAGTTAATTCAAGTATCTGTACAATCTATAAGGGAAGGTCACAGAAGGGTAGTTCCCTGAGTAATCAAGAAAAAGTCTTGTCAGAGGAAAAGGTTGTGGTAAGCTCTTCCCTCCTACACTGTGATTCCAGCATCTTCAGGTCTTCAGCCTTCTTTCTCATCTTTGGAATTGCCATGCCCTTGTTTGATGCCTATGCTTCATGGCATAGAGAGGCCATTACTGTAACTAAGTCTGAATTACAGTACTATACTGTCTCATTTCCATTGTAACGTCCTAAGATTTTCAGCCTGAGACAGTTTGCTGGTGCACATGAAGAAATAATCACAAATTTCCACTACAATCTTCTAAGCATTATGGCATTTCAGCCATTAAAAATTGCCCACTCTCACTTCTTCCTCTTCCAAAGAAAAAGAAATTTCAGTATTATTAATGCAATATATATATACCAACAGTTTGCAATCAGTTTCTGAATTGGTGGTAGAATTCAGAATATGGGAACCCAGAATCCATTGTGTTTTCCCTTCCTTCATTCTGAGAGAAGCAAAAATTGTGTCCTGTAGGTCAGTCCTCATTTGTAGGCACTAGAAATGTACCCTCACTAGTAGAAGGTAATTTCCTAAGAAACTTGGGTATTTTTTCAACTGTATTTTGACGTTTTATTACTATACACAGTCTTACACCTACAAAGCACCATGAAATAGCTATTCATTAAAGAGGTAATATTTTCTTTGTTTTCTTTCTGTCATAAGAATTTACACTTCTTTTTTACTGTAGTGTCTATAAAGTTGAGTAGTCTTAGGTCCCCTACTGAACAGCATTTCAGCAGGCATTATCCCTGGTTTCCTGGGCTTGGATTTTCCATTAAGTAATGTCCGAAAAAGATCAGAATTTTTTTTAAAGGATGTTTAAGAAAGAGAAAAATTTGAATCTGAACAGGAATCTTCATCTTTCTGAAACATTACAAGAGCTCAATACCACTTTCACCTCCTCATTACATCATTTAAGAAACAGTGGATATGCTGTGTCCAAACAAAAATGTGCACAATTACAGCATTTTGTAAAAGAACTACATTAATTTGGTCCATTATCTGTCATTCCCACATTTGATATGCCAACTTTAGGAAATAAAGATTACATTGGGTAAGTTATTAACAGCTGCATTTTCAATGCTATTTCTGGATATCACGGGTAATAATCCAAATCAAAGAAGTTATTTTTTCTGCATATACAGATAAAGCTATACCAGCTTTGAGCTGGAATTTAAAGCTTCTTTAATTATTATTACAGACTCAATTTGTTTACAAATAGTGGGGTATATATTTTATATTTTTGTTATTTTTGTGTCTTCACTCATCTGAGGCAAACAGTGCAATTCTAATGCCTTCTGTATTTGTTCACATTAGTATTTTTAAATCAAGTTTAATGATCTTTGGTTTAGATACAACCTGTTTAGTACCTTTGAATAAAAGTGGTGATTAATAAGAAATTCTGCTTCAGAAATGTTTTAAAGATTAGCCATGCAGCAAATGTGCAGCTAAATACATATCTTATTTAAGGGCATCTGCACTATCACACTGTAAGTCATGTGAACCGAATTGACTATTTTCAATTACATCATGCTCTAATGTTTTTTTCTGTCTTGGTTTAATTCAGATCTCCAGCCTGGGATCTCTTCTAGTTTTCCATGTGCGTTGCACAAGATGGAACTGCAACTGAAAGAATAAAATCAGCAGCCTAAGTCTGCTACCACTCATTTAGCAATTGTTACTAATGGTTTATTGTCAGCTTTTGCTATCAGTTGCTGCTAGTTTATATGAAAGCATGATTTTTCTTTTTTTTTTTTTTATACAGACACTAGATATTCTAACACTTGTCCTTCAGGTAAGTCTTCACTGTCATGCTAAAGGTTCCATATGAATGCCAGGCCTCTGTAAAAATACTGCCTTGAGGGTTTGTGTTAAAGAGTTTGTTATGGTAAAATCTAAAAAATTGAGCCTTCTATTATCAACTCTATAAGAGATTTTTCAAATCCTTCTGTGGCACGCCACGTCTATTGTACAGTTCTAGTCACTAAAGCCTTCAGGTTAGCATCCCTAGTTGTCGCACCAGATAAAAATCTTCTAACAAAATATTTAATGCCTATAAACCTCTGTATGCTTTCTTTTTATAGGTGGAAGGATATTGACAACTGCCAGTATAATGCTGGAAGCCATCTCTACCCTGTTTCATTAACTTGTAGTTCTCAGTTCACTATTTACTGAAGAAACCATGAGATCACTTTTAGAGCTTTTTTTTGAATTTCTGGTTATTCCCTTCTTTTCCTCATGAGAATACCATCTGTGTAAATCAGTATTACAAATATATTACATATGTATAGTAAAGATATATAAATATATTATGAAACATCTTTTTCACCTCTGGTGAAATACAACAGGTGTATAGTGGAAAAAAGGTATTCATGGTAAAAGTAATAATAGCTTCCAAATGGTGTGTTAAAATGTGCAGATGTAGGCTTTTATTTTTTTCTGGAGAAATACATTGAAACTCAGAAGAAGCATCTAATGTAGGAAAAATATATTTCAGCCAAAAACAATCTTTCTTCATACATATGGGAATGTATTGCTGATTTACACGTTTCACTTCTTAGAATGTAGGCAAAGAGACCTGTTTCTTTTCCACCATTCATAAAGTACTAATTTGTATTGCAGCCTCTTTAAATGTCTCCATTTTAACTAGTGCATTAGAGAGATTCAGGGATATAAGTCCAGGTAATAACAGAACAGTGATGGACTAATGCTTGAAAACCATGATCCTCTATCATCTTGAGGCTTCTGCTCCTTTCCAGTATGGGGTTGGAACTGGATGATCCTTGAGGTCCCTTCCAGCCTTACCACTCTATGATTCTATGATTCTTTCACAAAGGAATCTAGTATCGGACCTGAACTGACTATTCTTATTCCCCAAAAGTGTTATAGATCTTAGTTTTTCACTGTTTTGTTTTAATCTTGCATTTGTAGATGACTAACCTCATTGCCTAATTTGAGTTTTACCTGCCTGTATTTTCTTTGCAAATCCTTCCAACAGCTTCAGACATCAAGTTATCGTGGACACAAATCTGAGTAATAAGAAATCTGATTTTAAAATATAAACTTCTTCACAGCTGCTCAGGATACTTTCTTTTTTGCTGAGCCCATTTCTTTTCCCTGCAAATGCCAAGTTAACAGAAGCATCTGAGGGTGGGTACATGAGGGTCAGGAGGGTGTGTGTTGAGAGTGACATCAACTGAGACAATAAAAGGGCTTCCAAGTTACTTAGAAGCTCTATTTTAAAGTTACATTTAAGGGGTTCACTAAACCAATTCAGTAGTCTTTAAATATACTTGACATCAAGAGACAGTCATCTGCTGACATACCCAAACCAGAAATCTGTTGAAGATACTAACTGGTAAGTATATGCTATTTTATTTTCAAGTTCTCTAGGAGACTTATTAAGAAAACATTTATCAATTCTTTATGCACTTTTACATCAGCTTATTTTCAGACTATCTTAAAAATAAAGCGAATATTAGTAAGATCAGACTATTTTATTATCTGAAACAAAGTTGTGAAATTAAAAAATGTAAGATAGTGAGTTAGAAATATCCTGAACTGAATCCAGCTCCTGAATTTATATTATTGGGTTATATGGACTGCTAGGACCACATTCATACTACCATGAAAGATTCCAGTTAATAAATGCTTTTCTGACCTGGAGTAAAGCTGCAAAAAATATTGCAAAAATGGCAGTGCGAAGTTTTCTGTTTCTTAAGTTTCGGCTACTCTGTATCAAATTTCTTAAGCTATAACAAAAACCTGCCTTTTCTAGCTGCCAATGCTGAAAATCCAAACTGGAAACAGTTTAAACTGTTTCATTTTTTCCCTATTGTAGCATCATCAATAATAAATATTTTTTCAAATATACGACAAGCAGCAGTTTTGTTGCTGATATACAAAGCAAAGTGTAATTCATACTAGCAATGTAGGTTTAGCACTGAAAAAACAAGGCGCTCAGTACTGATTTCTCTAATGTAATTAAACAGGGAATAACAGAATTCAGAGTTATGCCTCTATGGAAAATTGTCAAGAGACATGTCAGCCCTTTCATTCAAAAGAATATGCAAAAGAAACAAAAACCCAAAACTTTTCACTTGCAGAGCTATATACAAGTATTTCAACATAGGTGGAACATACAAAGCACAAGTGCTTTTTAAATAATAACAGTAACAACAATAATAATAGTAGAAGAATATGGTGCTTTTCACCCAGTTATCCAAGAGACGGCTGCCTAAGGCTGACCAAAGTTCTTAGACTTGCCTACAAACTATGACTAAGATGCTCGCTCACAAAATTAGTAATATTTATAACTAAGTTCATTGATTTGCATTATTTGCTCTAATCCATTTCACAACAAAAATGCTTTTAAAAATCACTTTTCTGATGTCTGTCTTCAACTTTTTTTTCTAAAGTAAACTTCTTTGGAATTAACATAAGTATCTCGAAGTAGAGATTTATGTATTCATTTCTATCTTTGTAGACAAAATGACTTCTATAAAAAATCTGGCCAGGATTGCAATCATTTTATATGCCATATGCTTTTTCACAAACTCTGATGGAAGACCAATGATGTAAGTACATTATTACACATTTTCAAAATTTAGAGGATGGCTTTAGCTGTTCTTGAGAACTTGGTTTATTTGTCCATATATAAGATTATGTGCATGCGAGCCTTTCTCTGCTTTTGAACCCTTTTGTCAAGCTGGCCAGCTTCAGTCTATAGATGTAGTTGTGGAGATCTCAGATACTCTTGAGTTCTTCAATGATTTTCAAAAATAGGGAGCTGAGCAGAGGGAGAAAAATCAGACAAATGTTCTCTTATGAATATCTCTAGTCTAATTCTTATTAGACACTTTTGGGTGTCTAGACAAGAGAGCATCTTTGGTTGGACTTGATGATCTTTGAGGTCTCTTCCAACCTTGCTATACTGTGATACCTGGAACTGAGACACAAATCCACAGGTAATCATGCTTCCTTAACTCTAGCGCTCACCAAAAAGTATGTTTGAATAAAAGCCATAATTTTATTCATCAGTTACCTATTACTGTATGAGACCTAAGCTAATCTACAACAACTAAAATAAATTATAAACATGTAGTCAAAAAATACTGTCACAAAACTGGACTACTTTTGATGCCTACTCAGCAACATATCCATTACTGATAACAAATCACGATCCATCCTCCTTCTCTCCAGATGTCATTTCTATTAGAAAGGTAAGTTTTATGCCTCTGTATTGTGATACTTCTCAGAAGTTCGCAAACTCAAGGTTTTTGAGCAAAGATCTAGAATTCAAGAAGGGCCATTATGAGTCTCTTCCTTTGCTTTTATTTCACACAGGAAAAGATCAGTGAGCGAGATGCAATTAATGCATAATCTTGGAGAGCATCGACACACCGTGGAGAGACAGGACTGGCTTCAGATGAAACTGCAGGATGTGCACAGTGCCCTTGAGGATGATCGGACCCAGAGGCCTCGAAACAAGGATGATATTGTCCTGGGTGAGACAAGAAATAGGAGGCTGCTCCCTGAGCATTTGCAGAAGAAATCTATTGATCTGGACAAAGCTTACATGGACATAGTCTTTAAAACAAAGCCATAATGAAAAAAGCCAGAGCATTATGTCTGTCCAAGTAAGCATGTATCTGTATATCATTGATCAAGTAGGGCATTTTATTATTATTTATTCAAACTGCAATAAGGGTTAAAGGCTACATTCAACGTTATATTCCCACTGAGCTAGATTTTCATAATCAAATAATAAAATGTATTTACAGTCCACCCCGACCATTGCTGCTAATTTCTAATACCTTTTAAAATACGTCATAAATTTCCAGCGCAAAAAGAAAAAGAATCCCAAAATAGTAAGAAAGTTGAAAAATCTTTTAGGACTAATTTTACTACTCTTACATGGACAACATTTGCATGTAATCACTGTGAATAAATGCAGTAAAACCTGTCTCCAGAACAGGGCATCATTTTGCCTAGAGTTAAATTCTGTTTAACTTTATACTAATGAAAATATGCAAACTTAAGCCTATATTTATTTTCAGAACAAGGCCTAAAATCAGTTGAGCATTAATCACTTAGCAAAAGCTGCATGATAATAATTTAGGATTAAAGAGTGCAAACATTACAAAATTAAAGTAGGAAGGCAAAGCTTAAGATTAAAGTACAATGAAATAAAATTAAAATAAATTCTGTATGAAATAGAACATATAATTAAGTTCAGAAACAGTGGAAGCAAATATGGTAGCACGTGTCTTAGCACAGCCCTAACTATAGAACTGTACCAGACAATTTCAACTGTAACAAAGATCTTCCAATATATATTTTTGTCCCTCGTTTTGTCTGTAAACTATCTCTGAATTTCGGTACGTTGTATTAGGCTTGATGTGCAAGTTGTTGTTTATTTTGAGATCAGTGACTCTCATTAATAAAATTAATCATGTTCATATGCAATTTTTTGTACAATCGGGTTCTCAGTTTGCCAAATCCCCAAACAAGAACCATTAACATGCAGAAATAAACCTGGAAGAGGAACTATTTGCTGTAATACATTTAAACTCTAAGCAAGACTCAGAATCGGACATAAATATGGATTTTAAAAAAAAATGTTAATTTTTAAAAAGTAGCAAGTAAGAAATTATTTTGAATGGTATATGCACATATGTGCTTAGGACCATCAATCATTTCTGACTAATAAGAATGTTTTTTTAGTAGGACTAATGGCAATTGCATCCCAGTTTATCATTGACAGACCTCAAACCTAGAAGAATTGATACTCAAAGCCAAAGTGCCTATATGGATGCTCCCATATTGCTTCTTATTTGTTTAATGTCTAGCGCACCTTGGGGAATCTGCTGGAGGCTAGAAAGGTACTTGTAACTAGGGAATTGTAGTTCACAAACTTGGCTATACTTTTAGTAATGTAAAGGCCCTGATGCTGCAAGGAGAATATATGTGCCCGTGCATGTGGATGCACTCCACACACAGGCAAGGATTCCATGCCACTTGTCTATTTGTAGAATCAAGGCCTTAAAGTGCACTTTCTATTTATTCTTTTATCAAACATCTGTGCTAACTTATAAAGAAACAAAAATTGCATTTTTGTACCTGTCTCACTTGTGTATTACCAAATAAAGTGGACCAAAAGCTCTTGGACATTATTTCAAAGCATAATAACGGACTGACTTGTAACTTTTCTGATATATTCTAACATTTGCTAGCAATTTGACCTTCTTGGCTGCTTCTAACTTTGGCTGCTGTACATAATGCTGCTTGATACCGCTCAGCTCTCTATTAAGCGGCACAGACCATCTGACTCCTTGCCTCGTTAGTGCATTCTCACAGCCCTTGTGCAGGCTGCTTGGCTGTCATTATTCTGCTAGTAGATTCCTAGAACTGCGTGGTTTATCTCCATGGTTATTTTTAACGGATAGGAAAGAGAATTTGTTAAACAGATTCATGTTTTGCTGTATATTGTAGCAAAATTTCTGTCTTGTATCGGGCATTTCAAAGACACAAATCTTTGCACTCTTGCCCCCTGTTTCCCTCCTCTCCTGTATGAGGGTAAGGTGTACAACTTACCTAATGTTCCCTGCCAGAAGCAGTCAGACCTGCCAATGCATCAGGCAAGTCCAGCAGTGAACACTCACTGAATCTTCAGTGAATCTTTGCCCTGAAAGGGAAGGATGCTCTGTAAGATACACAAGAAGCACAAGAGAGGTATTGGCTATATAGTTCCACTCTCTGGAATCTGACAGTAAACTTGTCAACTGGTCCAACAGTGGCTTAGAATAGTTTTTTTTTTTGAGACTCAGAAGACCCACAGTGGTAGATCTTCATGGTGGGACTACAGCAAAATGTCTACCAGCAACCTGACTGCACAAAGGAGAACAGATAAACGTTCCAGGTTTTGGCAGAAAATTTTCTCATTCTCTTTCTCCTCTTAAACTCTCCACCAATTTCACTTTGCTTCACTAGTTGCCTAGAGTTATACAGTCCTTTCACTTGATACGCAAGTCAAGCTCTGCACATGTTTAATAAAGGCAGAGTATATTACAAAAAGAGACAAACTCTGTCTTTAGATCTGAATACACCTGGAGCTTGGTACTGTTATATTCTCCCCCCAAGAGGCATGCAAAGGGCTTAAGTATTACCATAGCAACTGTGTCACTTCAGTACACTGAAGGTGCCAGTGATGTGCGACATGATAGTTCTGCTGGGGTATCATGGAAGAAAAGCCACTAATGATGTTGTTGAATAGACTGCAGATTACAGAGAATCTGTGTAACCTACAGGGCTGTGCAGACAAAAATTATAGCTGTATTTTAAGTCAAGAATCATTTTCAGGTTGAAGGTTGAGGTAGCAGAGATGTCAACTTGTCCAGGTACAGAGAATTATACCCATCTTTGGTTTTTTCTTCTGTGCCAGTCAGGGACAGGCAGATGCTGGTGCCAGAGGATCAGCACAGTAGGGCTGTGCTAGAGGCCTGGGCACAGGGTACGTGCTGCTATGTAAAACCAGTAACGGCTGTTCCTCAGAACACTTTGCGTATGAACACAGACAGCGCTCCAGCGGAAAGGCACCTGCTTCACCACCATCCCCTCAGTGCAGGCCCGGGGGAAGCCTGCCTCACCTTCTCCCCGCGCTCTGCGGCAGCAGGTGGGATCCCGCCGAGCGCAGCTCTTTCCGCCGGCGGGCGGCGCTCGCTCTCCAGCGCCTGCTCCCAGCCTCTCACATCGGCAGCCTCACCCACGGTGGAGGCTCCGCCTGTTCGGCCGCACACTCAGCGGCGACACCCGGCGGAATTGCTCCTGGCCTACGCCCGCTGCCCGCGGCGCGGCAGCTGTCCTCAGAGCAACCCCGCTTCCGCCGCCGCCAGCATTGCGGAAACCGCCCCTCAGAGCGCCGACCCGCCCCTAGCAACGGCGTCGCTGGCGCCGCCTCATCCCGCCCCTACTCCTCAAGTGTCGTGAGATCTCGGCGCCGCAGTCGCCTCCTCTGCGTGCTGGGCGGCTCTCGCGAGAGCTGGTGGCGGCGGCGGTTGCCGGGCCTGGAAGCAGCGGACGGTGGCGCGGTCGCGGCCCCGCGTCGGTGAGTGGGGGGACGGGGGCAGCGCGTCAGGACGCTGTCGGGTCCACTGAGGGCCGGGCCCAGTCGGGCTGCGCGCAACGCCGGTCTGCGGAGGCCTCTGCCGGGCCGCGGAGGCCTCTGCCGGGCCGTTTCCTCGCGGCAAGGGTCGTTGCCGTTGGGACCGAGCCGTTGAAGGATGCGGGTGGCGACGTGCCCCTGCGGCCGGGCTCTCGCCTGCGACTCTTGCTCTGTGCCCTCTTGGGCCTTGCGGCAGAGCCGGCCTGTCCGTGACTGCGCGGTGCGAGCGGCGGCGGTGGTCCCTACCCTTGGGAGGGACCCGAGCGGTGCCCACGGGGATTTCAGAGTGCTTCAGCTGGCTTCCTGGGCTATGCCTCGGGTTTCCCTGTCTCCTGAAAGCTGTTACACTTTAAAAGCGTCGTTCGGTCACGGTGTGGTGTCATGAACAGACTGAACACTACTTGAAATACTAGTTTTATTCGTCTAATGTTTATTGGTAAAACCCGCAATTCCTACGAGGGCTGTACAGAAACATTGTTATTGATGAGGACTGCCTGACAGCGATCTTGTAATCTTGGGCGTGCTTATTTTAGGAAATCCTTGAGCTTTGATTTACCTACTTCAGTGATTTCGTAGTGAGTTTAATATATTTATAAAACTTTTTCCACATAACCCTAATTATTTTGCAGAAAATGTCAATTTCTTATATGATAAATGTGTGATAGTACACTTGTGCGTTGCTGCTTAGCATTACTTAGTTTTCTTTAAATTCACTTTTGTTTCTAGCTGTTGCTTCTGTGTCTTTTTTTCCTTTTATCTCTGATCTCATCAAATATGTCACTTCAGAACTCTTCTTGCAGAATATGAATCCAGCTCCATCACAGACCTTTTCCAGGTTTGTTTCTGTCAGTTGTCTGGCTTCTTTGTACAAAATATTGGTTGATTGTTGCATCTTACTTGTTCTCTACTGCTGCCTCCGGCTTACAAATGCTTAAAATAAAGAAGAAGGATACATGCTTGAAACCTGGCTTCTCAGTAGCCTTTCGAATGTCATCTCACTTCTTAGTTTTTGCATTTTTTCTTCATGAATCATCTTCAACACTTCATTTAAGGAGTACTTATCTCTGTTGTCTATTCAGCTTCGGTGATTTTTTTTTTTTTTTTTTCCTCTGAAAGACCTCCTCTTTCTTTCTTCAATTTTCGTCAATTAGATGATCCAGAAATATAGATCCCATTCTCAATTTAAGATTATTTCTAGTTCATTATTTGACAGTTCATGCTTTTCTTTTATCTGAAATAAAAGTCTATCTCTGCATCATCTTATGTGGGTTACCATTAATTCCATAACCTGCATACAAGTATAGTCAAAAGAAACTGGATGGTTTTTTTAAAATTATTTCTCTGTTGTTAAGGAAACCAGTACCACTGTATTTGTTTTGCAGGTCTGTCAGTGTGATTTTGTCTTTTGAGTAGGTCTCTTTCTTAAAAAGCATCACAGAGAATTTTCTATTCAGACACACAAATTTCCTGTCAAAAAGCCTTTTGCATATTACCTCTTGGTTTGTACCATTTCTGTCTCTAAACCTCATTACAGTCTATTGCATTCTACCCGTGGTTATCATTGCCATCTACTGATGATGCTGTTCTTATAAGACTACTCTTAGTGTTTTCAGTTTGTGTTTGAGTTTTTGTGTTGATTCCAGGGAAACTGGGGATTAAGAAAGACAAGTTAAAGTAGCTTTCCTATTCATTACTAATTTCCTTCTTGAAGCCCAGTTTTCCTTTCAGGCCCTATTGTATTTGAAAACTGTAAACAGCTGATATGTCATGAAACTGCTTATTGAATTAGTCAGAAATATCATCACAGTTGGGTTTTCTGTTACTTTTTGTTATAAACTGTTTGCTTTCATAGATTGTACACTCGAGGCTGCGGCTGTATTGTCCTGTATGCACACACAAAACTGAGTCTCATTGTGTGCCAATTTCTTTCAGCACAGCTTTCCTTTAGCAGTGTTGTTTAAATCTTGACTTGGTGCTGTTGCTTATCAATAAAACTATGTATCTCTTTAAAATACATTTAAGATCAAAAGCTAATTTAGAACGCATTTAAAATATGAAAAATTATTTGAGATTTTAGGGGTTGGAACTAGATGATCTTTGAGGTCCCTTCCAACCTTACCATTCTATGATTCTATGGTTTTCTTACTTATGGAGTTGTATTGCTACTGCTGGTTACCATTATGTGGGTTTCTTCAAGGAATATACCTGTTGCTCTGTTTCATGCTATTCATCTTGTCGCTGATGCTGAGTGTTACAAAGCTTTGTTCTGTCCGCTTTCTGTTTTATATTTGGGGGGCCACATGGGATGAGGCTAGTAGTATTGGCAAGAAATTAGGCTCTGCTCCTTTTTTCCTGCAGTGATAACCATGATTCTTCTTTTGTGTGGGTGAAGTTGCCCAATTCACTGAGCTTTCTACAGGTAGACCGAGGCTGATTTTTACATAATGAATCCTAATACAGAGGAGGAGCTGGGAATCATCTGCCTCTTCCTTTTTTAAGCTTTCAGTATCAAATACGTGTTTTATCATTGTGTTGCATTTAGGAATATCATTAGCTTCTTGTGACTGCTTTTTATTGGTTTATTCCTATTGACTTCTTACTTTAGAGAAGCTTCAGCCCTGACCTACTGTGCTATGTTAAGATTGTGTTGCAAAGGATGGTAATTTATAAAGCTACTTTATGTGGCTGATTTGTGGCTCTTGTCTGCACTAGTTTGCAAGAAATTCACTTGGCACATATGGCTTTGTGTGATATATGGTGTTTGCATTATGAGCATGTGTACTTTGAACTGTACTTCTTAATTAGGATGTAATGTCACTGTGTTTGCATTCCCAGTAAATCTTACTTTTGAGTTATTGTTGCTGCTTTGTGCTTTGGTGACTAAAGGCAGTGAACAGCAGACTGTCAACCTTACAGAAGATCTAAATCTGAATCTTGGAGTTTCTCTGTCACAACTAATGCTAGGTTTTGTCTGAGCTGGTTATTTGTCTATTGTATCTTGCCATATATCCTGGTTCAACTTCACACTCTGTTTCATTTATGGAGCAGGTTAGAGCCCATGAGCTTCTGAAACCTGTCCTGCTTTAGAAAATGCTTCTGTCCAAAGCTTAAAGTTGAGTAACCACCTGAAGTATTTAGTTATCTGAATGTTGTCTTCTGTACTGACAGCTGGAGCAATCGGTTTAGTTCTACCTGATGAGCTGGTGTCCAGAAAATGGCGTCATGGGCCTCTGCCTCAAAACTTCAGGCTATTTTAATATTTTTCAGTAAGACTCCAGAGCTTTGCAGCCTTGCAAGTATTCACAGTGAATATGGTGTAGCAGACTGGTAAGAAACATGATACTGGTTGAGATTAGCTTTACTGAAAGATTTCAAAAGAACATTTTTGTTTCTTACCTGCAGTACCTTGAGGAGTGCAAGCCCTGCATCTCACAAAAGTATAGATCCACTTCTGTCCAGTGTCTGATATTGTCTGTCTTGTTTAATCTGCTGTGCATCTTTTATTCATTGTGTTTTGTTATGGCACAGAACTGAACATCTTCAGGTATTATTTAATGTAATCTGTTCTGCAGCTGTCATAAGTTAGCATATGATGCATCCTCTCATGAGAGGTGCAGGCAAATTAATTATTTTGCAATAGCTGGTCTGACTCTACTACGTCAGCTATCAGTTTCTCAAACTCAATGGGCATCTGTCTTTAAAATTCCTTTGTATTTCGCTAGTCCACGACTTTCATAAATTAATGATGATTCTGACTTCAAGTTGAGGTTAGCAAATCTGAAGTGTTCTAGCTTTGAAAATTTAAGTGCTTCTTGATCTCCTGTTTTGCACAGTTTTTCCTGTGATAATTCTTTGGAGTATTGGCTTTCTGCAGATGAGTAAAATTTTTTTTTTGCACCTGGATACTTGCTTGTTAGCTAATTGGAAGGGTGGTCAGTTTGGCCACTATAGCAAATACTGACAGTATTCTGTGATTTACAAAGGGTAGTTGTATTTGTTGTTGTGGTTTGTCTTTGTTTGTTCAGTTGTTTTGTGGTTTTTGTTGGGGCTGTTGTGTATGTTTGTTTGGTTTTCTTTTGCTTTTACTCTTTTCTTTATTTCATGTGCTCCCAGTACCTTTCCCCCTTTACCAACGTTTCAAAAGCAGTTCCTTGATTTCGTGGGAGGCATTGAATAGTATTTGAGTTCATGTACTCTTGTGGGTTTTTTGTTGTTTTATGTGCAAGACCAGAATGTTCAGCAAAAAATGCTTTTATTGCTCACAGTGTGAATACATTAAAAATATAAATTTAAAAAATACCGTTTGATCCATAGTTGAAATATTCCTTTCTACTGCAGAGAAAAAGTGTATTTGCAGAAATGTTAATCAGGATTAGTTAGTTCACAGAATTCATACAGCATTTACTAATGGAAAATTCCTCTTCTCAGTAGAGAAAAGCACCTAAAAGTATTCCTTATTTATAGTCTTACAGGTTTGTTAAAGCCTCAAATATAATTGGTGAATTACATTTGTTTATAATCCACACAGAAGCACTATCTGCAGTGGTCAAGAAGAAAAAAAATGGCTGCATTACAGCCAGTTATTTCTTAGGAAGTGTTATTTGTTAAGATCCTGCTAAGTGGAGGCTGGAGGGAAGACTGTTTCTTGTTCAGGTTCACAGTATGACATGTTTGAAACTACATTAGAAGTTTCACAAGATGTGGCTTTTGGCACTTCAGATAATTTTGAGTTGTGTACCAGTTTGGTACTTCATCAGTGACACTGCTGGGGATCCTCACATGCTTTAAGCTGGGAAAAGGGAATACTGTTGTTCATGAGGAGCATTCCCATTTTTTTTCTGTCCTATGTCATTTATTGTTTGTAGTGGCTTAAGTGTGTACCTGCACAGCAAGGCAGAGAAACTGATCCTAGCAGACTGAGGAACTGATCCAACTTGAAACAGTCTTTTTTCTCTTGAAGTGGATGTGAACCTATATGCTTCTGTTGAATCTGTTGCTTTCATTAAATGAAAGATGGGAAGAAGGCAGATAGTGAAAAGCAATTTTAGAAAGTGACTTTAATATGTCCTTTCTGGTATATTTCTCATAAAACCAGCTGCTGTTTTTGTAGTACAAAAGCTAAATTCAAATACTGACATCTTACCTCAATGAAACAAATTAAGATTTAACTCCTGGATAACAACCTGTTTCTGATAAGGTGCCTGCTTTTGCACACCTGATAGGAGGCTGAGGTGTTTATAGATGATTTCAAAATATTTTAATGTTTTAGATGATTTTAAAGAGCAAGAGAGTTTGTAGGAAAACTTGAAAAGAAGCACGTTGTGCTAAATTAGCCTGTCACTGTGGTGTTTCAGCAAATACAAGAGGGAAAACAAGACCTGGTGGTAGTCAGTAGATGGGAGTGATTTCAGAATGGGAACTGTGGTATTCCTCTGGGAGATGGCTCATCTTTGCTGCTTGTTCTAAACCATGTTGTTACCATAAGTAGTAGCAAGACTCACTGTTCATCTTGCTCAGGTGACTAAGTCTAATGAACACAATTTATTTCTGTTCAGGATAAAAGGTGTCTCTTTTTTTGTTACTTGTCTATGGAAGTGGTATATCATATTGCACTGAAGTTCTGAATGGCTGCTGCTGAAGTAACTCGTGACTGGATTTATAAATCAACCTTCCTTCCCCTTGTCTAATTAATAATGTCCTTTCTATTCTGAAATTGGTTGTGGATTTGTCTTTCATAAGCATTTGAACACACCTGATGTGTGTAGATTCTATAACCTGTGTTTTTGTAGTATTATCACATGTTGACTGTGCTTTGATAACCTGAATTTCCATGCAATACACAATGAGGCTTTTTGGTTGGTTCTTTTTGCATTTGAGTATTTCCTGTAATTTAATTTTTTTTCCTTTCCTGACTCTTTGTGGATGCCTGACCATGAGTCTTCCAATCAAAGTATGTTTAATTATAGAAACTGTCAAGAGGGGAAAAAAAAAAAACCCAACAACTCTGTGGTGGAGCTCATATACTTGGCATATCGTGTATTTTCCATGTTAGAACTGAATATGAAGGAAAGACTCACACAGAACTAAACATTTTTAAGAAGTTTGTTCAGTACTGTTCCACTGTTGCAAAAATGTTTGAGCCTAAATTTAGCTAAGAGAATTTTAATTCGTCAGAAGAATTTTTCATTTTTCCATGACTAGAGGGGGAGCTTTTTAAAAAAAAACTCTCAATTCCTTTGGGGGACACATCCAAAAAAGATAAATTCCAATTAATGTAATAAGATAACTAAGGGAGTGGGGGTAAGAGAGATGGTGTTTCTGAAATATTTAGCTTAAAATTTTACAGAAACATAATAGGCTTATCTTTCCTTTACAAATAGATAAGCCTTCTAAGTAATTTTTTCTTTTTCTTTTTTTTTTTTTTCTTTTTTCCCCAGATGCTGTACAATTGTCAGCTGTTCACTTCTGGCTACTTTTTTTGTAACCAGATCATTCTAAACTATACAACTCTCTTGACACAAGTATCACTTATAGGTATGACGTGAGCATCAGTCACTTAAAATTGGCCATCTTTATTGACACATATTTGTTGTACCTATGGGTGAATTTTAGTGAGAGTTGAACGTGATAGTGTCAAGAAAGGGTAGGCTTATAATGACTTGGTTTTTTTCATGTAACTTTGCTGAAAAAGTGAAACTGAGCATTTTTAAAGATTGCTGTTGATTTGCCTTTTGGAATAAGGACTCTTATATAACTTTATTAAACTTGATTCTGTTTTCCTCTTGGGCAGCTATTCAAATGGCAAAGCTGTTGATCTGTCTTCTATAGTTGGGATCTTTTAACTAATTTTATATATTTGAAAGAAAATTATTATGTGTTTGCTTTGTATTTTATAACCAGTGACTTTTCTGTTCAGATACAGTGAAATTAACTGTAGCAACGTCAAAGTTGTCTGCCAACGGATAGAGTTTACTTCTTATAACAATATTTTTAGTGCAGGTATCAGCCAGCAAAATGTACAGAATATTATTGTCATGCAATTTAGAGGTTATCTTACCTGTATCCTATTTTCTGTGGTTGTGCTTTAAAAAAGCCCAACACCTAACAAACTAAATTCTGCATGTCTGATTTTTTTTTTTTTTTTTTCCTAAATGTGTGGCATTATTTAAAGGTAAACACTGCTCTCTTAATGTAGGTTGTGAGTGCTGCATGTGTGCTTTTCAGAGCAGTAGTGTGAGGAAGCTGACAGTGGAATGGCAGGACGGCCTCATCCTTATGACAGTAACTCCAGTGATCCAGAGAATTGGGATCGGAAATTGCATAATAGACCTCGTAAACTTTGTAAACATTCAAGGTAGGTGCTGTGTACCATCTGTTGCATCTCAAAAACTGAATAACATTCCTTCTAAAGAATACTGTATCTGGTTGTGGCAAGTCCTGTCATAAATTTTTGTAGTTCTTAAAAGGAATGTTTCTTAATTCTCTTAAAAGGTATTTTCTCACCAAGCCGGTTTGTCAGCTTCCCTAATCTGTGCTTAGATTTGTTTTGCTGCGTGTGGGATTTTAGCCTTTTCTAATAAAACTGAATGCCTTGTGTGTATATCAAAACACCAGCTGAGTGGCTACCTAAGCACCCCCCAGAAAAGGACTTATTAGGAGTTACTTCCTGTTCATCACTTTTGAGTTGTTGGTGCTCTTTAAGTAGTGTACTTAAGATGTGCAACTCGTTCATGATGATAACTATTAGTTAATAATTGCTTGCATGGAAGTACCACACTCTATAGCACTTTCTTTGTACAACTGTGTGTCAGATCTGTTTTTTGCCTGCGTGTCTCGCTGTAAGAATTTTTTTTTCAATGGTTCTTGATGACATTATGAAGTGAAACAGCATATACTGTTCAAAAATGAACTAAGGCAGTTAGTCATCTAGCAAGTGCATGTGAAGAAGCATGTTGCTGGAAATAGATATATAAGCATCCAAATAAGTGTGTATCTTTCAAGTACTTTGCCCTTTTAGAATTGCTAAATATAACTAAGAAATCTCAGTTAGCTGGCTAAAATTGTGATTTAAGCTTTTGCACTTGTGAGATGATGGTAAAAGAGCTAAGGCAGGCATTCAGTTACAGAAGCTTAATTCAGTTTTTATTGTATAGATTTGGATAAATCAGACAAATGTTGCCCAAAGTATTCTGTGGGCAGTTAATATTGTGGGTTATTTTCTTGTCATTATGTCTTGGATAATTGAGAGCCATCCAAGAGGGCAGAAAAAAAGGATGCACCAATAATTAAAAGGCTCACAGGGAGACCCACGTAATTAAAGGCCTGTCTGTGGTGTGAATAATGGAATGGTTAACACAGAACTGGAAAAGGGTGGCAGGTGCTACTGGTCAGCTATGGAATGTAGCTTTGTTCAGTTGATGATTTCATTAAGACTATGGTGTCTGGAAATGCTTTATTTGTGATTCTTACTTTAGATCAGAATGTGTTACTCTATCAGCAAATGAACAATATAGATATAATAGGGCATTGTGTGCTAGCTGAGGACTGCTTACTGCCAGGTCTCATAGTGTGACTGAAATGAGTGATGCATTGCTGAGTCTGGTTCATGTAGTTATCTCTGATCCCATGCTACATCCCATGACTGGTCACCTGGAATAAAACCTAGAAGATGTAGATGACCTGGAAGCTGAAGCTAGGTAAATCCAGTCCAGAGAAACAGTGCACATGTCTCACCATGTGTGGTCTCTTGTGGGTTATCTGTCTGGGGAAATGTTTAAATAAAAAGCTTTCTGAAAAGATGATTTGATGCAGATCATAGTCTCAACAAAGTCTGTAGGCCATGCCTTTCAGAAAGGCTGCTGTTGATCCCGATCCCTTCGATACAAAACTATGAAACCTATGCCTCTAAAATAGCTGCAGCTAAGCGGAACGTAGTTCTGGCAAAACACAATTTGTGTTTCCAGTAAATGATCAATAGCTAGTGTTTTATGAAAGTTTTTCATGTGTCTGGTAGGGATGCTGCAGTCAAGCTAGTATCTGAATAGAACTGCTTTATTAAAATGTTAAGTACTTCAGTTTTACTTGATTGCTCTTGTGAAATATGCTTTGTTATCATAAGGAAAAACATACTTAAGGTCTGAAAAAGGTAATGGTGAAATAACTTTCAGATAAATATCAGCAAGGGAGTAATATTTAAGATAGATGCATAGCTTTTCATTTCTTGGTGCTTTGGAGTGCTTAATCCTCCAGCCTTAACATTCTTAAAATAGCTTAAATAATTTTCTAGACTCATAGAAAACATAATCTAGGATTGTGAGCTGTCCTGTGTGTAAAGCTTATGTAGCAGCAAGGAGAGCCACAGGGCTTGGCTTCCTTCACTGTGCTGTCTGTTTAGAGCAAAGGATGTGTGACAAGATTAGCAGGGTGTATGTATTAAGCAGTTACACATGTGAGCAAGGTGTCTTTTTCTCTCTAGTTTGAGTGTCCCCTTTTTGAAACCTCTGGCAAGTTGCACTATCTTTATGTCCTTTTACTTGTTCCAAGACATATGTAATGGAAAACTCAGAAGGGAGAGATGTGGAAAATAAAGACTAAAAAAAAAAATGCAAATTATCCCTGGTATAAATCTAAAGAGTCTGACAGAATGAAATCATATGGTGTTAAAGCTAACTTTAACAAGTTATACAAGCAGTTTTGCTTGCCCAATCCGTTACAAAAATCTTTGAGATGCTTTTCATTTAAGTACCCAAATAAGAGAAGAAAACTTTGAGGAACCACAAGTAAGCTAAACTGTGGGTACGATTAAAGTAAATGTCTCTGAATTAATGTTTCCATTATTAGATATTGCTGTTCTGACCTTTCTGTTTTATTTTTCATTGGTTATTAGCTTCCCACGTGTACTTTATAGTGTTACTTTGTTGTTGTTACAAGTCTTGAATTCTAGTTCTGTTTTACCAAGTACTTTCTCTGGAGTTGTGGTGAAAAATCTGTGTCTTTAATTTGCCTCTTCCTTAATATTTTGCCTGGATTAAACTTCTAAAGCACTTCTGATTTAGTTCCTTGCTTCTTCATTCTGTTTAGATAGTATTAGATTCAAAGTCCTGACTGCCCTACTGTATTAATGAACAAAATGTGGCTGTGATGTGATTCTGTTGTCATGACTCCTGAATCTCTGAAAGTCTTCAACATCTTGGAAAAACGTTCTGTATATGCCAAGTTAATGTGTAGATGCTGAATGCTGAGAACTTTTTCCCTAATATTTTTTCATTCTGGGAGGATGCATTCACAGGGTGCGAATGGAAGTGCTGCTTCCCTCGGCAGTTTTTAAGACCATGAAGCAACCCCAGAAAGGTTCTTTTCTCATATCTGGAATCATATAGGAACAAATAATCTGTTCTCGACTGCAGGACAGGTTTTATTTCCATTCGTGAACATTTTATAGTGTGGGACAGGCCTACAGAATATGCAACATGGAAATAATTAAACGTGCGTTTGTCACGAACTTGGCTCATAGTCTGTGAATTACCGTGCATCGTCTAACTACAAACGTTCCTGCTTTTAGTTGCAACCTGATACTGGCAGATCAGGAACTCTCTGTCTGTATTTTATTGGCACCAGGATATAATTTTCGAAGAAGAAATATGACTCTGAGTTTCTTAAACTTTGTTTTTTACCTGTCATCCTTTTTTTCAAAATTGAGTAGAAATCGGCGTTCACTTATTAAGGTTGTGCATTAGGGTAGCTTGGTGGAAGTCATAAGGTGTGAATGTGTACATACTTGAAGGTCAATTCCTTGCTGCCTGAAAAATCCCTTCCACAAGCAAATGCTCTTGGGGTTTCTCTTGTTTCCTTCCTGAAATGGAATTGAATTACTAAGAAATATATTACTCATGATTGAGAGAGCCCTCTGAAGACTAAAATTATGTGAATATTTAATTATCTTGGAGTAGAATAGTGTTCACAGTGTTGTGGTGAGCTGAGGGGAGATCCTGTAGCACTCCCCACACTCAAGTGGAGAGAATTCTTTCTGAGGGTTTCGTTACCAGAGGTGGGGCCCTGTGTTACATATGACTGCTGATGTGTGCTTCTACAAGATTTTGATGAATGCACGTCCTAGCCTGAGGAGTGGTTTTTTGTGGGAATCTGAAGCCAATCCATCCATGGCATATACTTTCTACCTGAAACAGGAGTAAAAGAGAGCAAAACATGTTAATTCTGCTACAAGAGAAGACCCTGTGTAGGAAACCAGTACCGAAAGAACCTGAGTGGACCTGCACTTTTTCTTGCTGTTGGGGAGGAAAAAAAACCAAACCAAAACAAAAAACCCCAAACAACCAAACCAAACCAAGCCAAAAAAAAAAAAAAACAAACAACAAAAAAACAACAAACTGAGAAAGAAAACATACTGGAAAAAAACTTCTATGTAACTTGTTATAGATATGTCTTCCATGGCTTACTTTGAAGGGGGAAGGTAAGGCTTAGACGACTGATGGTTATTCTACCCCTGGGCATGTGTGGGTTGTGTGACCCTTTTTTACAGGATCCTAAAAACAGGAGAAAATTTACTGACTCAGGTAGCTGGAAGTGCTTAATCAGAAATTTTCCTTCTAGCTAAAGAGCTGACTCTTCAGTCAGTAATGTCAATGTTTGCCTGCTTTCCTAAGCACAAGTCTCTTGTTTTTCTTACTTTCTCTTTGTAACATCTTTCGCTGAACAATTCCCAATATTCCTTCAGCTTTCATAATTGTTTAATTTCTACTGCTTATGACATCTGAATTTTTATTTGTTGTAAGACTTGCTTTTAAACTATTCCTCCAGTGTGTCGTGACTCCTTGAAACAACCTACAGATGTTCAAGAGTAATTAAAAAAAAAAAAAAAAAACAAAAACCAAACGTGTACCATAATGCTTACTTAATCCTCCCTCAAAGAAAAAACCTTTAGAAACTTGTATCCTACTGCATATTAATTCACTGCTTTGTTTTTGTTATGCTTGGTGGGCTTTACTTGTCAAGCATTTCATCAGCTATCGATGTGAAGATGCAGTATGTCAGGACTTAGTGAACTGATTTTTGGTCAGTAAACACAGAGATTAATATAATTATAAACTAATACTTATATTCCCACAAAGTATAGTGCATTTTTCCTGGCTTAGACTTCCCGGAAAAGGGGATGCTTGTAGTTAAAATATGGAGGCTATGCTGCCTTGTGCTCAAAAAGCTATATTGCTGTACCTGCTGATGAACTCAGTGAAAGGTGAATTAATTTTAAATATTAATCCAGACAGACTTTACAGGAACAAATTAACCATCCCCTGAAACTTGCATGGATTTGTCTGTCTGGAATGATCATGAACACAAATGAGAGATGTGACAAGAGAAAGTTAGCAATAACCTTTTCAGATGTGCTGTTTGTGTGCCGAAACCTGACAAGCTGGCAAGACTAGAAATAGCTTCGCAGATGGTACTTGGCACGGTACCGAGCAGCTCTCCTCTCGCACGCTCCCCTCCCTGTCTGTCAATTGCAGTACCCAATGGCTGCTTAGAGATGGGGAAACAGCAAGTATGAATTCAGCTCACAGGAGGCTGCGAGGTCAGACGTCAGTATTGCACTACGCATGGCTGAGTCAGTGACTGTGAGAAATTGAATTGAATTAATATCTAGAGGGGTTTGCGTCTTTGAGCACTTAATGGACTGTATAGCTACGATCTCTTATCCTTGAGGGGAAGATGATGGAGGAAAAAGTAAAGCTCGCTGATGGTGCAGTGAACTACTGAAGAAATGATGGAAATACCAAATATGCTGAACTTAACAAGTAATGCCAAAGGATGCTGATCTGGCTTTCAAAGCTGCCTTCTTGGAAGGAACAGATTTCCTTTGTGCTCTGATTTCAAAATTATTCCCATGCTTTTGTGTTTCCTCCCTGATACATACAAGAGGAAGGTGCGTATCTGTTAACAGGAATAATCTGTGGGCATTATTCGGAAGAAGAATGAGGAAAAGGAAAAGTACTGTCCTTTGTGTGCACTGGTCAATTGAAACGTCTGCTGACAAAGAACAGATTTCGGGGGGGAGGAAGAGGGGCATAAGCATTGTCATTGTGTAAGTCCTAGCAGTAGGAGCAGAACAGATTTCTTTCTTCTAAAGCCTTATAGCATTGTATCTATAACTTAGTGTATTAGATAAAGCTCTGTATTTGACGAGTGTTGATTGTGTGAATCACCCCAGGAAATTATTGGATCTAAGTTTATATTCTGGGAAAATTTAGTTAATACAAATTTTAGATAAAGGAAGAATGAAAGGGTCTTGGTTGCAGCATCCTTTTCATTTAAATAAGGTGTTAGGGTGGTTTGTGGGATAGTAAGTATATTGGTTTAGCATCATAATTCTGTGTAGACCAGCCAGTTTTATAAACCAAGCATCTTTATTGACAGTGTTCTGTAGGATGCACATGAAGTTCTTGTATTTGAATACATGCTAATTGTTTTGGCAGTAGAATTAATTCAGTTTAATGACTTCTTTTAACAATTAGTAGTATATTCAGAGCAGTATGTTGTTATGTATAAAGACAAACTGAAGCTCTCCTTCCACAGATGACTCCAAAGCATCACTAAACTGGCGAGCATTTACTTTTTTTAAAGACAGCTCTTCCCTTACTGCAAAAATATGAAGCATACCAGTGTGACAAGTGTGCTGTTTAGGTGGTACTATTTTTCCTCCTTTACATCACATTATATAGGCTTGCTTAAATAAACTTTGATATTACTTGGTTTTCATTTGTGAAGCAGGTGATTTTAAAGGGAAGATGCATTTTCTTTACAAAGGCAGATCTTCCTTGGTCCCTGACTTGAGAGGGAAAATAAATTCTATCATTGGCTTTAAGTTCTCGAGTGGGTGCATTGCTAGTGTTCCTTTGGAGCCAAGAAAAACTGTGTATTGAATTTGTCAAGATCCTCTTAAAAAATACCCACAGGCTTGGTGCTTGTAAAGTAATTGATAAATTAAGACTCTTACCTTTCCTGTATAAACTTTTGAGTGCCAGATGGTTACATATATGAGGCTTTGTCCAGCTTTAGCAAATGAGGCTGTAGGTTTAAAGTGTCTGTTTGGGTTTTTTTTCTCTCATAATTTAAATGCAATATGTTGTTAAGCGTGCAGGAGAAAATTTTCCTTACAGGCTGCTGTTATGCCTCTGTCATTGCCCATGGCTTCCACAGCACAGATTGCATCTGGTGGTCATCAGCTGGGGAAATTAACTGAAAGTTGACATTACAAGCACTTCTTTGCAGAGTGAGATAGATACCTGAGGCTATAATGACTTTGCGGGCTTGAAATCATGCACTGTGCAGAGCAGCGTTGACTGTTGCAGGCTGAATTTACAGATCCATACAGTATGGCAGCCAGGTGCTGCAGGAGACCAGCAGCTTTCTGGCACTTTTAATTATCAGCTTGAGAAGTACTGCTGTTGCATCTGGTCCTCATAGTATTTCTGTGAACCACAGTGCTACCTAACAGTTTGCCTGTTCTCTCAAGTGGGGTAGCTTTTCTTTGCCATCAGTGTAGGTAGGTAGCAGCATTGACACAGCTGTGGAACACCCTAGTGAATGCCAGTTTGGCTTGTCTGTGTTACTGGGAACAGATTTGTAGTTCAAATCCACACATTGCTAGTATTGAGCAAACAGGTTTTGCATTTCCCTGCAGAAACAACCTCCTATCCCAAATGGCTTCATTAGAGAGGGGAAAATGATATTATTAACAAGTCCTTCTGTCAAAAAAATCAAAATTATTTGGTAATTCTGATGTCCTAATTTTTTTTTTAATTTTTTTTTGGGGAAAATTTGCAACTTCTAAAGCTTCTTTACAGGAAAATACAAGCCACAGCTGCTCTTTCACACATACTGGCCATGGTATGTGTGAAAGCTCAGTGAGATAGTTTTCCTACTCAAATGTTGCAGGGTAAAGCTAGTGACTGTCTCTTCTGTCATGGTAGATTCCATATCTTTATTTTGTTTCTTGTTCAGATTTAAACTCACTTTAGTTCCTGTGTTCATTGTAGAGCAGAGTTGTACTTCAATGGTAATACTTCTGATAATATGCTGAACAAATGGAACCTCAGATTTCGTCAGGTGTATATGCAACAAATAAAAAAAAAAATGTAGTGTGAATAGGTGATGAGATTTCAGATTGACATTTTAGGTAGCTGTTAAGACGAGTGAAGATTCATGAATCAGATGATGCTGTTGCAAGCCCAACTGCTTGTATCCTCAGAAGTCTTGCAACTTTGGCTTGCATCTTCTGCCTAATAAAGTGCCTGTCTCACAGTTTCCATTAATCTGTATGTTAAAGGGAGAAAAGCACAACAGAGAAGCAAGCACACGACTGGTGTGCCCAGCTGCAATTTGAACAGCTCTTTGATATTATTTACTAATCTGTTTCAGAAGTAATTGCTTTTAATATTTAAGGATCCTGTTGTCCTCCAGCTGGTGGCCTCTGCCTCTTCCCTAGCGTGGTGTAGAATTGATGTCTTCTGTGTCCGTGCTCTGAGGGGGTGGCCATAGCTGGCAAGCAGGAGGCACATTAAGCAGGAGGCACACTGCCTCTCTTCTCCCAGCCTCTCTGACTGTATGTACGAGGGCAGAACTAGCTCCTGTTCCCATACAGGGAAGGTGTAGCTGAAATTGATTGTGCCCTGCATGTTTAGTCCTTTAGTCAAACATGACTAAGGAGGAAGGATGATGCCAGCTGAGTCAGTGTTACTTCCTGTAGCACTTGTTTTGCTCAGCTCACTTAAAGAGATTATTAGGGTTCACCCTACTTCAGTGTGAACTCTGAGTCACTACTTTGAGGGTCATGTGGCTTTAGATGGTTTTCTGGATTAAGAATTGCATTTTAATTACTTGCTTGTTAAAGAGTGATCGCGTCTGCTCTGCCAAAATACATGATAAGCCTGCATATCCTTACAGTGGGTTGGTTTCATTTTCTAGTGTTTGCCTTCTTTAAAGGAACCAAAGCACCTTAGCTATTGAGAAATAGTGAGTCATACATTTCAATACTATAAAATGTGATAACCTGCAAAACTCTGTTTTCTCACAGCATGGTTATAAGTATTATCAGGACTAGGATCACACTGCTGCTTGAACAACGGCCTGATCACATGGAGCTTTATTAGGATTTACTGAGATATTTTGTCATAAAACTGCTATGTATGTGTTTGAGTATTCCACATGAATACACCCCAACCAACCCACTTCGTGGGTGGGATAGTCAGTTGTACCCTGATGTGCAAATATAAATGTGCAGGTGAGATACAGAGCTTCTTTAAAAAAAAAAAACCAAAACCAAAAACTAACCCCTGACCCTTTCTTGGGAAATTTCAACTGTAGTATTAGTGAATATCATCATGTATAACCAGGAGTCAGACTTTACTTTCAACTCAGGTTGTAATTATTGTTTGTAATCCACATTTCTAATGAGTTTGTGAATATACTTTATATCTCTTAGAATAGCTCTCTGTCTATGAAAGGAAGGTTTGCAGATCTCACTTTTGAAAACTTTGGCACATTTCACTTTCATAATACAAAATTTGCCTTTCTCTTCTACAGAAGTAAACCAAGGAAGGAGACATGATAGCCATGCTTAAATGCTGTACATCTTTTATATGTTTAGAATTGCTTTGGGTGTCCTGAGGAAAATTGTTTCCTTTTAATGAAAATGGCTGGATCATCTTTATTCTTAAATTGGGCGTCCCCAGTCATAAGCAAGCCTTGCAGTTCTTTTGCCTTATTCAATAGACCTTTGGCTGACATCGCATCCTAAAGATGCATGTCTTATTGGAGCACATTTTAAGCTTGGCAGGAGATAGAATGGTGCAGAGAGAATCTACTGCAAAACTTCTGTTTTATCAGTTACACTATCTTTCCCCAATTCAAATGGGGTGGGAGGAAGCTTGTGTTCCTTAGCTGAGAGGTATATTGCTTATTCTTTGCGTTGTGCAAATGCTCCTTTTGTCCCATACTAAATGGCATGAGATCTATCATAGCCTTTTTGTTCTGATTTAAGCTCCTCTTCTTATTGGTTGCTGAAACATGCTAGACATTCACTTTTTTGAATGTTCTTGATTTTTTTTTTTTTTTAATTTTTTTTTCTAGTAACAAAAGGAAAGTAATTTTACTTCAAGGCAACTTAAAAGAGGACATTCTGCCCAACTTCCTTGTACAGTTCATGCTTCTAAAATTTGTTGTGCTTTGTCTCAGCTAGGTCATTACTCTCTGTGTTCTTGAATCCTACAGCATTCCTAACAGTTATATTTAAAGTTCCTTGGTAAAAGTTGTGGGGTTTGCAGGCTGTAAGAAAATGGGGCATTGAGACTCCAGAGGGAAATGATGACACTTCTTTGTCAGACCTTGTAGCTGTGCAGACTTCTGTTGCAGTTCTTCAGTACCCAAGGCTTTTGGGAAGTTTATCAGTTAAAGTAAATGAAGAGAGTTGCCATGCCTGTGCTTGAAAGGCAAATAGCAAAGGAACTGATTCAGGAATTCCAGTGGAGTGCAAGGGCACAGATGAGTCTGTGTTGTCCTAATATGAGTTATTTGTACTCTTTAAAACAGAAATAGCTGTAAGTATTTTTTGTAAAATTCAAGGGTTTTCCAGAACAAGTTTCTTTGGAGAAATGACCCCTAACTTTTAATTTCCTGCTGTGTTCAGAATGTTTAATTTAACAGTAAGAATCAAAGTAAAATACGTTGTTGTATTTGTCTTACTTGTTCTGGAAGGGATATCTGTGAACACAGCTTCACGCAGCAATAAACAGGTAGTTCTTACTGTCTCCTTAACATTCCAAATTGTTGCTCATGTTTATAAATGTGAACACGATTACAGCAATCTTCCAAATGTATATTGAATGTGAATGCTTTAAAATGTAAATGTACATTGCATCTGAAATTCTGAAATGCTTAATAGTTCTCTTGTTTCTGTTTTCAGCACCTCATCTCGTATTGCTAAAGGAGTAGACTACACAAAAATGAGCCTACATGGTGCAACTGGTGGACATGAGAGATCAAGGGACAGACGCAGATCAAGTGACAGATCTCGTGACTCATCCCATGAAAGAGCAGAATCTCAGCTCACTCCATGCATCAGGAATGTTACTTCACCAACAAGACAGTATCATTCTGGTGTGTTCAGATCTATAGTGTTTCAGGATTGAAATTCTTAAACTTATTTACTGTTTTGTTCAAATAATATAATAGAAAACATTATTTGTCGATGACACAACATATAGACTTCTTATATGTGTCCTGGGCTGGGAGTATCCCTTTTTTTTGATAGACCATGGGTTTTTCTTCAGTCTGCAGCGTTTATTCCTACACAATGTTCTTATTTAGTTCAAATCACAAGAAATCTTTTTTAAGAGGAGAATTGACTAAACCCTTTCAAGTAAAAATATAGGAAACAAGTGACTAAACTCTGTTTGTGTCTTAGAACTACAACACTAGCATAGCTTCTATATTATTATGCTGAGTTGTTTTTTCACTACTAGAGTGCTATTTTTTTTCTCATAAATGCTTTAGGGAGATGGGTTAGTGTTGTCTAAGTGATAGAGACTTGAGGATCTTATAAATGGGCAGTTGTTGAAGGTTTCTTTAGCTAGAATAGATTTTATTAAAAGCATTTGTACTTAACTTACCAAGTTGCCTGCTTTCATGCCGGGAAAGACATAAATTGCATAAACGTCATATAAATCTACAATTTCCGGTTTGTTTTTTTTTTTTAAATTTTTTTTTCTTCTCCTTCCATCTTGCCTCCACTGAAGATCGAGAAAAGGATCACAGTTCATCTCGACCAAGCAGCCCTCGTCCTCAGAAGACCTCCCCAAACGGTTCTGTGGTTAGCATGGGGAACAGCAGCAGAAACAGTAGCCAGTCAAGCTCAGATGGGAGCTGCAAGGCTAGCGGGGAAATGGTATTTGTGTATGAAACTGGAAAAGAGGGAGCTCGAAATGTAAGAACTTCTGAACGAGTAACACTCATAGTGGATAACACCAGATTCGTTGTAGACCCTTCTATCTTTACTGCACAACCTAATACAATGTTGGGCAGGTTGGTATCTTCCTTTTTTTTTTTTTTGTTGCCTTAATCTCCAATTATAGAAGAAAGCCATAAATGCTTTGTAGATATTTAAACTGTTAATATAGCTAATGAACTCATCAGTACAGCTGATCCATTAATGTTTAATATTGCCAGTTTGCAAAGGTCTTTAAGTAAAAATCAGATCTAAGTTTGCCAGTTTTGGCACAGCTGCTAATAGATGTATGTTATCCAGAGACAGAAGAGTTTATGAGTAAATTAACATTTCATGATGTATTCATTTCCTTTCATCTTGCTGAGCATTGCATCTACGTTCAGTCTGCTTCATTCCATACCTTATTTTTAATGGTTGTTGATTCATAGAAATAGTGAGTATAGGTAGTCACTTTAAAAAAAGCAAGGAAGAAAATCTGAAAGGAATTTATTTTGCACAGCGGGCCTACCCTGGCAGCAGTCAAACTCAGCATATTTATCTTCTGAAACGCTTTCTCTGAGCAGGGAAGTGTCAAATAGATAGTATAATAGACCAGAGCCTCTGAGCAAAAAGGCATGACGTACAAAATGGTCAGTAGTTGATAAGCATGATAAGCAACATGTTTAACGTTTTTATTTGATGAGCAAAGATTCTCTACCTGCTCAAATACTGGCTGGTTTTGCATTTTCCAAATGTAAGGAATGCTGTTTAAAAACTTGTGGCAAGAGACAACTGAAAGTTTGTGCCTCTGTCAATTTGGATTTGGCATTTTCATCAAAATGTGGCTATTTCTCATCTCTTAATGATACAACAATATTCAAAATACAAATAAAGCTGTTGTTTAAGGTAGAGCTATTAAATATTATTTGAAAATTCTACTTTAAATCACCACAGTGTGGGATAAATAGTACCTTGGTTCCCTATTTTGTGAAGAATGGTGTGAGAGTCACAGCAAAAATAAAAATTGCTTCTCTGTGGAAATTGTAAATGGAAATAAGTAAAAGTAAGGATTAATAGAATCATTGGGAGTCCATCAGTGTGAAGTTAGGTAGTTAAGTGGTTAAGTATTTTTCTTTTCTATGCCCAGCCTCACAGTAAGTGGTGCTGGATAACGCACTAGATTTGTGTGTGTGTGTGTTGCTGAGTTATACTCCCTTCGGGACTGGTTCATGGAACAAGCCTATTCTGCTAATTTGGAAGTAGGTTAATAAAGGTACGGAAATACTGCTCCGAAACACAAGTTATTTATAAACCCACTTTTCCCCAATGTCAGTTCACAGGGCACTAAACAGGAACAGCTTAGCTGATATGTTTTGGGAGGTAAAAGTAACTATAATAATAGTGTATTGATTGCCTTGAACTTACATTCCGTTAGACTGCCTTTTTTTCTAAATGTGATTTCTTATACTGAAACATGGACAGAAAACATGTCAAATCATTACTTTGAAAAAAGTTACTTTGAATCCATACAGTACACCAGCTCTCGGTTCTTTGAGTTGTGTGTATGAAAGCAAAGCATTGCCATCAGGTTATATTTGGAAGTAAAACAAAGAGTAGATGGCAATACAGAATTACACCCTATGCTTACAAAAAGTATCAGATGTGCTTTTGAAAAGTGAGATACTGTTTGGGACTTGTAGTGTTCTCCTTAGTCTAACTTTACTTGCATCCTAGCAGGGAGAGGTAGGCTGTACATGCAAGCCTTTGGTTATGGGTACCTTCTGTCAAGGTTATTTTAACTTTTGAATTAACTAAATATTTGATATGAAGTGGAGGTGAGTTGCATGTGCTTGAACACTAAGTTCTGTTTCTTAAAGTACTTCAAATGTCTTTAATGAGAATTCCACAGCAAACCTGTTTTTTCTTCAGCGTTGCCCCAAAACTGCCAAAGACAACTTGTTTTTGGTTCCCCCCCCACCTTTGGCACTGGCAGAAAATGGCCTAGTCTAACTTGCATTTTAAATAAAGGATATTGACAAGTTAAGATTGAAGAATAAAACTAGAGTTTCCTGAATTACACTACCCTGCTTTCTACTTGCTAGTAGTCCTGCTAAACACAAACCAAACCGAGCAGTGTACATGCATAGGAGATAGAACAGACTTTTTTCCCAGTTATTTCAATACAATTTTTAAGATTTTACTTTCCAGATTGAAAAACAAAACCAAAAAACAGTAAGGAATTCTAACCAAATTACTTTTGTTCTTGAGCAGGATGTTTGGATCAGGCAGAGAACATAACTTTACACGTCCTAATGAAAAAGGAGAGTATGAAGTTGCTGAAGGAATTGGTTCCACTGTGTTTCGTGCTATTCTGGTGAGTTTTCAGGGGCAACAACTGTTAGGACAAGCAATATGAGTATCTAGAGGCGTAACATCTTCATCTAGCCCTACTTCCATATCTAAACTGTGGATGGAATAAATATTGCTCTTCTGTATTCTCTAAAGGGGGGAAAAAAATTCTTGATGTGAAACACTCCTTAGTTTTCTAGACGTGACAGCCAGGGAGAGAGAAAGCACACATGAAACGAACCAAAAATAATACTGCCTGCCAGAATTTTGTTCACTTTCTCCTATGCATCTAGTTCACCTAGTTCAGATATATTGAGCTCTTCTGTGCTAAAATTAGACGAAGTGGTACCAGAAGTTAACTTACTGCAGGTGACAAAAGAAAAGCAAACTTCAGTCAGAAGATAATGTACACAAAGAAGTAGAGCTGCCATACTGCTTTGTCAGCAGAATTAGAGTAGAAAAAGCTGAATAAAGTGTAGGTGAAAATGATCAGTGGTACTGTTACCGTGCACCAGAATGGTCAGTTTTACTGTTGTCACTTAACAATTGTAAATAGAGCTTGGTGCTCTGAAAGCAGCTTGGAAAAGTGAAGTTTGAGGATGATAGAACTCATTTAGCAGATGCTGCTCTCCAACCTTTTAGGGGGGTTGCTTATGGAGAAAGCCTAATAAATTATATAATGACATGTTTCTGTTGATGAATGTTGAAGAGTATTGTATTTTTTGTTCACTACATTACTGCAGGATTATTACAAGACTGGAGTGATACGCTGTCCTGATGGGATATCTATTCCTGAACTGAGAGAAGCATGTGACTATCTCTGTATTTCTTTTGAGTACAGCACTATTAAATGCAGAGATCTCAGTAAGTGCAAAGTATTTAATAATTTGAACTCTTTAGACTACCTTAAGCAAATGCATGGGAGGAGTTAATTCCAGATGTTACCCTTTATTGAGGTAAAGAACATGGCTGACACTGCATTAGTAAAATCCATTTTTAAAAATCTTTTATAAAGCCCCAGAGTCTACACCTTTTGAAAAATAATGTTGCTGATATCTAAAAATCATATTTTCTGCTGTAGTCAGCTCTGTGGAATTCTTAAACTCTGTTGCTGCATTTGCAGTACTGATACAGTAACATTAAGTGGTATCTTATTCTGCAGAGGACAAGGAGGATAATTTATTCAATTCTTTGCAAGCAAAATTAAGCTCTGTTGCTAGGAACAGCAGCATAGCTTTGCTAATGCTGTAGGGTGCGTCATGGTTCCCTATGTGGAGTAACTCTTCAGCTCATTCCTTCCCTGAGCACAAAGTTTTGGCCAATGTTGCGTGACCTGGCCTGTGTCTTTGGTTGCTGTGATCTCATAGTGTTTGTGCAGGGCCAAGCTATGGCATTCCAGCTGTGAGATCTGAGCAGGATACCTGTCCCTTCACCACAGTGCTGCGACCTCAGGGCCTTCCACCTGCTGAGTCACACTCTCGATGCACTTTGTCCTTAGCAGGAGGATTTAGCAGCTCATCCTGTGAGGGTTTTGAGAGGCTTTGTTTTTAAGCTGCTGCTTATGAGAAATGAGTAACACGGTTTACTCTTTCAGCACCTGGCTTAAATAATACTTATTTTAGGAAGCCTGAGAGGAGTCTTACTTAGCATTATGGAGTGCTCAGCTGTAGTAAAACATGAAGGAGGTCTCGAAGGCACTCCTGTGTCTGCCCAGTGTTATGTTAGTATCTGCAAGACTGTCCTATTAGCTTGAGGTTTGTGGTGTCACTTCTTATGTACATTTGATAAAGTTCTGACCTTTTACAAGCCAATAGACTAAGTGCCTTTAACGTTGTCTGCAGTAAACACTACAAAATAAACAGAAATGCTGTTTCCTGACTTCATGATTTTTTTAACCAAGCTTTCAAATCTGCCTGTGCTTATAATTTTCTTCCAGGTGCTCTCATGCATGAATTATCAAATGATGGTGCTCGCAAACAATTTGAGTTTTATCTAGAAGAAATGATTCTCCCATTAATGGTAGCCAGTGCCCAGAGTGGTGAGAGAGAATGCCACATTGTTGTGCTGACAGATGATGATGTTGTTGACTGGGATGAAGAGTATCCTCCACAAATGGGAGAGGAATATTCACAAAGTAAGTTCATTGCCACACTGCAGTAGAACTAGCAGTAAATGTGCTGATGTAACTTATTTTGTATGTAAGCATGGCTAACAATGCCTTTACAATGTCCCTAATGCCTCACAAAAACACTTTTTTAAAATTTTTTTGTGTGTGTGTAGTAATGATTCTGAAGCAAAATATCAAGCAGATATGTAACAATGTAATTAAAAAGAGAAGTTAGATTTTACTATTAAGGTATAGTTAATGGGAGGAAAGGAAGTACTTTTGGAGAAAGGACTTGATGAGAAGAATAGGAGTCATGTTTACTATGAGTGAACAACTAGAGGCAGGGGAAAATGTGTCTGTTTAGTATTTTGAAAGTATAACAGATTGGTGCATAGATGAGATAAAGCACCTCTGAATGTACAGGATTGAAGAAGTCCCTTCTTTTGAGGTGCAGTAGTCTGAACTTTAAAGGGGGTCGCTCTTGTTCTGCTTCAAAAGTCTGAATTTTCTGAAACTGATTTGCCAATCTCTCTCTCATAATGGCAAGCAGAATAGAAAGGTATTTTTAATGTCTGCAGAGATTCCATCAAAAAGGGGGGAAAAAAAGTTGTGTATGTTTTGGGGTTTTTTTGTGGAGGTGGGGTTAGGAGGATGTGATGTGATTTGCTCAGTGAATTGTCTGACTGAATTTCTAAATCCACAAAAAAAATTGTGTGTATAAAACAGATTAAATAGACAGGGAAAGAGATGTGCAACCAACCCGTCTCCCAGTGTCTGAGCAATTTATCTCAAGAGTTCTTGTGTCTTCCCCCCTATTCAGAAGTAGAAATACTCAAGCAAAACACTTAAAAAGACAAAGCTTTGTGGTTCCAGACTAGGAGCTTAATATTTTGAGTACATTCTTTCCTCATTGAACTGTATTTTTAGTTATTTACAGCACAAAATTGTATAGATTCTTCAAATACATTGAAAATCGAGATGTGGCCAAATCAGTTCTGAAGGAACGGGGGCTGAAGAAGATCCGCCTGGGCATTGAAGGTAAGAGTAGTGTTGCATGTGCATTAACTGTCGGGGGAAGGTGCTCTGCTGCAGTTCTCTGCTTCCTGATCAGCTCTGCTATTGGAAAACAAAAGATTGCTATTGCCTTTCCTTTTGAGGTTAGGTGGTGGAATGGGCAGAGTGGGAGTGGTGCTAGGTAAAGAACTGGTGCAGCTGGAAAACCCGATTACAGGCTTATGACTGGTACCTAGCTGCTAGACTGTTCAGAGAGTAACTTAGGTGCTTTTTTTCTGACTTACAGCTTGCATTTCTTGCCACTTGCCCTTTAGCATTCATGCAAAATCTTCTCTGAACTTGTATTTGAAGTGATGATGCAGTTTTCCTGCTTGCTTTGTACATTTGTTCTTTGTCTGGTCTCCTTTTCAAGGCTTGAAATGAGAAAAATTTTAAGTGGCAGGTAAATATGTTCTTTCAGGAACTACAGAATTATCAAGTGGATCACTGAAATGTGCAGAAATACTCTGAAATGAAAGTCCTGGAAGTTCAGAGGCTGATCTGTAAAGCCTCAGCTCTGACTTCTCACAAAAGACAACTACATTAAGTAATCTTAGAACTTTGCCATGAATGTAGCAGCTGGATTTCTTTGCATCTAATTTTCCATCTGATTGTTGACCCAAATACTTAAAAATCCAGCCTTTGTAACTTGCAGGATTTCTGTCAGTCACTCACTGAATCATCATAGTTTCATTTGCTTTGGTTGGCATGTTGCAAATGTTTCGAACTGTTTGTGGTCTCTCAAGTAAATTCAGCTGAACAAGGTGCAGACCTTCAGACTGAAATGCCATTCAGCTAAAGAATTGGTTTTGTGTGTAATGCTGCCTACCACGTTATTTCTGCTGGCAGTTCTTGGTTTAGACAAAGAACTGTTTGAATGAACTTTAATGTTAGTGCCCCATAATAATATGTAAGGAAAATTATTACTTAAGCAGAGGGGAGAGATGACTGGAACACCGGTTATATGGGGAGCTAGGAGGAATGAACTAGGATTTCACTGGAGAACTTAACCACACATCAGTCACACTGTTCTCTGCTGCTGAGATCTCCTGTCCTGTGTTCCAGGTCATACTGCTTTAGAAGCAGCTGGCTGCCTATGAAGGTTTGAAGAGTTGTCTGCTGGCACTGTATTGGCATTAGCACTGTAGCCTCTTTCCTTAAAACATGCTTGGTATTTAAACTGCTCTGTTCTTGCACAGGCATGATGGCACCTGTTTCCATTCAGGAAGTTGATTGTGGCAGCTTGCTGATCTTCACTATGCTTCCCAGGCTGCCTTTCTGTACAAGAAAACAGTGCAGGAAATGCTAATTTCTGCTGTGCTCTGCTTCCTAGGTTACCCTACATACAAAGAGAAGGTGAAAAAGCGACCAGGTGGAAGGCCGGAGGTGATTTACAACTATGTCCAAAGACCATTCATTCGGATGTCCTGGGAGAAGGAGGAAGGAAAGAGCCGACACGTTGACTTCCAGTGTGTGAAAAGCAAATCTATCACAAACTTAGCGGCGGCAGCAGCAGATATACCCCAGGATCAGCTTGTGGTGATGCACCCTACCCCCCAGGTAGATGAGCTGGATATCCTGCCTATTCACCCTCCACCCAGTAACAGTGAGATCGATACTGAGGGACAAAACCTGCCGCTCTGATCCAGACTCTTAACTAAAATAAAAGCATGCTCCTTTAAAGTGCTCTGTACCCAGCTCATACTACACTGCAATTCCAGTTTTTTCCATTGTGTAACAGCATTCAGGATATTGCAGTATGGACCTTGGAAAAGGCCAAAGCAAGTACGTGGTTGGTTTTGAGAAAGTACAGAGCAAACACCCTGGGGTTACAGTTACATACATGTATGTGTTTACCAGTAGGTTTGTGACATTGGTGATTTGTATGCTGGACTGTCCTCGCTCTTAAGGCCACCAAAGCCAGTGAGATGCTGGTGGCTAGTGTACATCAGTGTTGTTCTGTGGGGGTTAGAATGCAGAATTGGAATTGATAGTAGCACTTTATAAATGGTTGATAAATGGAATTTGAAGCCATTTTTTATAAATGTATTGCACAATACTAACGAAGTGCTTCTATCAAAAGTATTAACTGTAAATAGTTTTGCTCTGAATAGACTGACCCTTTTAAAGTTATTGTATATGGTTGAGCACAAAACTACTATTGGGTTCTTGGATTGAGGACATGATTCAATTACCCATGTAACATCTTGTTAAAGTTCTTCAGTGAATTTTTTCACTTGTTTGCAGCGTGAGCCATGTTCAAAAAATGTGAACAATGGATAGGGGCTTTATCTTAAATTTTGCCTTACCTTACTCTGTTCACAACTATTTATTTAATACATTTTTCATAAGTGTCATGAAATAGGAAAATGCAAATGGTTCGTTCTTCATTTATTAATGATTGTAAACAAGTTTTTCATGCAAATAAAGTTTCCATTATTTTAATGGGTGTGAATTATCTGTCAATGAGATTATAGAGCTGAATTTTGAACGTACTTGCTTTTCTTTCCTCAGGGAAGGATGGCTAATACTAAGTGAAAAACAAGTATTTCTTAACCATAAGGTAGACTAAGATAGCCTGACAGTACCAGCTTTATCTGTTTTTCTTGGTAAGTAATAATAGCTTCTTCAGAAACTTACTGTAGTGACACAATCTTGTGTGTGTAAGGCTTTGTTTTTCCTCCCTTTTCCCTTAAGGCTTAAAAAAATGGTATCCGCTGCTTCTAGCATGCACCTTCAGCAGAGTTTTATCAAATTTATTTATCAAAGTAAATGCTCCATCTTAGAACAAGGGAAACATTTATTTTTAAAAATATTTAACTGTCTAATACATTACACTTTAACAATATTTATAGTAAAGGATTCTTACAAGAAAGAATAAACAGCTTTATGGTACAATTAGTATAAGAAATATCCACATGGGGACTGTTTTGCAGTGTAAAAACACACCATACATCTGAAATGGTCATTTGCATATAAAAGCTACCACTGATGCCCGTGAGTTGCACAGTGATTTAAAAAAAAAGTCAAAACAACAGAATCCAAAATATACAAGTATTGCAAGCTATACACAGCTAACCAAATCAACACAGAACACTGTAGCAGGTTATTCCACTTTGTCTGAAGTTACACATGGTAGGATGAGTTGCGTTCTGATACAGCTTTTATGAAACTCATACATAAAAGCTTCTCAGTCCAACAGGTTTCACAGACTGTAGAACTCCACCAGTAAATGCACTTTGATATTTGGATGTTGAAGACAGCTGCATCATTTACAAGGGCCATGGTAAATCACTGAAATCTACAGGGCCACCAAGACCTGCATCTGCTTCAAGAAGGCTCATTATTACTGCCATCGCTGCTTCATCATTGCTAGGGCTGCTCGATCCTTGATCATTGTCAATCATATCAATGCCTATGTGAGAGTTCTCCCCTGTAAGTGTAAACATAGGTAGTTAGCAGATGCTAATTTTGTTTTGTTCACTTTACTTGCGATGGATAAGGACTTGAGGTAGAATATATGAGCAGGCTGAACTACTTTGGGGATGTTAATCTGTTCAATAAGCAGGTTGCCAGAGTTTCTGAGATACCATTGACACCCAGGTGTCAGAGGATAAACGTTAAGTCACTCCTCGAAAGTGCCAGTATGCCTAATAAGGACAACCTTAAGTGCTGTACGTAAAATATAAGCCCAGATCAACATCTCTGAGCCTTTCTCTTGTCTTCAGTTGTTTAAAAGCACTTGCAAAAAGCAGATGAGTTCCCCTGATTCACACCATTTCAGCAAGAGAGCAGAGGCTTCCAAATACTATATAAAAAAACAATTACAATATTAAGTAAGCCACTAAGAGAGATTGCCAGGCTACTCTTTTTAGGAAGAGTGGGAAGTTATGGGCTTTATGCTTCAGCAATAACCTGCAGATGCTGAAAGCAAGTTACTGCTAAAACCAACCCTTTTGTCAGTTGTCTGTTCCGTTGGTATTGGGGCATGTTAGTGTGTGACTTGAATTCACTTACCAAGAATAGAGGAGTTGTCAGAATATGGGTAACCAGAGTTATCTTGGATTTGCCCAGACAGTAACCCAGCTGAAGAAATGTCTGGAGTGCCACCATTCAAGATCTTGAAAGAAAAAGAATAAGCCATAAACATTAGGAAATTTTGCATTAAGTCTTAAATTGTCCCATATTGGGATTTCTAATGCAGGGAAGATGAGCTTCCATGGGGGAAGCGTGGAAAAAAAGGCAGCACCTGAAAGTTAGCTAATCAGAGTAGCTGTAAAGAAGGAGCTACTTCCTCTGCGTTATGCCTATCAAGCAGACATCAGATGGATAGTAAGATCCTTAATTCTGGGAGTATCATCCTCCTAGTTAGAGACAGGAGCTGAGTATGGCTCCTGGATTCTAAATCTTAACCATTTTTGGTACAGCTCACCAGAAACAGAACCTTCTCCAAGATTCTTACATAGCAAGGGAATAGCTGAGCTTGAACCACTGAACCAAAGTTTTGAACTGCTCAGATGCAGCTACTCTAGAAGGTAAGTACTTGTGAGCCCTCTGAGGGCAGCATCAGTGTTTCTGTTACAGCAACCCCAGCTGGAAGTACGTGTTGAATTACTGTAAGAAGGAGCAAGAAGATTCCTAGAATTGGTTTGTTCCAACTTAAAGTTCTATTTCAAGACCAAAGAGACAGAAACATACATAAATATTTACTGTCGGCTATAGGTTCCAGTACAAGCAATTCTTATAGTCACTTTTTTTCCATAGAAATGGTAAGTCTGAGGCAGTGTTCAGTGCACAGAACCAGGGTTTGGTTAAGTGCTCTTGCCTTGTCTATAACTACCATAAGCAGCAATTTTCTAGATGACTTAAGTGGAGCCAGTACCAGTGTTCAGGTGGTTAAGTGTTGATAATAGTACGTGCGTGCTGCTCAAGCATTCACAGAACATGGTATTGATTTAAAAATAAACTCTTGGTGCACAGTAAAGCATCTAATCATCATACTCTGCGCTACAGCAGTACGGTAAAACTGAGGGGATTCAGTTGGTGCTCCAATGAGAGCACTTCCAGTATTCACTGGTATGTGGTGGTCGAGATTTTCTGGAGGATTAAGAGGAGGAGAGCTGTTCCTCACAGCCCCGTTAAAGTGAAAAATCCAAAGAGTAGGTGGATTTCAAAAGCTGCCACTGTCTCTTCAGTTCAGGAACTACTGTAAAGGATTCCAGCCACCAGGATAGTTGGGCTTGCTGTCTGACTTTGTCAGCCAAGCAGCGAGGAGGAGTGTTGCTTGCTCACTTGTTGCTCTCATCATGTTGATATGTTGCCTGCCACTGCTGTCACAAGACTGTTTGTAGAGTTTATTCTTACCTTCTTGCCTCCTGGGGAGGATGTGTCAGGTGGTGGTGTACTGGTAATGTTCAGTGGACTTGAACCACAGCTGGAAGGTGATGATCCTCTTATCCTAAAATAGGGATAAAACAGGGAATGCATTTACTGGCACTTTTGACATCTGAGTGCCAGAGGCTTAGAGTTTCAAATGCTGACTTCAGTATCAAGTGGCATAAAGACATTAAAACAAGGAATTTTGCAATTTCCTCACTTTTTCACTGTTACTGAGCTCAGCAGTAGCAAAGGTTTTATTTGCAGCTGAAGAACAGTTGTGTATAAATTCTCCAGTTTGCTCCACCTGCAAAATTTTACCTTCCCTGCTCCTTTATTTGTTCCTGTACAGCCTTCAGAAGAGAAGGTCCTGGCTGCTGAGGAAAGCCTTTTTTCCTTTTTTTTTTTTTTTTTTTTTTAATTTTACTTCAGACCAGTTAAGAATTTGAGGTGTCTGCCACAGTAACCTAGGCTCTGTAAGCAGCCTGCTGCTACAGAAGTACACTACACAGTTGACAGGTTATTCTTTTTCAAACTGTCCAACATTTTTCTCTTAAATTTTCTATAGCTTGATCAAACATTTTTTTTTAATGTAAACCAAACAAGTCTCCAGACTAAAGGGAGGAGGAGTAGTTACAGAGAAAAGCAATAAAAATGGGAATTTTATCCTTGGCAGACTTCCCCTGGGAAAGCTGAACAGAAGGCAGCTTGGAAAATAGTAACAGCTGCTGAAAAAGGACTGGAACTAACCCAGGGTCTTGAAACTAAATGGAAACATGGGTGGTAAGGTATCCTGCTATACTCACAGGCTAATTAAGTCTTTTACAGCTACTAAAAGGGATAGTTAAGTTTTCTAAAGTATTGAAAATCATCAGCTCTGGTGCAGCTTTTTTCATTCCTCATTATCTCTATTCTTACAGACAGGAAAGAAGCCTTATGGGATAAATTTACTGTTCCCTTAAGCAATGAAGTAAGTAGTGTCTGGCCTGGACCAGAAACAAAACCATGTGGAATGGACTGCCACTAAACATCTGCTGAAGAAGACCACTTTTATAGGAAAGGAAACAATTCCCAAGAGGAAACTGATGAAGAATGAGGATTGTTAGCCAGTAGAAATTAAGTGATACCTACTTAAAGTAGCTGCTCACAGGTGAGAGAGATGAGATGGCTGTTCTGAGAAACAGCTATGTATTGCTGCCTTCCCTTACTTGAAAGGTGCTCCAAGACCCCTTGTTTAAACCAGGGACCTACATGTTGACTATTAGACAGACTGACCCTGGGAAGTAAGAGCCTGCTTAATCATTGTCTCCTTGCTGGAAGAGCTGTAGGAGACCTTCACGAACCTCAGCTTAGATATTTAACACCTCTAAAAGCATGGATCCCATGAAAACAAACACTGGCATGTAGTGAATACTTTGGCATTTGGAGGTTGTGCCACTTCCACCCTTAAGTCACTGGAAAAAGAACAGTATGCTGTTTTTTTAAACCACTGTTTCTGGTAAACTAAGAATTATCACCATTATAAAAAAAAGTTCCCATGCTGGTCTTTTACATTAGGAAGCTAGAAGGTTGTAACTTCTTCATTCTTTCACTAAGGGCTTTGGCTGCTTCAGGTTTTCAAAACAGTTATCTGTTGTGCCTACTTAGGAGATACAATTGTATCATTCTGTATTCAGCTTGAAGAAAGACTTCCTTAAATTCTTAAAGAATAATACTATATTTCCTCTAAATTCATATAATTTTCTCTTACCTGTGAATCTCCATGATTTCTTCAGCAATCATCCTCCCTATTTTACCTGCTCCAGCTCTTGTTCCACCTGGAATTCCAGGCACAGTAGGATGGGTCCTTTTCGGGCCACCTGAAATGAGTAGATATCTTAAGGCCAGGTAGAAGTTTGCAGCTCATTTCCAAAAAGCATTTGTATTTAAGCATGCTTTGACAAGCTGCAGGACCTTCTGAACTGTTTGTTCACTAACTGGTGAGTACTCTCAAATGTGTGGAAAGATCTGACTTGCACTGAGCTATGCTATGTCTCTTAGACATCTCTGCACCAGGAGGTACACCTGCCTACCCTTATCAGAACGTGGCTGTTCCAAGCATCTGATACTACTTCATGTCCAGAGTTGGTACAGAATAGCTTGCAAATTTGTGCATGCAAGATTAGCTGCTAACATCGCATGATAGCCAATAATTTCCTCACAGTACAGTGGTTACCTTCTCCAGCCTGAAGCACACTGTCCATGCTGTGTGGAGAAGCTGCAAGCTGTGGAAAGGCTGCGTCTCCACTATCAAGTACGTTGGTGCTGTGGATTTCAAGAACGAGAAGAATCAGTGCAAAACAGTGGCTCTGCCAATGTGTCAGAACAGAATGCTTCAGGGTTTAAATAATTTGTGAGTCACTATCACCTTTGTGAAAGCACTGTGACTGAACACAAGGCTAGATAAACAACAGGAAGAAACCACCATGTTACAACTCAGTGTGCAGTGCAGAACCCAAAAACCCGCTCTCATAAGAAAATTCCTTTACAGCAGTTACTCTGCTATGAGGTCACTGCATCTCTACAGAACCCCCAAGGAAAGCCCCTATGAAAGCAAAAAAAAAAAAAAAATGCATCTCCCATAGGTGCCTACAAAGACTGGCACCCTAGGTTTTCTCAAAGAAAGAAAGTATTTACAATGTTGTAGGCTTTAATAAGCCTATTTTAAAGCACTGCGATTACTAAGCTAATTCCTCTCTCCCCAGGTATGCAGTTCTGGGCATTATCTGCAGAAAGTGCCTATTGTCATATAGAAAATGTGCACCTATTTAGGTCAAACCTGATCTGAAAACAGGGCAAAGCAGGCACCAGTGACATGCATCTGCCAAGAGGGTAATACTTACGAAACGACAGTATTTGTTGAGACAATGTATTCTACTTCTTTGGTCCAAGGGTTCATGAAACTGAACCAGCGACTCCGTAGCGTAATAAAAGAGCCATCTTTTATTTTAAACTTGTAGCAGTTAGTTGTAATTTTTTCTCTTGTCTGTAAAACTGGAGAAAGGCAAAAAGTAAGTAAACTTTGTGTCAGACACATACCGCAGCTGCGTAAGCAGAGCCCTTATCAGGGAAAACAGTTCATTCCTCCTTTCACCTCTGAAGAAGAATGCTATTTCTGCAGTCATCCCCCTCACCCAACCTGAACCTCAAACGTTCACCAAAACCCCATTGAAGTCTAAGACAATCATATTGCTTGGCACATGCAGCACAATGTTCTCAACTAAAGCACTGCAAACAAAGAGCTAGCCAAATTGTTTCAAGTTTCTTTGGTTTTCTTAATACACAATTTCCTCCCATATTTGTACAAAAGCTCTTTGCTGAATTATTAATAACTGTACCTTGTCTATGGCATTCTGCAAGATGTCCTATATCATCTTGATGGAAATATTCATAACATGAAGTACCTAGAAGCTCCTGGGGTAAGTATGCCAGAATAGCTGTTGCCCTTGGAGAACGGAGGGAAAGGGGAATGAAAAAGAAGAAAAGAAAAGAATTATATTTTAAGTTAAGGTATCAGTGTCAGATTACTAAAACTCAAGTAATGCAGAATGGTATTTTCAGCTTAGAAGGCAAAAACATTCAATGGGAATACTTTTTTTAGTTCTCAGGTAAAAATACAGGTAAAAACCACCAACAGCCCTCAGGTATTATATTTGACCTTTCACCACTGCAGAGGATGTAAGACTCTAAATAGCTCCAGAGGCATGTTGTGATTTGAGAATCTAAACTTGACAGCTGCCTTGGAGCAGCCACAACATAGTACAAACTATTCTGCATAAAATGCCATTGATAAATAGACATCAGAGGTTTGAAGAGCTGCCCTGCTCCCTCCTGTGCCCACAGCACTGTTGCTGCAGAGGTCAAGGTGTAGCCTAACAAGTGTTTCAGGAGCATTTTCTCCCCTCAAGTAACAAGTCTTACGAGTGGGACAGAAAATGGCCCACCAAATGGTGCACCCATAAAACAGAAGGGTCAACAAATAGAAGTTTCCTGAATAAGCACTAAGAGACCTACTGTGTGTCTCTGGTTTAAACCAAATAGGAACATGAAGCAAATAAATCAACTTTTTGTTTAATCAGAACCAGCCGCAAAGTTAAGTCACTTTCTTCCTCATTAGTAACCTTTACAATGAAATGGACCTGCAATCTGCAACACGGATCCTTGATCTGAGTCTCACATAGTGTCCAAGCAGCCACTGAGAAGGATAGAGGGCATTACAAGAAACTAGTCAAAAAAGATTTTGTGCGTCAATTTGTGAACTCAAGCTTTAAACTAAGTTCAACAGTAAAAGACAAAGCAAAACTGCAGGTAATTGGCAATGAGGTGTATAACCTAAGACAAGATGAAAGGTCGTTCTTGACAAGGAAGAACCTACAGTGGGCCAGTATGGGGAATGCTGTATGTTAAAACAAGAGGACAAGAATAACTTCTTGAGTTAATGAAGCTGTAACATTAGGGTAACTGATCTAACCCAGAATACCAACATGAAAAATAACAGATGTGGGGTTGAGTGGCAGAAGAAAATTGCTATCAGCTTGTATATTAAGGACATGTACCCTGTCTCCAGCCCCCAGAAAACAGCATAAGACAGACTTTTGAGGCTATTTGGGGAGGGACAGTATATCACTGCTCCCAAAGGTGCACAGCCGCTATCTGGGAAAATCAGTCTAAATCTTAGTGAAGGAACAACCAGTTGAGAAAGGAACAAAAAAGGACAAGCCATCCAGGAAGACCCTGAAAGGTCCACCATTTAATTTAGAAGACAGAGAACACAATAAGAATCAAACCTGCAGGCACCTTAGTGAAACTACTAAAGAATGTCAGAATAGAAAGTAATGTGGCTGAAGGTTTCGAGTTCCAGATCCTCACCAGAACAGAGAGCAAAGAAATTACTGCACTATGGTGAACTTTGATTTTGGACAGTTCTTACAAGTAAGTTTACTGAAAGAAAAGTTATAGTTCCTTGAAGAAATCAGAATAAGTGTCACAATTTAAAGCCATTCAAACATGAGTTAAATAGGAAGCATAAGGAAGTTAGGTAGATCATCACTCCTGCAATTTCAAAAAAGGTCAAATATGATAAAGTGTAGAAATCAGTACATATTAATATCAATGAAGAACAACAGCAGGAAAAGCAGTGAAGCACAAACCCCACAGTATTTAAAGGCTGGGTATTTTTATATTTTCCCCAGACACACTAAAGTAATTCAGTGCTAATCGGGTGGCTTACACCTGAAGTCCTCATTGACAGGGAGCTCTAAGACCTCAGCCTTGGAGAAGGAAACATTACAAAGATTCACATGAGAGAAATTGGCTTCTGTCTGGTGAACCTTATCCCTTAAACTGCTGATGGCTCCATGACTGCTTTGATGAATTACCTCTGAGAGCCTGTGAAGAACCATGAAGCAGCAAAATTTAGAGTCCATCTTTAAAAAGGAAAAATTAGGAACTAAGTCAACCTTATTCCGGTATTTTTCCAAGTACTTTAGTAACCAAACCTTTTAACAGCACTGCAGTGGTGGGAAACCTGGGTATGGTATGTTACCCTACATGGGTAATAACCAATATGGGCATCGGAAACAACTTGTCAAACCTTCTTTCACTGCGGGATAAAGCAGGCTTTCTGGAAAGGAGATGCACCCAATTGCAGCAGATATGGCTTGCTAGATGTTGCTTGCTATTTTTGGAGGGTTTTGGCTCCTTTTATTGCTTGTGGGTTTTGTTTTGGTTTTAATTTCATCAGTAATACTGAATACACAGTAATACTTCTGAGCTCCACTCAAAACCCAAAATAACTCACAGTCAGGAATCAGTGAAAAGCTGAAAAGTAATTTCTTTTTTCAGTGGTATTTACAGTGCTTTAGACAAAGCTGCCAGTAAAGCAGTGCTGGACAATGATTTATTGTGGAAGTTATTAGATATGTTCTTACCTCTGATCTACAAAAACAAATTTCCCATCTATTGCATGTCGAGAAACATATTCTGTAGGTTTCACCCTGATCTCACCGTTGACTGGCTGTGGTACTACATGAGGATGCAGCCGCCCAATTGCAACAAGACAGCTCAAATTACAACCCTCGTTATCTGGCTCATTGTCTTCATCTAGTCCCATTTTTGTTGGTGGCCAGCTTTTTAAATATCCTGTACTATGAATAGTGCAAAAGCTTTTGCGGTCTGCTGTAAAAAGAGAAGAAAAAACAAAACCCAAAAAAGCAGTTAGATCATGGATATCGCTTTGGAGAACTTCATTTCAGTTCTGCTAACAACACATCTCCTATTCAGGAAATTTGGGATACTGTTCACTAAGGGATTTTTCAGCACTCCTGCTTCAAAGCAGCTAATCTGAGATAATTCAATAAACAGTTTTCTCTGCAAAAATCACTGTTTATACCGAAACACCTCAGACTCAGGTTATTTTTCTACTGAAACTATCTCAAAAGTAATCTAAAGGATTGTTTGAAGAAATTAGTATATTAACTAAGACACCACCTTTTTCAACTTAACGTGAAGCTGTGAGGTGAAAAAGATATTAACTAACTTTGCTGATGTTATGACCAACGTTACGAGTTTTGGCGTAGAAATGCTGCATTTTCGGTACTCAAGATGTACCAAAACCACAGATGAACTCCAAATACATTCATTTTTTTAAAGCTGGATATCCATCCAAATATCACTTGTCAAATGTGAAGAAGAAATACAAAGGGTAACAGCTCCCCTTTTTTGAGACACTGGCTAGAAGATCATGACTGAATGTGGCATGATCAATGTCTGAAGAAGTTGCAATAACCACAAATTGCCTGCAAAAATTCCAAGAAAGCAGAGAGTAGAATTTGACTTTTATATGCTACTACAGTGTGTAATAGCTGGGGATGGGAGGGGATAAGAAGAAGTGACAGACCTAGACACAGTTCAGCATCTCAAGAAATACTGACAATATTCAGTAAGTGTAAAACATTTAACCACTGCAAATGAGCAATTCTGTTAAAGAAACCCAACTGACAGACATTGTAATCAATAATAAAAATCTGTAATTGTTACCTTTCTTCTTTGAACAGGTTGAAGGAAAATCCTTGTCTTCTACTTTCACTGAAGGTCTATTGCACTTCATCCTACAAAAGAAGGACCGTCTTGCTCCAGAACACAGTCGAGATGGCCCAGGTGTTATATCAGTTTTAACTGGGAGTCCAGCTGCAGCAAACAGAAGTGAGGAAGCCACCTTTGTCAGCTAAATTTAACTATACAAGTGGTTACATCTATGACCCAGCTCTACAGTCTTTCAACTTCGCTAGCAATTGTACCAAAGTACTTCTATAACCTTCTTCAGAAGTCGTCCTGTTTTGGAGGCTTTCATGTAAGTGAATATGTGCAGGACTCAATTGATCATATTAACACTGAAATTCCTGATTACACTTCCCAGTGTGAAAGCCTTGACACCATCCTGAGAACAGAGGACTTTAAATGCAGAGACTAGGAAATGAGTGTGTAAGTTTGGTAAAAAACATTATGATTTCTCTGAACATTAATCAACCGATTAAAAATGAGAGATTATTTACCTAAAACCAGATCTTTACTTCATACATAGTTACTCAAAAGGTCCATGACCTTTCAGATTGGAAGGAGAAAAAATGGTAGCAGGAACTACACAGGGACTCCAAATGCCCAAGGCTTACAACTATGTGTAAGAAGCCTCTCTAGCCTCACTGAAATAAGTGCCCTAATGACAGTCCTGGCTTCATGTTCTCATAGGTGACTCAGAGATTCATGTCTGTGGAAAATGACCAGAGAAACCAAAGCACACACCAACTCTGGGAGCCAACAGCAGAGTGCTGGTACAGAGCTCTGGGAATATGCCTGACATGCATCAGAAGCAGATGTATCAGCAACGCCAGTGATGCAGTTGGAGCTTCTGGGGACAGTACTCCAAGACCTGATGGAAGATTTAAATCACCTAAGTTTTCCACAGCTTGCTACCCACTTCAACCATTTCTGCACAGGGATATGTATAAATGAACAGCTATAAACAGGTACAAAATCTTCTAGGGCCCTGCAGGCTTTTAACTCAAGGGGGAAAACAACAATGCCAGTGTTTAGTGTAAAACATGCCTCCCTTAATCAGAATTGAGTGAGGTCACCTCAAGGAGGTCAGAGTGTCCTGCACCACAGGCGCTCTGAAGTGCTGTTCAGTGGTGAGAGAACAAGCTGTGCTTGAGTCACTTATGCCAACATAAAAATACATACATACCATTCCTCTTTAAGAATATGAGCTCTTGAAATTCTACCAATCAGTCTATCATAGCAGATGGGAAGACTGCAGTTCATAGTATTTATTTTTGCCCTAACTTTGTCAGAGGCATACAAAACCAACAAAAAAAGGGAGCTACCACTGGATATACATACTTAACAACCAGCCAAAACCAGGAGCCAGAATAACTTCAGTTGATTTAGCTGGAGCCTCTAGGCTCACTGCCCTAGAATGATCTCACTCAGCTTCAGTTTCTCAAGTTGAGCTGGTGGCTTCTTTGAGGTGAGATCCTAGAGATTTCTGCTCCTGACAAGGATGAGACTTAATGACCTAGAAATCCACAGTTTTAAGATATCACCTTCTACTTAAGCAATGCAGGCTGCTGTTATGAGAGTGAATTAAAACACTCAACTCACTTCAAAAGCAGTAGAGGTACAGAACTACTTTAAAACACCAGAGTAGAATAGAGCTGAGAGATACAGTAGGAAATGATTCCAAGGACCAGGTTAAAAACCTTGGAAGAGAAAGGTTAGGTCATTGATGGAAGTGGCAATAAATAATAAATGAAAAAATAAAAGGATTCTCTATCTTGACTGACAGACAGCTAAGGATTACCAAAATAATACTGAGTTTATTCTAAGCATTGCTAATGACATAATAGAGCAAATGCTTCTTATAATTTAATGGGAAAAAATTAAAGCTCAATGGCTGGAAAAGAGAGGATGCTTCACAAGTGAGTTAAATTAATGCACCTATACTGAATGCATGCCCAACCTATCAGCTTCTACAATTCAGGCACTGGTTTAAGTACCTTTTATTTTTAAATTTGGGAGTGGGTGGAGGGAGGGTGGTTTTTTGTTTGTTTCTCTCTAAAAAGCTAAAACTTCCTTGGCATAGCACACAATCCAAACCACACCCTCCACAGGCACTTCTGACATTTGGCGAATGCTCAGCAGCAATGAATCAGCTACACAACTGTTATTCAAAAGGTGACACTTACTTTTTGCATCTATAAGCCTCTCTCGTGGTGCTGTGTCAGAAGAGGAAAGCTGCTCCTTCACTTTTGCAATGTCTTTAGGATGAAGATAATCAAATAAACTTTGACCAATCAAATCATTCTGTAGAGATTAAATATTTAGTTGAAAATAAAAATAATTGTTCAGTATATTTTCCCAGTTATAGCATCCATTTTACACAGATCTTTTACCTATAGGTCTAACCAAGGAACATCAAGCTTCTGAGGATCCAGAAAGGTATGCTTGCTCTGGATATGTAAGTTCTGACTACATTATGTAGTACTTTATTTCATTATTTTCAGTAAGAGTTTTGCAGAACTAGCACGCTCAGTCCACCACCTACAAATATTCTGCTTTCTTTTCAGTCTCATGTCATATGCTGCATTTGAAGGAAAAGAATTTTAACTGCAAATGTTCCCTTTTAACGTCTTCATGGTGAGTAGATATTTAGTATATATGTAAATAAAGGCTGGCTGAGGAAAACTTTTCAAGCTAATCCAGGTTTTAAATTTGGTAAGAAGGGCAGATGACACGACGAGCGAAGAACATGGTGTAAGTCTCACATTAAGCATATATTAAAAACCTGGCTTCAGTATAATTGCTTCCTCATTCCCATAAGCAGGTATGCTAGCAAAACCAAAAGAGACAGAAAGAAAGCTAAGTTGAAAAATTCACATGAAGCTATTGGAAGAACCTTAGGCTGATTTTTCAGTATTTCCTTACATTACCAATTAGCTAACAAGCCTGAGGGTAAATCTCTGACCAGAATGCATCAATCGGTGAAGTAAATTTAGTTCCTTTTTAGCTCCTTAGTTTGAATGGAAAAATCAGAAACAATCTTCTCTGATGACATGGTAGAGAAAGGCTCTTTCCTTGCAACAAATCACAGCTTTCAAGACAGGCTATTCATATAAATACCCCTCCACATACAATCATAAAAAAAAGCTTCACGTCTTTAAGGCCTAATATTACTTAAAATGGAAAAGAATACCTGACTGTAATTGAGGATCTTGAAGACAGATTCTGAAACAAACAGTATCTTCCCCCTGTCACAGCCTACAACAAAAAGAAATCCATCTGCTGCCTAATTAGGGGGAGAAGAAAAAAAAAAAAAAGTAAATTACTAAGTTACACATCGTCATTACATCATTATAACCTTTAAAAACACTTTGTATACAGTAAAATTCCTACACTAGGAGAGCTGTCTTAACATTCAGAGAGAACAGAGTCAACAGGCAAGACACAAAATTACAATAAAGGATTTTTTTTTTTTTTTTACATCTGCAAACATTTTTGGCATCATTCTGGGCATCATGCCCAGAATCTAAAATCACTTTTATGGGAAGAAAGAAACCATGTCTTGTCCTATAATGCTATGTTTAATTATGCCTTCAAATTAAAATATTATTTTAACTATATTTATGCCATAGCTCTCCTTTCAGAAGCCAAACATAACCTGGATATTTATTTGTGTGCCTGTACAAAAGTAATCCCAATTTCAAAGTACTCTTTTTCAGTCACATTCAAACATGCAGGATTAGGCTCTAATTTTATAGCTTTAGAGTCACAATGCTGCAGAAATTAAATTCTGCATATGCTGTATGTGGACGCTGCAGTGCTTCACAAATTATGCAAGCTGGTGGGAGAGCTTAACTATTGACAAATTATACATACTCTTTGTGCTATAAAAGTAGTATACAGTGAGCAGCCAAACATCCTAAACCATCTTATAGCAGTGACCTCACAAAAGGATTTCATTATATCACTGTGCAGCGAAAAATCACATCAAGGTAGACCATGGCAGAAAGTCTGCAAGAAAACAGTTGATGCAATTTTGGTTCATCCCATGAAGTAACTGAAAATTCTGATGGTTACCATCAAAATGACAGTTTCCTCAGGTAGCCCTCTTGAATCTTTCTGCTTAAGAGACACTTGTCGTCATTAAAACCCATTCACTTTATGCAGTAGTCTTGCAGATTTATTCATTATCTTCCAGAACCAGAACATTCTTAAGCCAAGATACCAAGCAGAAAAACGCTAGTGTTTTGCTTGGGGAGAGTTTTATTCATAGCCAGTAATATCTCTTAATTAAAAGTTGAAACATACCCTGAGAATAAGATGTTTCAATTCATCATCTGATAGAAAAGCAGGCTTATAGTTTGCTTCTGTATATGGGTTTGTAGCACCTGAACAAAACAAACAAACAATCCCCATATCACAAACTTAACAATAAACACTTAAATGAGCAATTTTCCTCTGGACACTTCTTATACTGTTATTGACAGCAGGAATTGCTTTTTTCTTGGTTGTGTTTTACTATCAACATGACCTCTGTTGGTATGAACTTCAAAAAAGAATGAAGAAGTTTTTTGCTAAAACACAAATGGTACATTATGTAGTAATCCAAATTAAATGCCTTCTGAGATACAAAACTGTTCCTTGACATATTTTTTAACCTTGATTTCCTTGATTTATGGCCCATTCTCAGAATTAGAAATGAAAAATAAGAAATTAAAGAGACTAAACTACAAAAACCTTCAAACTATTTATTCTCTTTCTATTTTAGTAAAACATGAAAAGATCATGTAAACAGATTGTCACTTAAGAACTTACAAATCAGTTCTCTCATTCCATGCCTAAGACAAAAAAACAGCATCACAATGCCAAAAGCCCAAAATTAGCTACAAATGAGGCAGCTATCTATTAAAGGCTAATTCTTCTCATTCTATTCCCTTTATTGAGGCAGAAGAGAGTCAATTCAGTAACCACTGAAGTGCTATGAAGTACTAACCTAATCAAATGACAGTGGCAGAAGAAGTTAAACTTTTCAAAATTGCTGCAATAAATATGACTGGAAGACACCAGGTCTCCTAGAAACTAGAGCTGTGACTCTCTTTTCAAATTAGTTGCATCACTGTCTTTTCTCAGGGGTGTACTTCTTTAAGGCTTGAGCCTTCACCATCATCACCAATTGTATCCAAGAACTGATTCACTCTTACATGAAGCTTTAGGACAGAAATCAGTTAACAATCTCAATTCTTCCAAATGTACATGTTTTCCTTCAGGTGCTGATTCCCCTTCAGAAACTGATTTAAAAGACTAATACTGAATTTTCAAAAGTACTGTCTCCTTTCAAACAGAGCTAAAAGTATGAACAAAACCCCTCAAAATTCCCATAGGAATATTACACCTGAATCTCTAACCTCTCTATTCAACAAGTTTTACACACTGACTGCATTAAGAGCACTGCAGAGTGCTTCACTCCCCTAAGCTCTCTCAGTCGCCTTGCTTCTGTTAATTTAGTGATGGGGTCAGACAATGAAAAAATATTCTTTTCTCATCCAGAAATTTCCCAGTTGGATCACAATATTTAACCATGGACCAGTAAGAGAAATTAATGCACAGCATCAAAGCCCTCCCTAAATGCGTTAACTTACTCCTTCACGGCAAAAGGCCAAGAGAGAAAAAAATAAAACTATGTCTGTGGGAAATTCCATTTTCTATCCTTCTCCAGCCCAGCCATCCCCCTTCCCTCCAGCCCGAGGCAGCTTACCACGTAATGTTTTCATATGCTGGACAGCCATTCTCAGCACAGTGAGTTTATCTAGCTTTCGAGACATGGCGTTGCAGGTTGGTACCAAAGATGCCAGTTCGTCTATGAAACTGTTCATTTTATCTCTGCGCCTTTTCTCAATCTGACTGTGAGCCTCCCTACACAAGTAAGGTGGCGTGGAAAAATAGAAAAGCACGAGAGAGCAAGTCATTGTTTAAAATCCCCAAATCCAGTGGAAAAACCCACAAAAATAACCTCTCCTGAAAACTGAGCTGCCCTCTTATCCTCATGAAAGTGACATCCATGTACTGAATTGTTCAGACGTTTCATGGTCATTGTTTGGGTAACAGGTCTAAGTAACAGGCAAGGAACTGCCTGTTTTTACCAGGCAACCAGGAAACACATAAAATTTACCAGGAAACACATAAAATGTTGGCCATACAGGTCACTGAATCCTCAGTTCTGAAACAATCCACTGAACAGTACAAAATTATCCACAGACTTTTGTTCTTAGCATGTACACTGACACATCACTGGAATCATAAAGGTCAGAGAAAAGCAAATTCCAGTGTATAAAAATTTTGAACAAAGCATTCAATTAAGAATTTGTAATAAGTACACTACATGAATGTACTTAAAACTACCTTTTTGCAGTGGCAACGTCAGTCTTCTACTCATTCTATAGCTTTCCACTTGAAGTATTTGGGGTACCTCCAAACTAGACACTTCCTAACCAGAAAATATGATGATAAATACTAGATAATTAATTTTTATTTTATATTTTACCATGTCAAAATGTTCCCTACCAAATTAGTACTTTCACAAGCCTACATGAAAATTATACAAGAAAAATGTCAATAGTATGAATATGTGGAAAAAATAAGAGAAGGCTATGCAAAAAAAAAAAAATTTCAGGACAAGAAACACACACACTTGTGTAGAGATTACCTTGCATTTTTTATCCTGCCTTGTTGGTCTGTATACTCCAATCTGTTGAGAAATGACATCACAAAGTTAGTGTTGAAACTCTAAAGTCAACTCTTCTAATGCGTTTCACAGCCTTCCAGTACCTGAAGGGGGCCTGCGAAAGGCTGCAAAGGGACTGTTTACAAAGGCCTGAAGTGATAGGACAAGAGGCAATGGTTTGAAATTAGACAAGAGCAGATTTACATTGGATGTTAGAAACAAGTTCTTTGCCATGAGGGTGCTGGAACACTGGAACAGGTTGCCCAGGCAGGTAGTTGAGGCCCCATCCCTTAAGGTATTCAATGTCAGGCTCAACAAGTCTGTGAGAACTTAATCTAGTAGAGGATGTCCCTGCTGACTGCAGGGCAGTTGGACTAGGTGACCTTTGGAGGTCTCTTCCAAACCAAACCATTTTATGACCTTACATATCTACTAATCCTCATTAAAATCAGTTTTTTAAAAAGGTGAATATTTAACTCTTCTTCAGAGATCATTAGCTATAATACTGTGGCTCCAAGCATTGGGTTTTTTTGTTTGTCTGTTTCAACTCTTTCAACAATCTTAAGCCTTTGTCCCAGCAAAGAAACAATCTGGGACACATGACCACAGTGGCACTGAAAACAGGCATCTACAGCCAGGATCCTATGTCAGTAACTAACATTTTAGTCACTGTATCAATAGTACCTTCCATGTTGGTCATCTTTATCTGTATCCATACCTTCCCTGCAGAAAGAGAACAAAGAAATATATCACAGATTAAACAACAGATTAACAAAATTTATCAAACTATCATAAAGTTAGAATAAAGTAATCCTGTCATCTTTAAATCATAAATAAAAGTTAAAAATACAAAAAGTGAGAACCTGGAAGGAGTAAAGAATGCGTGCAGTTTTTGCAACATCTAAACATTTTCTTAAATTAGTTGTTTCTCCTTCAGAGCTAACAAAATGGCACAGTTTGATGTGTTTGACAGTAAAACATGCTGCAGTTCAAAGATATCATCTGTTATAAAAATGTTTTTCAGTTAACTAGGAGAGAAAAAAATTCCAAAGACCTATTAAAGCAGATATTTTCATGCCTTCATGAGAAACAGGGCTACTACCCTGCATTTACTACAATCAGAAAGACAACTAGAGGTATTTAAAGTGCCTAGTAGAAAATTCACAGCCTGCCCTGAATGACTTTGTGGTGATGCCTGTGTGTGTTTTGCACTTCAGTTTGCCTTACAGTAACTGATTTGCAGGTAGTAAATGATAATATAGAACAATGAGCCACTGGAGATGGCCTAATGCATGGAGAGTGAGAGACTGTATGAGACTAACCAGGCACAATTAGAGTTAGTGCAACTTGCAGTGTTGACACATGGCTCACTTTGTCTCCACACAAAAAATGAGACATGAAGAAACCCACCCCCCCGCTTATTACAGTTTAGTGTTGCAACCTTATGTACAGAAATAAGGGAAATCTAACTTTTTGTAGCCGTATCTGGTAATAAAAGTTGACTGCCTAACACTACAGCACTGTTAGACAAAATAATTAGGAATAGAGTATTTTTGATATACACGAATGTGTACGACTGTGCTTAAATGGGCACACTTAACCATGGTTTGTTCTGGTTTAACTTTTACCTGCAAGTTTCAAGTAAATGGGAGGTAAAAGGCAAGGCAAACCACCACTTTTTCAAGTGAAACCAATTATTGAAATATTTATACTTACTCAAAAGGAAAGCCATCAAGTCTGAAAAGAAAGAAAAATAAAAGTACACCATATATAGAAAATAAGAAAAAGGTCTTAATTTTTCTGTTGAAATTCTCAAGCTAATTTATGTTCTATTTGAAACAAAAAGCACAATGAAAACAAGAGAATAGCAGTAAACATATTCCAGGGAAATATGTTCAAATTAATCTCCCTTCTCAAAGAGTAATTTGTCTTTTTAATTAAAAATAGCATAGTTTGTTATACTTAATGTGGGAAAACTAGCACAACTACTGATCTAAATTATGTTATGAAAATCATGGAAATATTGTTTCATCTATCCAAAATGAAAGATATGTGTTTGATGCATGATGCAAAAAGTATCCTAACTTTCTCAGGTTTGGATTCTGCCCAGCAGGCAGAATCAAAATTCAGTTGGTACTTAAGTCCTAATTCTGAACTTCATATAGACTTTTATCATTAAGAAATGAGACAGAATTTCTACATGCATGTTAACTGTTGGCATTGTTTCAAAACTGCAAAGTGATCTGAAATACCAATGAGCTTTAATATGCTAAGAAGCTATGCTTTATAAAAGCCTTATGAAAATCTTCTGGTATTAGCCATTAACATACTGGTTGTTCCCGTTCAAGACTGGATATTAGCCCTCTTAAAAATAAGTATGGTATTCTTTCATATATTGTTCATTGCACTTTACATCAGCTATCTTTACAACTGGTTTTTAGAGAAAGTCTGAATTATGCTCTTGGTTTTCTTCATCTCTCAGTCTTCACAGCTGTGTTACTGTCTTAGTCAATGGCTCAAAGCCCACAAAGAAATTGCATGCAGGTCTAGAATAGGAACCTGAAGCAAAAATGAGGCATTTGGTTTCCATTTGTGATGCCACTTTTACCTACAGGATACTTGTTGTGACAAAATTAATTTCAGCCTTAGGACAAGAAAGTAAAATCTAAAAGAAGTACAAAGTAAGCAAAAAATGCTTCAGGCTAGCTTGGTTTCTTATATATTACCTCAACTGAAAACACTACTCTCAAGAAAAGAAGTTAACTGTATATAGACCTGTGCATGAAGTCTTAGATTCCAGCATTTGACTGAAAGAGACCATAGCAGAGAACAGGCAACTTTTGCTGAAGTAACAATAATAGGTTGGACAGGAATTTTCCTGGAGGACTGGCAGGAGAAAGAAGCTGGTGCAGAGAGCTGAAAGTGCAGCTGATCAATATGATGGTTGTACTTGAGAGGTGAACAAAGAGCCTCACTAGAACAGTCAGGTTCTGCCTCGCTTATCCCCTGACTTCTGTGGCAAATGAAGCATAGAGCTAGAAACTCAAACAATGTATGTAAAAAAATACACCGTTAACAGGCAGCTAAAGCTGGACAGTAGCATTTCTCAATATTTCTGATACAAACATAGTACAAGAAGGGATGGAGGGAGTCTACCTTAAGTTCTATTTCAATATAGGAATATTTACTAGCCACCATTTCCTTTGGAACACAACATGAATGGTGGTGTGACAACATCTGCTCTTAGCAGCACTTTGACGCATTTTTTTAAAATGCACATACAACCTAAAGGGCAGAATTATCACTTACAAGAGCAAGCTGCCTTTTGGAAAAGGGGACTTGTGCAATGCTTCCTACCCAGAAGAATAAAGATGGAGAAATCCTTTCTAGAGAAGAGGAAGCTGGTAAGATCAAAGCTGAATTTTGTAGTAGTGCATTCGACTAAAGGGAGTCATGTACTTTTCAGGAAGAATAAATGCATGTTAGAGAGAGTTTGTATGCAGCATGTTTGTGCTTTTTAAACAGTACTTAAAGTTTTGTGCACAAATTCTCCTACAGAGAAGCCCTATGCACAGGGAACTAATTCTTATTTGTCATGTTCAGTGCGGATTAAAAATTCTACCCCTCCCTGAAAAAAACCTGCCAACAATCCAAAGGCCCACAGTGACAACATTTGTGCTACAATATATACAAATGGAGTGCATAGCCTTGGAATAACAGAGGGTTATTCCTGAGGTACCCTGCAGCTAGACTTCATAAAGTTAAAATACATACGAGGTTTGCACAGGACTTAAAGTAGGTTGGTCTTGGTTCATCTAGTGCAGAAGACATTACAATCTGGCAAACTCTACTATGACCCTTGAAAGGAGAGTTGGTATGATTGCTTGCTGTTGCAAATACCAGCCCCAAAACAAAAGCTTCTGAGCACCGTTGTTAACAAGCTTCCCTTAAAGAGAAGCAGCGTTCTTGAAACAAAGCCACATTCTATAACTGAATCAGGAGAAATCAAGTTTTTATTTTGTCAAGAATCATAAGCCTGCAGTCAAGGACCAACACAAGATTAAATCAATTGATTAAAGGAAAGGCAAATCTATGGCCTCAAACCAGAGGCTATTCAGATTCAACTGAGAGATCAAAACAGCTTCATCAGGCAAAGGTTGGCAGCACACTGATAGGAAATGACTAAGACAAAAAATAGGTGAAGAAAAAGGAACTATTTCCAGTTTTGCTTCTGCTTTTTAATGAATTTATTATTTTTCCTCCCATTAGTTAGACATTTTATTTCTTGTGTAAATGGTCAATATAATCAACCTTTACACTGTACATTTCAGTTTCAATTTTTCTCCCCTCATCAGCCAAACATTTACTTTCTCAGCCTTACCCCATCTGATAGTCTTCAATTTTAGCTGCACTGAGACACAGGCTTTATTTTTATTATTAAATAATGAACTTTCCTCTTAGTGCATAGTAGATTTTTTTCTTAAAAATCTTTATGATAAGTTGTCAGGAAAATGTTATTTTAAAACTGCTGTAAGTATTTCTATCATCTCCCACACTCTATTGTTGTGTTATAACCTCATTTTAGCAGTGTTAAATCAAGATAAATCCAACTTACTGATAATCAGTAGAGCTTCCCTTTCTTTTCCTATTACAATCCATTCCTGAAGTACTAAGGGAACTGGAGATCAAGTCAGCAGGGTCTGGTGACATAAAGTCACTAATTGTAGAAGATATATCCATCCTTTGGTCTGCCATTGGATTGTCTAATACAAAACAAAACCACAGAAACTACTGCATTAAAAGACTCTGAAATGTACATATTTAACTAAAATAAACCCCCCAAAACATCTCAAAATGCAATTTCTATTTCTTTTTGCCATAAACCAGATAAGAGGCAATTTCCCCTTTTCCAGTCACTGGTGTATTGAATATTACACAAACCCCAACACCATTCTCAGAACACATTACTTAACACAATTGTTTTTAAAGTTTAATCATTACTAAATGGCATCAACTGTGAAACAGATTAGGTTTTACCTGAAAGCCTGTCTTGGAAGCCTAGATCCACCTGGGAAAAGATGATGATGCTCAGCCTGAAGCAGCTGATCACCTTAAAACTCTTCCATGCCTCATATTCTGTCAGTCATGTACTTTCAAAAACCTGAACGGGAAGAAAACCAGCAAGCTTAAAACAAATCAAGTTTAAAAACAAGTTTCTTTAGAACAATTTTAGACACACTTTACAACAGTACATAGATGTTTTCTACTCAAAGACTCAATCTGAGTTCTCTTACACAGTGTAGAAGCTTTATTCATCATCAAAAAGATTAGACTGTTCATTTCCAACAGACAAAGCTTTGAAACGGAAGGAAACTCTTCAGCATCACTTCCCTTTGGGCCCTGTTTAGCATTCTTTGGCCTTGGCAGATCATCTAGTCCAACATCCCTGCTCACACAGGTACACTTAGATCAGGTTGCACAGAAACACATCCAGGCACGTTTCAAAAGTCTCCAGAGAAGGAGATTCCACAACCACTCTGGACAGCCTGTTCTAGTGTTCTGCCACTCTCAGAGTAGTTCCTCTACTGTGCAACCTCCTGTGTTCTAGTTTGTGCCTGACAAAACCCAAAGTCACTGGCATTGTTTTCTTCAGCTGCTAGAATAGCAAATTCAGAATTTATTTCAAAAGTTTAAATTATCTAAATTGTTGGTCCTGTCACAGTAACAACAGCCAGGATCCCAGCTCTTAAATCTAAGGTCAGGCAAGCTGTTGCCCTAGTGCCACCAAATGTTGAATGCAAGATCATCGTTCTAGAAGCAGAGCTTCTCACCTGACAACTTCTGGTCCTTTCTCAGAAATGAAAAAAGGAGCCCAGGTATTTGCAAAGGTGTGGACATATTGGTAGAGGGAAGTTAAGAGGTCAGTTCTTGTCGCTGACAAGAACTACAGCAGTATAAATTTAAATCAAATTATACATTTCCATTGAGTTTATAACCACAGTTTATTTTACAACACTTTAATTCACACTAATACAGTTACTTGTGGATCAAGCCTTATTTTCTTCCTGTATCATCCTTTTCCTAGTTGTCTGCTTTGTCTCTCTTACTCAATGTAGTCCAACAACTATAAATGTGATTGTGTTACTGTGGTTTATGAGATTACTGCAGCTTACTTTACAAGCCACCAGTTAAACCACAGTCACTGACCACTTCTTTGTGCTGGGTTCAGATCCAAAACCCATTATCTTCAACCTCAGCTGATGTACAGACATTAGTTACAGCTAAACTTGGTGTGGCCTGTGGCTGAGCCCTGTGAAATCAGTGATAAAACTACTGTCATGTCAAACCATAACACCTTTTTTTAACTCTGTCCAATTACTGAGCACCCACAATTCAGGCTTGGAGCCTAGTACAAACTCCAAGCACTGTTTAATGCACTTACTAGAAACAAATAGTTTCTAAAACTTCTGGCCCAAACAACCAAAATTCATAGAACAGCTTAGTCTGGGAAGGACCTTAGAGATCATCTACCGCAACCTCCCTGCTGTGGGCAGGGATGCCTCTCAACTCGGCTCAGCTGCTCAAGGCCTCATCCAACCTGGCCTTGAACAGCCCCCAGGGAGGAGGCATCCACAACCTCCCTGGGCAGCCTGTTCCAGAGCCTCACCACCCTTGTACTGAAGAAATTTTGAACTCAAGAAAACCACTCCTGCTTTTCCTATTGCTAGACAACCCTGTAAAAAGTCCCTCTCTGGCCTTCCAGACCAAAAGTTGCTAAACACTCCTCTATGTGAGTGTCCTTGTTGAATTTACACTTCACTGCTTACTGTAGTTTCACAGACCATTTAAGATGACCTCGGACAGAAGGTTGGGATGGACCAGAATTAAAACAAGGGGTAAAAGAAGGCTTGCAAGTTTAACACAGTCCTGTCCATTTAAGAATGCCTGCGACAGTCAACAATTTAACTTAATTGTCAGACCACTGTACAGTCACTGGCATGCTTTAATGAAAAAATTTAATTGCTTTGTTGCTCATTGCAAAATAAAAACCTCAAAATCAAGTATTCACTCAGCTGGTGCTGCTATTTTTAATTACAACCAAGAGTCTATATTTGATAGTTTCACAGCAGCTGTTTTTAAGTGTCTTCACCATTTAAGCAGAATGAAATAAAATTACACGAAACCCAGAATTCTCAACTTCTTTTCAAGTAAGCCCTTTCTCTACCATGTCCCAAATGCTCAGCCCAGTTAATAACCACAGTCCTACATTTTGGCATTACAGGAGCCATGGACGTCTCTTGAAATGAGGTTTTAAGTTAAGAAAATGTCAACCCAATGATAAAAGCAAAAATTAGCATACCTTACTATAATAAATAGTGAATAGCTCAGAGAAATATTTTGTTGTAAGGCTTTCTTAAAATTCTGAGAAAAATGGAGTATTTTATTATCTTTTCAGCCTCCAGCTGCTAGATGTTCAATGGCTAAAAAAATTCTCTATAAGGAGGATTACAGAAGTTACCCATATATAGGCAAAGTTCAGATCTTCCATTTACAATGCCCAGCCTGTTGCCAAAGCACTCCAGAGACCTACTTGAAAAATTGCAATTTAGTTCACTTCCTGATTCTCATTTCCAATAGATGAGACTCAAACAAATACATTGTCGCAGGACAACGTCTCTCTGCAGCCTGCCTGGGACCACTTCCTTCAGGATTCTTTTCCCTTGCATTCAATCTTACTCCAAGCCCCTGTTAACAAGGCTAATGAGACAGTAAGAACAAATCTTACTGTTCATCCCTTAAAAAAAAAAAAAGTTAGATGACACGTGACTAGCTTAATCATGCAGCAAAGCTGATCATGAGTACATAAACACCTCTGAGCAAATCAAGGTCGGAGCTAAAGTAGGTCAACTACGTCTGACAAGCACCCATCCGGGAGTCAAGACCTCTTTACACAAGCACCACCAGTTTCAATTACCCCTAGGCAAGAGTCAGCTATCTCCAACATACAAACATATGTATTCTAAAAGAAACACGATTCATAACGAGATGAATCAGGAGTGTCTCATATCTTAAAAGCACTGTTTTGCAATGACAGAGGAAAAGTGGTGTGGTTTCCTTAAGAAGTAATTGAAAAGATACTTATTGTCCCTATGAGTAATGACTGAACCAAAAACAGCTACAAAAAGGAAATCATCTACTTCCCTTCATAGTAGTATTAAAGTTAACTGTCGCAGCATGAACTAGTAAGAAAGAGCAGAATAGGGCTATTTATCTTCATTATCTGTGCTTCTTCAAGAGGCACTGTAGATGTACGTATGCTCCAGAGGCATACGCACTCAGCACCACTGGGGGATTTCTGCTCAGCAGCACAAGGACTGCAGAAGTCCCTGTGATGACTTCAGGACGTGTACCAGCACACAAGGCCATGGCTGTAATGAGCAGTTCCTACATCAGACCCTGTATCTTTAAATACTCTGCAGGAATCAAAGGAAGATCTTTGAATTGAAACATTGGTGTTTTCCTTTTCCTTTGGTGCTTAAGGAACAGATGTTAGAACACTTCATATTTGTCTGATATATTGATACTGCTTTATTTTAATGACACATTCACATTCTTCAAAGTCCCTACCCTATTTGCAGAAACACTCTGCATTCCCAGAAAATAAGCAACCCTGTGCCTTGCTGTTACATGTAGATACATCCCACCGCAACCTCTGGACCAAGAAATCATTTTCCCCCAGTTTGCTTGTTGAGGTCATCCTTTTATCACTCACTCATCAGCATGTTCATCAACCCCTGGCAGCCTATGATCCACATCTGAGTTCTGGAGCTCTCCCCAACCCAAGCTCTTAGTGACATCAGTATCTCATGTTTCAACCACATCCTTAACCACATACAGAAAGCAGGAATGATCCAACAGCCTCCTGCACCTCTCATGTTAGCAGCTGTTGCTCCCCTCAGCCCTCATAACAGGGCATGAGTATCCCCTGCTCTGTGGCAGGCACAGGCCTCAACAGCTCAAGCAACTTAACTGTTCCAACAGCTGCTCCCATCTTTCCTATGAAAAACACAGGAGGCTGGAAGGGAGCAGCCCATGAATATACACCAGCCACAAAGCTACAAGATGAATCATTTTGCAATAGGGGTAAAGAGAGTCTCCGATAAACAGAAGAAAAACTCCACATGAACAAAGAAGACTTTTCAGCTCTAGGAAGTTAATGTAAAGGCAGCATCTCAACAGATTAATACACTGTCCACACATGCTACTCTAACAAAAAGTCTGTTCCTAACTGGTGTCTCTGTGAAAAGACAGAACAAATGATCTCATTTCATCACTTCACAGGAGTTTTCCACATTATTCTAGTTGTAATGGAGCCACAAGAGCATATTCTGAACTTTATCTTGTTCATCGAGTACTTAAAACTTCCAGTTCCAGAGAGGCCTCTTTCCAGAGCCTCCCTTGTTTAAAAGGGGAACTACTTAATTTTATTTCCAGCTCTTTTAACGAAGGACTTCTCTGTTGCTCCAAACCCAAGAATAAGCAGTAACGGAAATAACTTTCTCTTGTACTGGGGAGCTCAGAACTAGACCCAGGAACAGAGAAGTGTCTCACCAGTGCTCGGTAAACAGGAAGGATCACTTTGCTCAGCCTGTTTGCAACATTACTCCTAATACAACCTAGGAAGCTGTTGGCCTTCTTTGCTACAAGGACACTATTGCTGGTTCATGGCCTCCCAGGATCTTTTCTGCCAAGCTGCTTTCCAGCTGGTCAGCCCCTAGTTTGTTTTAAGGCATGAGGTTTTTCCTCTCCAGTTGCAGGACTTGGCATTTCCTTTTACCAAACTCCATAAAGTTCATTATAAGGTTCTTGTCAACCCTCTTCTCTGGCTTGAAGAGATCCCTCTGACAGGCAGCACACCCATGTCATATATCAGTCATTCCTTCCCATGTTGTATTGTCTGCATCTCTTAAGTATGAGGCTTTAGATGGCACAGAAAAGCATGAAAAGAAGGGGAAAGCTCACTCATATTCTTCTTGGTGAAGCAGATAAATGCTTGCTTCAAGGCTGGTTGCAGTCACATGGACCACCTTCACATCAGAAAATGAAAACTGGAACAAAACCAAAGCTAACCCATGCCACTTCCAGGAATCAAACCTGTTTAAACTGAAAGGGATCTGTCTGTGCCATGGATGAAGTATTTCCCTCCCTCCAAAGGACTGGTACCTATTTCTAGAGATACAGGTTGAAGTCTACACGACAGCTGCTGGGTCTGGAGGCTGTATCATCATCAGAAGCACAAGCATCAGACTGAGCCTGAGACACAGGAGATGCCATTCCCTCTCATGTCTAAACACCATTTGCCTCTCTACCTATTCAATGAATCCCAGCTAAAAGGGTTTAAAAAAAGCTTGCTAGTTTGCAAGCATTATTGAAAGCTTGATCTACTATAAGCTTCTTGTCAGCCAAGATTAGACTCTTTGAGTTCTTATTCTTTGAAGTACACTTGTGCTGACCTGCTTGGATATTTCATTTTGGGCAGCCATCAAAACCAAGCATAACAAGGGAACTAATCAAGCCCTTGTGAAAAGGTGGTGATGTACACTTTTGAAAAATCAGTACTAGCATGCTGCTGTTAACCAAAAGAACTTGGACTAATTCAATAATCAATCCTCTAGTACACATACTCCTTAGGCTTCCAGAAACTGAGTTCACAGGAAAAACAAACTGGACTTGTTCTTGGGAGAACAGGTTTCATGGCGGTTCTGCATCACAACTAACAAACACAGCTGTTACCTAACACATGAATTCAACTGCAGGATCTATACAGACTTCTGGAAGCAACAAGCACTGGTCCTCCCATCACTAAATACTGAGTGCTGAAGTACTTCCTTAGGAAGCCACAATGGCCAGAATGAGAGTGACTAGTTCAGATGCCTCTGCTTAGAGCAGGAACAAGTGAATTCTGCCTCAAAGCTATGCAAACAAATTGGGTGCCTTGTGACATTTCACAGACACACCAAGATCCCCAGAGGTATTCTAAGAACGTATTTTCAGATTTCATCTCAACTGTCACAAAGATGGCTATTTTAAGGAGGCTTTAAAAAAAGTATAGCTGCCATACAAAATCTGGAAGATAACAGCCAGTCTCCTACAAGAAGCAAGAAAAACTATATTCAGGTATAACTATCAATGTAAGATCTATTCTCAATTAGCACTCTCTGTCATGCCTTTGGATGCCTGACTGCAACAGGTCCTTCTGATCTAAAACATCCAATTTGATTTCACTGGAAAAGGATGCAACAAGAATGGAATAAAACCCAGTTGTTCAAAGAATAGCTGCATGTTGGAAAAAGACTGAATTCAGTAAGTTTTAATTCTTTAAAACCAACAAACAAAACAAAATCCCAACTCATTTTAAGACAATGCTACAGACATTTTGTTCAACAAAGCACTCCAGAATTTCTGTAGAGAAAGTTATAGAATAAAATAATTACCTATTACATCTAAAAAATATTAAATGCTGGTAAACTAAGTTCACAAGATCTATGTTAAGATGTAGTACTCAATATTTGTTTACTCCAGTCCTTCAGAATACTTCGTACATGTGTGGGAAGGAACAAAGTAGTGTACTTTAGACACGGGGGAAGGAGTGGAGGGGAATGACTTAAAATTAATAGACAACAGAAACGAGTCCTTTGGGCCAAGTGTTTAATTTTACTCATTTAACACTCAACATTTTAACTGCCTTTGTCAGGACAACAGTCAGTGGACACAAACTGGAACACAGGAGGTTCCTTGCGAGTGTACGGGGAAAAAAAAAAAATCTTCACTTTCAGGACAGCAGAACAGTTGCCCAAGGAAGGCTGTGGAGTCTCCATCTCTGGAGGCATTCAAAACTCACCTGTGTGATTTAGCCTAGGTGATCCTGCACTGCCAGGGGGTTGGACTAGATTACCTCCAGAGATCCCTTCCAACCCCTACCATTCTGTGATTCTGTAAATGTATGTCTTTTAACTTAGAGCTTACAAATATCTGAAAGCCTAGCTGTTATTGTAAGTATCATTATGACTGTGATATGCTCTGGGCAATTTTAATTTCCTTACTGTAGCTAAATGAAACTCCTATGTCCTCACAATTCAGCAAATATTCATTCTGCACTTCATAATCTCCAAAGCTGTCTTTCAGTAACAGGAAGCAAAATCACTTCACAAGAAATTCTAAGAAAAGGCTTTCTAAAAGGTCTCCATATGAAATACCAGGCTAGCAAAACCCTTCCTCCTTTACTTCGAAGGTAGAAGCTGTAGGTCAGATCCCACTCTAACACTTACCCAGTCCGATCAGAGACCTGGGACAATGTGGAACCCACTTTAGGACTTCTCAAGCTTATAACCATTGCTTGTGCTTTAATATAACTTGCATTAGGATGTACTGATTCAGAAGATTTCAAGGGAGAACAAACCTTAACGCAATTTGCTTTTCTCACTGGCAAAGCACTATTCTAGTACTCCACCAGCCACTCCAGCTTTCAGTCACTAAATCCTTCTCTGCCTTTGTTAGGTTTTCTTCCCTCTTCATACTGGAGCATAGTAGGCATCAAAGCCAGACAACATATTTGAGCTCTGTCATGACTAATACTACATGTAATACTTTCTCACTTACCTTTTCAATGTTATGCATTCAGGTATGTTAGTCATTTTTCAGTTTAATAGGCTGAACCACTACACACTTTTTTCAGTCTCTGAAGTGCATTTATTGAGGTGACAAACCTAGTTTCCTGCATTTTCCTTTGGGTTTAATTACCTGGTTCAAACACTGATAGACATATGCACACAGTGGATTCTGTTTTACAGTCACAGTATGACAACAAACCCAAGCATATCTGGCATGCATAAGATCTTCTATTCCAACAGAGATCTACTGCCAAACAAACTATGACTGAAGACTTTATATATCTTCAAGAACAAAGCATGGAAACAAAAGGGCAAAAATATCACAGAAAGGAGTGTAGACACAGGTGGTTACATTTACACCTGGAAACGAAAGGATAAGTTTTCACACACTTCCTCTTGTCCTGCTAAATTCCATCTCTGGCTGGAAGAAGCCGTCCCCGCTCTGAGCACTCTGCCAGTCTGACAAAGAAAAGTTGACAGGCTGTCAGGCTCCCTTTGATCCTAAAGTAGGCCTACTGAAAAAGAAGATATTCTCAGCCTCTATAGAATCGAGTTGGGGCATTCCCCACTCAAGTCACCTCTTTGTTGTTTCCTCCCACACACGTATCCACAACACCTTCCATTTTTTTCCCCTGGTTTCTTAAAAGCGCCTTTTAACTTTAGACAGAATCAGCTGTCAATCGCATGCATCACATCCACTTGAGCACCAGTATTTCTTCCTTCAGACTACCTCAGTACTATACTAGAAGCTCGACTTAATTTTTTTCTCCCACTATACCACTGTTTTTTGGATAGGAAGGCGTCACAGCTTTTTGTTAAGTAGATGAGTAGGTAGTCTGCTGAAAAACACTTGCAGAACATACAGTGATGGCATAGCCACTGTTCTGTGTTACAGTGTGTGTGAAAAGGCAGACATTTACAACTCACTTATTCACAAATTTCCAGTTTTAAGAAAATAACCCCTCCACACACACACTCTTGCAAATAGCCTCAGCTACCTGTCTCTGCACCTGCAGTCCCTTTATGTGGAGTAATAAACACTAATATAAATAAGCTCATCAGTTTGGTTTCCTGAAGTCACACTATTTGCCAGTTAAATCCAAATTTAACGAGTGAAAACTGAGATGCTGCAACAATTTAGCACTTGCATGTTCTCCATAAAACACGCAAAGACACGAACAGCAAAATAAGCTACACATGCTATTTTCAGTCTTGCTCAGTGTCTCAGAAATAATAACCTCCCCCATTCCCCAAATCCTGTTTTCAAATGAGCGATCTGCTGCTGACGCTGAGAAAGGCAGCACTTCAGAGTTATGACAGCTCACACTGTGGCATTATCCAATACTCTGCTCTTCAGAGAGGTTCATATAAAGCAGTTCGGAACCACAGCAACAGCGAACACTGAGAAGTAGGGCAAGCTCCCAACACCCACCTAGGGCCAGCACTAACACTGACATGGTGTGTCAGAAGCAGAATTGCTATAGCTGAAGATGACCCATTTGGTGCCCAACAGCAGCACTTAGTATTGCTACTGGACAAAGCAAGCACAACAACAGGACAGCTTCTTCCAGCCTTGCTTCATACTTTCACCAGTTTTACATGACTGTAAAACCAAAACAACAATTAAAAGAAGTCTTTTAACGGGACATTAAAAGTAAAGTTAGATGTGTCATCATACTATATACTGAATGCATAAGCCACATACTCTTGGCTGCTTCTGCCACAGCACTAGCTACCTTTTACATTTCCTGCTCTCTCGGACAAACTGGAAATTCTTTGCAATGTGAATGTGCTGGTTTTGGCTGGTGTAGTTAGTTTTCTTAGTAGTAACTAGTATGGGGCAGTTGTTTTGATTTCTGCTGAAAACTGTTAGTAATTCAGGGATGTTTTGGTCATGGCTGAGCAGTGCTTACACAGAGTAAAGTCATTTTCTGCTCCTCACAGCACCCCACCAGTGAGCAGTGTGGGAGCCCAGGGATTAGCTAACAGCCTTCATGTCTGTGTGGGGCCCTGGAGTGTGGTAAAACATCACAGAATCACAGAGTGTCGGGGCTGGAAGGGACCTTGTAAGATCATCCAGTCCAATCCCCCTGCCAGAGTAAGATCACCTATACCAGATCACACAAGAATGCATCCAGGCGGGTTTTGAATATCTCCAGTGAGGGAGACTCCACAATCCCCCTGGGCAACCTGTTCCAGTATTCTGTCACCCTGAGAGTGAAAAAAATTCCTCCTCATGTTTACATGAAACTTCTTATGCCTCAATTTCCACCATTGCCCCTTGTCCTGTCATTGGGCATCACCAAGAAGAGCCTGGCTCCATCCTCCTGGCACTCACCTTTTACATATTTATAAACATTAATGAGGCCACCCCTCAGTCTCAGGAAAACCCACAAGCAGGATGGGTGCACAAGTTCACATAGCTGGGACAAATGACTCCAACTGGCCAAAGGGATATTCCGTAACATACAATGCCATACTCAGCAGATAAAGCTGGGGGCAGAAGGAAGGAGGGGGACATCTAGAGTGATGGTGTTTGCCTTCCCAAGTCACCATTAATATGTGACAGAGCCTGGCTCCCCCAGGGATGCTGAGTACCTGCTTGGCAATGGGAAGCAATGAATGAATACCTTGTCTGGCTTTAGTTGTGCATACAGTTTTTACATTACCTATTACATTGCCTTTATCTCAACTCACAACATTTTTTCACTTTTACTCTTGCAGTGCTTTTCTCCATCCCACTGGGGGAGAAGTGAGAGAGCAGATGCATAAGACTGGCATCTGGGATTAAACCACTGCTGGCTGGGATTAAACCACAACAGTCCTTGTTGGTGCCCAACATGGGGCTCAAAGGTTTTGAGACAACGACAGGTTGGTTGGAATGTACTAGTTTGAATTTATAGCTGTTACTGCTGTTTAGCTATTAATTGACAGTCTCTTTGTGCTTGCCATGGGACTTGCTTGCCTTACTGTACATTAGAGTCTACTGCTCATTAGTGGCTGCTTTTTGCTTTCACTGCTTGATGTGCTGCTGATCATCTTACTCTGCTGTGCCTGAGAATTATCTAATGAATGTCAGTGGCCATAGTCCTGAGCTGGCAGATGGCAGTGGCATTGATGCTATTTCTGTCCTGTGGTACTGGTCAGACTGGAATTCCAGTGCGATCTCACATCAAAGGAACTACGACCTATGAATGAGTACATACAGGAGCATGACACCCCAAAGCATCTGTGGCCATGGATAAGGCCATGACAAGAGCAGGTGCGCCCTAGAGAGGCTGCAGCCATGGGCAAGACCATGTTGGAACAGGTTAAGTCCTGAAGGGACTTTGTGGGTAAACCACAGCATTCATAGTAAGATTTGGTGGAGCAAATCATGTGATACTTTGTAGAGAAACCATGCATAGTATTTCCTGTCTTTTACATTCATGTCCAGAGCGGCAAGTACTTCAGTAACAGCTACACAGCTTGGAAAGTCATATTTGTCTAGCTCAGGGTAAGCATGAGATGCTATTGAATAGCTCATGGCCAAGTTCCACAGAACAGCTGATATAACACCTTAGTGCTATCAAAGGGATGGCTTTGCTCCCTTTTTCTCTTCCTTGTCACTCTTCTCCCACATTTCCCTTGCAGTACTCTAGCACAGACTTTATACAGTCCCCAAAGCTTATCTGCACTGTGTGTTGAACCAATCTGTTCATCAGGCTAAATAATACCTTGACAGAAAGCAGTTGTTCTGGGTGGTTAGCAAGCTCAACCATCTTACTGAAAGGTTAGATGACAGCCAGAGCCGGTGCAAAGCAAGGAGGCGAGACGTGCCGAAGAGGCAGAACTATCTCTTTCAACAGCATGAAGTGGTTAAAATATCCCTGTTAAATGCTTGAGCTGCACTTCCAGCTTATTCACAGCACTCCATTAGGATTTGTTTTCAGCATGCAAATCCCATCATGGTTTGAGCAAGGCAAGGTGTGCTAAAATCTTCCTACTGATCCACATCTGCTCTGACATTTTCTCTGCTCAGGAGTTTGTTCTTTTGTGAATGACAAGTTATGAATAGACAAGCACAGTAGAGGACTATTCCTATCCTCTCTGTATTCATTGCTTCAGTGGGAGTATAAGCTTTATTTTCTTGAAAAAGGCCTGCAGCAGTAGGAAAGGCCTTTACAGAAATGACTGATAAAACATTCCCATTTTGTACATCAATGCTGATGTTTGGAACCACCAAACCTGTGACATTCATTCACCAGAGATGCATCTGTATACAAGCCTCAGACTTGCATTTTTGCAAACGGGCTTTTAAATCTAACCTAATCTAAATCAATAGTCAAGTCTGAATGCATACTTTTAGAATTCATCTGAAATTGGAAGTGTTTTAAAATCACTGCTGTTTTTAGAACAAGAAACTCATTATCAAATTATGACAGCTCTTATTAAAGGCAGAGAAACAATCAGGGAACACCAACAATTCACTCAACAGGCTCCTCATGTTGTGCAGACATCTTGACTGCTACAAAATAAGAAAAGAAAAAAGAGAAAATACAGCAAGTGGAGAAGAACAGTGTGTCATACACACACAATAAATCCCCCTGTCCCATAAAAAAATCCTGCCAACACCAAACATGGGCAAAAGAGAAAGATAACTTCCTCAGAAAAAAACAAACCAAAACAACAAAACACAGCCACACACACAGCACAGAAGGGCTTTTGGTCAAAACGAAGGCTGTGGGGTTTATTTTTGTTAACGATTGCCTTTTCTTGGATCAGAGATCCACCCATGCAACAATCCCCTCCCCCTCCAAATGAAGAGGGGATACAATACAGAGCAAAGGGACATCTGACTAACAGTTGCAAACAAAAGTTTTTCCAACTCATTGTTTTATTCCAAAGGAGAACATTCCACGACCTACGCAGTCTGATCCCAAAGGGCCCAGGAAGGATCACTAGACATTTCGCATTCCTCCACAAAAAGTTTAAGTAGGTTTAGATGATCTTATTTCCACAAGTGGCACTCTTGTGCCAAATATTAATAATACAGTCCCTTAGTTACCACTAACAAATGCTCATAATTATTTACAGCTCCTGAATAGTAGGGAGGATGACTTGGACATCACCCAAATCCACAGCAAGTAAATTTATTAGAAAATGGAAAACTTTCTAGTTTCATTCACTGGAACAAGACAGTCAATGAGTTCTGCATAAGGAACAATCAAGTAAGCCAGTATTCTTCAGCTTAGAAAATTAACAAGGTCAAGATCTACAAAATCGTCAAATGCCACACAAAGACAGCTTAGCTGAAACACACAAAACAACGCAGCTCTTCCTGCATGATGTAGGCAGGCTGTGGAACGTCTGACGAGTAGCAGGAAGGCCAGGAGTTCATGTGATTTCCAAAGAGAGGCAGGACCAATTCATGGAAAGGAATTCTTCTGAAGGTTACCACCACATCTGGCTTGTTAAGTCCCCAAAGCTGAAAGTAACTGTGGGCCAGTATTAGAGGACACATGCTTGCCCTAATCTTAGTCTTCACTAGGCAGTCCCCCCCAGCCACTGCTTGAGGCAAGACTCTACAGCAACTGGGTCTTTTTTGTGGCATGCAATGGTCACTCTTCCCTTCCTTCAATATTATATTAGCAAAAGAACATTATCTCGATTTGTAAATATTCAAAGAAAACTTCTATATGCAACTACAGCATACATGGAATATCCATAATCAAGGTGTAAAGTATATTTCTAGCTCGCCTATGGTTTAAATTAACTAACCTGCAGCTATGACCATAAGACCAGGTGAAAGATTATATTCAGCCAGTAACTGTACCTTAATTTCCTCCTACTCAAGCACAGAGTAGCATAGAGATAAGTACATTTTCTCTTAATACCAACACCAGATTCATTCAGATTCGTTCCTTTGTGTCATCACTTTTCTGATCTCCTCTGCAATAGGAGGCAACCTCATCTGCTACTTTCTACAACTAACTGATATGCTGTAATTCAGGCCAAATTTTATTGTAGAAAGATATCCTGGGTGAACTGGTACATTGCAAGAATCTATAACCCTCCTCCTATATTTTCTGTTCCAATACTTAGTTCCTATTGTTCAAAACTTTTCTAATAGGAATTTGAGTAAGTCACGTCCCAGATACTTTTCCTCATTCCATTTTCTTCTACCAGGTAACCTGGTCAGGTCATTAACTGAAGGATGAATCCCTTGAATTGCCTTTTCCTCCTCTAAGTAAGTCTAGTTGAAGTTCTTTGATATCATGCTGTAAAGTTATGTTTGCAAAACACAGTTTATTCCTTGTATGCTTTTCATTTTTTTATTAACACTTTAAGAAGTCTGGGAGAGTAATACATAGATCAAACCACCTTTGAATTCAGCTTGATGTCATTGTTTACCTATCCAAAAATCCATTTCTTCGTCTCTCTGTAACACTACTCTAGGAACTCCCAGTCAACAAGGCCCTCCCATTCTCAGCCCCTTCAAACCTTCATCTTTTAAGTCTGACATGCAGATACACAAATGTTTGGCAGCTAGCAGAAATGGCACATTTCTTAAGTGAGATCTTACCAAGCAATGTAGACTGTTGGAGTGCTAGCTAAACAGACCAACCTGCACTATGTGGCTCTCTCACCAGTAGGAGTCTCTTTTGCCACTGTATAATTGATACATATCCAGACTAGTGTAACATCAGGGACAAAGCCAAGTGGAAACTGTCAGAAACAATGCTTCTGACTAACCCTTATTTAGATCAGAGAAGTGCATGAATTGGTTAGCTAGTTTATTTAATTTGGGGCTACATGGACTTTACAAGGCAGCACAGACCCTTTCTTGGGAGATTTATGTGACAGAATTCTTACTTTTTTATTAGATGAGAAGTCTAAACATTTATCCCTTTGTAATTAAGTGCGAGTGCAAGACTTGCTAGCCTCCTAGCTTCATCTCTCAGCTGTGCACTCCATTACAGCACTGGCATTTATCTAACTTCAGAGTGAGCTGTTCGGAAATCCAAAATAGATGAAACTAATCCTGCCAAAAAATATTTTTTAAAGAGCCTGAGTAGATCACAGTAAGGTGATTTAGGGAGCCCAACAAGTACCAGTATTGTACAAAGGAGGGGGAGAGACAATGATGTCAACAGTAAGTGTATATATAACTTACCTAGCAAACACACACCTGAGCATGAGTACACAGAGGTTAACTTCTACAGGGATATTATAGCAAGAATAAGTTTACAAAGCCTCCACTGTAATAGAAGTATTCAAGAAACAGTCTGGAAAATGGTATTTATTTTGTTACCAAGCTGCCACTTTGAATAAACTTACTCTTTTTATAGAAGGCTCTTTTATCAACACCAGAGTTAAATCAATGTCCAATGCACAGGAACACAGTCAAATAACCTGTACAAATACTATTCACCATCTAGGCAAGTTTGGCTTATTGTTCTGTATTAGAATGGCACATAAAACCAGCAAAATTATACTGGGATGACTGATGTCTACAGACTGAATAGTATGAATAGGAAAACTATGATGATAAGCAGAACACAAGGATACGGGAAGCCAGAAGGACCCAGCTGACCACCCCTTTTAAGAGTGGAAGACAATGATTAGCTCACATGTGGAAATCATTCTGATGAGTACACTTTTGGAAGGATGCATGGAAAATACAGAACTGCACCATAAAGAATGATTGAAGAGAAACTTACATACCAAACAAAGACTCAGCCAAATGACATCACAGGGAGGAGTTAAAGGGAATATGCAGTGTGGTCTTTGGAGGTGGAAAACTATAGTACTTCATTACAACATGCAATAAGTTTTATTAGAAAGGGCAACAAAAGTTTACTGGATTTATTTGTAATGTTTCTTCTTTAAGTAGAAACCTGCTAGTCCATCAAGATTCTTCCAGGTATTAGTAGGCCAGGAAAGTTCCTTTTCCTGCTTCCTGAAAGTCTCTGAATTCCACTCAACAGCCACTCCTACAGACAAACCTCAGAACTTGCACCAGTGTTATTCTGTGACCTGGTTGCCAACACAGCATCATTCCAAAACATCATCATCACCACAACACACATGAAAAAGCAAACAAAGTGCTCATAGAACTGAGACATCATGACAACAAAAAGCCTCACACAGTCAACTTTGAAGAGGCAAAAAAAAAAAAAAGTTGGTTTTTGGTGTGTAAATAAGTCAGAGACCAGTTACCCAGCTTCCAGAACTCACCAACAAAAGTCAGGAGAAAACTTGAAAAGGTCTTATTGATGACTAACAAATCAGTACTTTTCCATATTTGTCAAAGGATGTCATCTTTCCAAAATGTTAAGGGCTACAGGCAAACAGCAAGCCACAGAAATACCCTCAAACTAGAGGACAAGTCAGACGGTTGTCAAAATATTTGTTTTAAAAAATAAGAAGTATGCTTCTGAAAGCTGTGCCAAAGGAAGTAGATTATGCAAGTTATACAGCACACCATGAATGAATCCATGGAAGCTGAACTACTTGTCTGAGCAAATCTAAAAGGCACATTAATTTTGCCTGAAAAGCATGGGGAACTCTCCTAGACTAACTTAAGCATTTAAAGGAACATCAAAACTCTTGTAAGGTTATTGCTATAATAATAATTTTTTAAAAAAATTAAAAAAAAAAAAATCAATTTGCCTAGAGACGAAAGATTGTCAATATGCTACAGTCCTACCTAGGTCTTAATGAGATACCAAGAGGGACTTTTCCTCACTGTGAGTCTTTTTTATCCATGGAGGACTTTTTTTTTGGTCCTGTTTATTTCTGGCATGTGCAACTACTTGGTCCTTATCAATGTTAGCATGCTCTAGGGAAGGGAAAAAAAACAACAAAACAAAGCATTAATTCATTTTAAGTAGAAGGCAAAAGATTCTCCTGTCATTTGCTGACTTAAGGCTTTTCCTTCTTTCCATTTATATTCCAAATTAAATTCAAAAGTATTAGGAAATCTATTTTTTAAATGCGCAGAGTCATAGAGAACACAGATTTTCACATCACTGTAAACAAGGACAGCTCTCCTGAATGGCTATTTGATAAGAAATAGCTTTTCAAGATCAAGAAAGTCCAAGAAGACACTAAAGTGCCAATATTTCTCTAAAGCAATGCCTGAGTAGGTTTTAGAGAGTTCTGCTTCCAGAAAACAGTGTATGTAGACAGACTGCAACATGAGATCTACGCCAAGTAAGAGAATCAGTAAAAAAAAATTAAAAGTAAAAAACCTCTGGAATTGTTGCTTTGTTTTGGGGTTTTTCAAAAAGACAGTTCCCTTCCCCAAAAGGCAGCAGAGGTGTGCGCAATTAACAGACTCGAATCCAAACCACATTGTCTTGGTGGAAAATAAAAATCTTCCTCCTTTCAGTCTCCTTCCTATATTCCATTTCCTCCAGATTTCCTGGCAAGCCTAACTGGAGACATTGCTGGGTCTCTGCCATTTTTAGATAAATTATCAGTTTGACAACAACTTGGACGAGTAAGTGTTCAACTCCAGTAAAGTCAGGTGATTGTGGTGAACAAGCTCCTGAGAGATTTGCGTATCTGAAACGCTTCTGTATTTGTTTATCTGGAAACCCAGAAGCACATGGGCCAGTAAGGCAAAAGGGAAGAGAGTCAGAGGTCTAGCTGAGTTACTCTGTCTTGATATGAAATAGAAATTTTATTCAATGGCACGATAAAGAGTGACAAGCTCAAGTATAGAGCCCCAGAGATGGAAGTAAAAAGTTACTTATTTTTCTGGCTTCCGGGTATCAGCATCAGATTTTTAATCAAATGTTTAAGTGTATTTAATGAAAGTGACCCAACACAGCTTAAACCAGAATTATTCTGCCATGAATTCTCTCCTTCCATGTCGAGGTTGCAATGTATCATATTTAAAACAGCAGTCTTCACACTTAGTGTCTTATCTACCTCTCCCTCAGGACAACTCAATTCATGAGCTTTGCTATTTCCTAACCTACAAAGCCACAAGTTGTACCAGTGAACTGAGTAATCTCAAATCAGTCTCTGGAGGAAAAGCAAAACAAAACAAAGAAACCCCCAACTTGTCCTTGAACTACAGCAGATGCCTCAGTTCATTGCTTTTGCCCAAACATGTATCACCACAGAGCAGAGCATCCATACATGGATGGAAATGGTTAGGCGGGAAGGAGCAGGAGAGTTGATGAAGGCTACATTATCCATAGCAATCAAATTCAAATTATCAAAACTACTGCCCAGATTCAGCCAACTGTCAAGGAATGTTGCAAAGGACTCATGTGTCACTACAGGACAAAATGCGGGGCACAAAAACTAATATGCTGGTAGCCAAACTACAGCATAAAGTCCAAAATGAGGAGTCAAATACAGTTATCTGAGGTCCTTGAGTGAAGCATACAAACACCCAAAGCAAGCCCATTTTGCCATCACACTCAACACAATCATAATTGCCACATACAACATGAAGGATGGGAGTTTTATTACTTTTAAATATATACTTTTGCTTTCTAAAAGCAGAAGTTCTAAATTTTATAACACTCCTAGAAAAAGCCATAGATAAGAAAAAGAAATCCATTCATAACAAGTCAAGGACAAAAACCCACCACACATCAAAATCAAATCGGTTCAAGGAAACTCTAAACCCATTTTAAGACAGAAAAAAATCCCAATCTTCAAAAAGGGTTAAAATAAAAGCATACTAGTTTGTTGGTTTGTTTTTCCTTCTGGTTTATTGGTTGTTTGGGTTTTTTCCCCCCTAGGAACTAACTTTTTCTTCCCTCCATTAATATTTTGCAGTACAACATTTAACAATTTCTATTAAAGTCTTTCTGTTCTTGTCCTTTTTTGCTAGAAAAATGAAAAAAGACAAACCACTTTAAGGAAGTTTGCAAGGTAAAACTCCTCACCATCAAGAGCAATAATCATTTCTCAGTTATCCCACAGTCTTATTTCATTCTCCCTCCAAAACCTACATCAATCCCAAGCAGGTAAGCCTAACTAGAGTTTTCTGTGTAGTCTTGTGTAAAGACCACATCAAATCTTTAAAACACATGTATTCCATTCACTTATTTTTAGCTGACACAGAAAGAAATTAAGGTGAATGGCTACATATACAACTTACTATAAAATACCTTCATATTAAAGTGATTTGAGAGACACACCAATACGTACCATCTAGGTGTGTATTCTAGTCTGGAACTGCAAACTGGAAAACCAAACATAGTCAAGACAACATTTCAAACACATTTTAATATACACCTCAAAGACTACAACCTATTTTTTGGCAATGTATTCCGGACCTCAGGATTTATCTCTGAAAAATACACACCACTTAGTTGTGTATTCTCACCACTACAACAGCTGCACTTCCAAAGACGGATTTCCATCACAGGCACCATTAAGGGCTTAGCAATAAGTCTTCTGCTTCCTTTTCATGAAATGCCACTAAATTACCTTGTACCTGTGGAAAATAGAGGGTACTAACATTTGCACGGAAAATACTGTCAAAACAAACATGAAAGCTACAACAGTCTTCCTCAGCTGCTTAAATTCAATTCACATGAATGAGTTTCTTTAAAGTTAGTAGAGAACATCAACACCTTAGACCATAAGAAATGTGGCTTCTTGTTTCACCATTCTAAAATCCTGCCAACGATGTTTCTTGCTCTATAAGTAGCCTACTGGCACCATTCCTAGGGAAGACCAACCTACTAAACTACAGCATAGCTTCAGCTCAGGGTCACAAGCTGTTCAGACACCAGCAGCTGACCTAGAAGTGCATCTGACATCGGAGACATTGAATAACAGCTTCTCAAATGGCAGGAGATTGAAAAGGTTACAAATTCTGTATGCCTTGGCTAAGAACTTTTCTCCTTTGCAGTTGTGAAAAAATGATCTGAACACAGAGAAGAAAGATAAATACTTGCAGACAAGGAAGGCAAAGGGAACACAAACAGTCCTGCACTGTACACGTAAAGACATTAGTAGCTACTTCTTGAATTAAACTACAGAACTAGTACAGAAATTTTAGCAAAAACTAGAATAAATTGTAAATAATGTCAAATGCAACAGAAATTATCGATCATCTTTGGGGCAAAGACTGAAATGTCAGACTGTGTTTTTTAGTTAATGAACAGTCCACAGCTTGAAGATGCTGTTTTGATCTGTGTTCTTCTGCAGTATGGATTAAAAAAGAAATTACATTTCTCAACATCTGGTAAAAGATCAGGTTTCCAAGGAGATAAAGCCTGGGCCTTGGTAAGTAGCCTTACTGCATTTTTTCAACAAACTGAGGTGAAAAAAAGGCAAGTGGAACATGTAATTCATGCCAGCAAGCAATTCACCTCAATATCCATCTCATTCAGTGCAAAGTTCTATTAAATATACACAAGTTATATGGCAATACTCATAGTGATTACATACAGATAAAAACAATTGGATTATTACAATTGGATCTCTATTTAAAAAAAAAGAAAGAAAATTTAAAAAAAAAAAAAAGACAGCAAGCAACCTCAATAGGCTTTCTAAATAACTTAATACACTCTTAAAATGAAAGGCATGCTTGTTTTGTAAGGGCATCATTTCATTTGCGTTTCAGTGCTTTGACTTTCTCCTACCACCACTGAAGTATGCAAAAGTCATCAGTTTGCATTTGATCTAACTAAACCTGGAACATATTTACTACTGCAATGCAAGACTACCACATACATACATATAGTTATACTCATACACGACAGGCAGGCTATACCTCTGCTTTACTTTAGTCCATTATCTAAAACATATCTACAGCAACTCTTAAAAAGTCTGAAAGCTCTTTCACAGCTTTTAAAACTGCCACACAGCACCTTATTCTTCTAGCAATTTCTATGGACCAATCAAGCAGAGCTTTCAACAACTAAGTGCAAAAGTTGATGCTGAGTTCAAGTCAGTATCATCTCAACTACTACATTTATCAAAGTCAGTTATTTTAGTCTGAAGTAAAATGATGGCCAAAAATGAGTTTCAAATCATATTTAATGTATTAAATAGAGAAACTTTAAGTATTCTTTACATTCTGTAAACTTACTGAGAACAAAAGCTACACAAGCTTAACAACATGTATTTATTCTGGGCTTCTCTTTGAAGTCATTTGCATATTATATGCATTTACATATCTTTTATTAAAGAAAACTAACTTCAGAGTTCCTTCCAATAGGTAACTGCTTTCTACTGCTTTTCTGCCCACTTTCAAAGACTGAGCTATGTATAAAACTGATAACAAAGGTTAAAAAATTAAAGCATACAAGTTATAGAACTAAAATTAAAGACAATAAGGGACACAGAAAATTCACTTTGTTTTACTTAATAGCAATGCACTCCTTCAGGTTTTCCTGTACCTCTTGTCCAAGTGAAACTACACAAACCACTGGCTCTGTGTTGGAAACAGCTTAAAATATTGAATCTGAGCACAAAAACAGTGCTTCTGTGCTCATCTAAACTAATTAACCTACACATCTCTTGGCATTTCCAGTGTGCTTGATATCAATTGACTTTGAAAAATGGTCTTACTCATCTGCAGCAGACAGGCTGCAGCTATCACATTAGGTCTCAGCTTTGTCATCACACTCTTGGATAGCATTAATGAACTGTAACTTTAAGCTCTGCCACATAAATCCGGTGAGCGCTCATTTGTTCCTCTTTCTGATTTCCCAAAAGAATCTTCAAGAGCAGGTATTTGAAGGAAAACAAAAACAAAAAACCCCAACAGCAACAAACAAACAAAAACCACCCAAAAGAAACATTTCAAATAAACTCCCCCTACAAATACTATCTCCCTAATATATCCTTAGGGATGGTCCCCAAATACAGGTGGTCTCCTGGCAGCAGGTGGTGACAATGACATGGTAATAGGTCTTAACTCTTCAGCTTTGGCTTTATAGAATCCCCATGACAGCTAAGTTAGTTTGCTGACACATTTGTGTCTACTCCAAAGGTCCTTGTAACAAACCAAACAAAGCAGCTATCTTCAGGTTCTCTGTGGTATTTCTTTCTCATCTAGACAGTCTCTTGATGCACCTCTTTTACAGACCTTGAGTCTACAGAGCACCACATACCACAACTGCCACAGACAATGGAAATATGCAGCATGGAAGAGAATATGGGATAAAGCAGCATATTAACCTATAGCCACAAGTATTTATTGGGTTGTAAAAATGAAGTGTTTAAAACAAGTAGGCATGAGAAAATATGAACCCACAAAACTCAGAAGTAGTAAAAACTTTCCTCTTATAACAGGCAACTGTAGTTTAGAATACTCAGGTGTGAGGTCTACAGTTTCTGACACTTCAAATAGCTACTTATACATTTGCATATTCCTAGAGGATACAAAGCATACATTCTTTCAAAGGCAGAGTTTAACTTGAGCCTTCTGCAACACCACATACAGAGCCTGACAGCCAGTATAAATACTTAATTAAACTTCCCTTACAAACTTAGTTGCAGCCTTTGTACTATCAGTCACTCCCATTCATAAACAGGCAGGACAAGTACTTTAATACTAAACCCACAGTTTTATTTTGAATGTCCAAGGACCAGAATTTGGGCAAAAAATTCTACTTCAAGACCAAATGAATTTTGTAAAGAGATTAGATTTAAAGAGATGATTGCTCTCTGCAGCTGACCCTTCCTACCTTGGAGACTGAGAAACAAAAATTGCTGCAAGTGTGTTTGCTTCAAAAGCAAGAAAACACACCCACTCGTTTCTTCACCGTTATTTTCAAGCACTAAAATCCTTCCAAAACTGTTATAATCGAGGCACTGGAGTAACAGAAAACTCAGCAATTAAAAATGCAAACTGATTCCCCTGCCTCCCTAAGCACAAAATCCTGATCTTGGGAAGCCACCTTCATGTTCCTAGTGTTCTGCATTCACTGGTTAAGAAAAACGTCGATTCTCCTGTTGACAGCAAACACGCACATACAGCTGTCAGAATGGGTCTGAGAAGTAACAGCACCAGACAGGACTGCCTCGGGACTCGGGGTGCACCACGAAACATTCAGGGATTAAGTGAGCTGCACTGCTTGGAACCAGAAAGCCCACTGCTGTGGGGTTGGCAACCTGGCTCTAGCTGTCCCAGCTAGGACTGGCCACCGTACAACAGTCACAATCCATAGCCATTTCCAATACTACCATCATTTTGGGGTGCAACACGTACACTTCGGGTCTCACCTAATATCATATGGCACCCGACTTACTTGTTAAGATACTGGACAGAGGTTGCAGACTCTATTCCTGTTGCAGGCGAAGGGGCACCAACACCTCTGCTCAGTGACTTACCTTAGCCTCTGCATCCCCTGGGGGTTAACTCAAACCCGGGAAGAGGAATAAGCCCGGCATTGCCTTCTCTGAGTTCCTGCACCCCCTCGTTTGCCCCTTTTCTCCGTCTCCACCGAGATGAGGATGCACGGAACTCCAGCACCAGCTCTGCCCTCGGGGTCCGGAGAAGATGCCGCGCCGGCGGCGGGCCCGGGTTAGGCTACAATCGGCCGCGACTCGCGTCCGCCCCGTCACCTCCGGGTTCTGTCACACTGCCGAGACGGTCCCTACCGGGGCCGCTCCGTCCGTAGCACCCGGTCCTGACCTAGCTCCAAGAGGGACAACCCACCACTGACGCCGGGGGGTTCCCCCGTCCCCTCCTCCCCTGGTCCAGCCTCCTCCCACCGGGAACGCTGCAGCCCTCAACCCCTCCCGGGGCAGGTAGCTTCATATGGCCTGCCGGAGGCAGCAGCTCCGGGAAGGCAGCAGCTCGGGATGGCCACTCACCGGCCTCTCCCCAGCTTCTCAGGGGCCGCCGCCTCCTAAACCGGAGCCGTGGGCCGCTCTTGCCCAGCAGCCCACCGCCCGTCACCGCCCCCTCAGCGATCGCCCAGCGCCCGTTACCGGCTCACCGCGAGCTCCGCGCGCCCCAATGCCGCGCCGCGCCCCGGGGGGGAGGGGGGTCGCCGTCCCTCGGCAACGCGCCGCACGCCCGGAGCGGCGCCCGGCGCAGGCAGCCCCCGTCCCTGACCTACTTTCCGCCTGGCTTGCCACCCAACGGCGCACCACTAACCTACTTTCCAGCCAATGGCACCCTCCGCTGGCCCCAGACCGGACGCGCCCGCCCGCCAACGGGTGAACGGCTTCCAGGCCGCCTTGCCCAATAGTCGGCCAGCAATAGGGCAATGCCCGCCCTCCTGTGAGGGAGCTAATCCCCGGGCGCCCCTGGAGTGGCAACCAATCAAAAAGGCTACTGAGAGGTTTGATCCCGCCCTCTAGCCGAGGACGGAGCTGATGGGCCGAGGGAAGGGCGCGTGCGCGGTAGTGAGGTTGGAGTCGGCAGTGACCGCCCGGGCCCCGGATGTGGCGTGGTGGATGGTGGTTTATTTGTCCCTGTCCTCTGGCTGTCGGTTCCCACCGCGCGGCGGCGGGAGGAGCGCTGTCGGCAGCTCCCTTTCGGTCCCCTCTGTGCCTCGCTGCTGCTGGGGCTCTCCCGTGCTTCAGCGTCACTGGGACGTCTACATCGGCTATGACGTCACCTCTTGAGGGTTTGAGGTCAGCAGAGCAGCCGTGACGTCGTTGTCCTAGGCCGCAAGGTGGCATCCTATGCCTAGGCCTTGCCTCCTCTCTCACAGCGATGAACTTGTGGCATCAGTGCGCAGCCCAGCTTAAAGCCGCAGCGCTGCCGGGAGCCTTGCTCACCTCAGTGAGATTGGGACCGACTTACAGCCAGCCAGGAGGCCTTGTGGCCTTATTGGTACGGGCACTGCCTTCGCTTTTGCCAGATGAGGGATTACCATCACCAGCTTGCGAGGTGTGTGGCTTCCAGCCTACCACTGCCTAAGTTGCAGCCATACTGTTGCTCCTGATGTTGGCAATCCTGGCCTTGCCTCCATCCTGCACATTGTATATTGTGTGCCTGTACACAATATTGTGTCAGGAAGCTGATGATGCGTTATACACCATGTTCTGAGCCCCTGTATAAGAGCCTCAACTACCTTTCAGAACGTCTCCATGTATGATGCTGACAGTAGTTTCAACACCACTGCTGTTGTATGCAGAAGTATATTCACTCAACCTGAAAAAGGCCAGTGATGGAATACAGTAAGCTATCTACTGCACCATGTCTAAATTTAGATAATCCATGCAACATTAATGATGTGTAAAGGGGATGTGTGGCAAGAACATAATCACAGCATAGCTGCTTTCAAATGCAAACATTCACTAAATGTGATTGTGTTATTGCTACATCAGATTATCATTGCCACATTATAATTGCCTTAACATTTCCTGTATTATGATGCCCTATCACAAATGTTTGGTTTACATTTACTATTATAGCATCACCAGACTGAGGCATTATCACATCATAGCATGGTTGTGGTTATTCCAACCCACTATTGCTGAGAGTGAACTCATCCTATGAGAGCATTAAGGTATGGTTTCCACCTAACTGAATTGGGACTAGATATGGGCAACAAGTGGCCCCTACTGGATGCAGATTTCCTGTTCACATCAGGATATTTCTGCCCTCCAGCAAAACAAGTTAAATACTGTGCATTAGCAAGATGGAAATACATACCATGAATACAAAGGAGAAAATGCATCTCTTCTTTTTACCAACTGTTTTAGTGCACAGAAATTACAGGGGTAGATGGAGAAGTCTCCTTGACTACTCCATTCTCAAAAGTCTTTGTAGTTTTCATCATTCTTTCTACCCACCTGCAGAAATAATCCTCCGTATGGACTCAGTCACATACTGTCAGTTTTAATGAGCCCAGTGACTGTTGTAGAAAATGATGCCAAGAGTAATGATCTTCAGCTATTTCTGTAGGAAAGCAGTTTAGCAGGCCATATGTCATATTTCCCAGTAAATGATTGTTTTGAATTACTTTTATACTGAAGTTTCTATTCATGAGATACTAAAGAAAATAACAGCATCTGGTTAGTCAAATTCTGATTTTCAGCATATGATGATATATATCAATACATACCTATATATACCTATTCTGCAAGTGTCTTTAAACTTAAATTTAGTGTTCAGCAGAAGGAATTTCTCTCTAGGTTAGTAAGGCATCATACAGGTTACTCTTTACCTCCAAAGTTCAAAGGTGAAAAGTTTATCACTGAAGAACTAAAAAGTGACAGTTTGAAGCTTAACAAGACCTGAGTTCAGCTACTGTTGCTAGAAAATAATTTGCATTACTTTTCTGCCACATTTTTAAAGAAAAGAGAAAAAAAGAAAAAAAAATAAAAAGAAAAGAGAAAAGGAAAGAAAAAGAAAAGAAAAAAAGGAAAGGAAAAGAAAAAAGAGGAAAGAGGAAAAGTAAAGAGAAAAGAGAAAAAAAGAAAAGGGAAAGGAAAGGAAAAGAAAAGAAAAGAGAAAAAAAGAAAAAATAAAAAATAAAAGAAAAGGGAGAGGAAAGGAAAGGAAAAGAAAGGAAAGAAAAAAGGGAAAAGGGAAAAGAAGGAGGGGGGAAAAAACGCAAAAAAACCAAATGTGCTCAGGCTTGAACAAAGGTAGAACACTTTCTCCTTGAAGGGTAGTAGTTGAAGGAGCACTTGAAACTGAGATCACACTATGGGTTGTAGAACCTGCTAAGAACAACCAACTCAGTTGTGTGCTCTGTTCAGGGCACTGCGCAGGTGTGGCTGATAAAATAGCAAAAGCATTTCCTCGTCTTGTCAACTCTGACTTGATTAATTTTCATATGTTCTGTTGGGTTTTTGTTCTTTGTTTGTTTGTTTGTTTAAGAAGATAAAAAATTAGGTCTTAAATTTAGCTGTTAATGATAATACCATGTTAAAACACCACCATCTAGGTTAGTTTCTGTTTTAAATGTATGATTTAAAAACAGGAAGGGAGTGTGCTCTGTGGTGATTGTACTGACATAGAACATTGGAACAACTAGCCTATGTTCTGACCAATTGATTTGCTTTGGTATAGTCACATTTGAGTGCTACAGTAACTTAGGGTTTGAACATTGTATCAAACTGACAGGGGTCATCTTCATTAAATGCAGCCCGCCTAAGTTACAAGGTGGCTATATGTCAACGGTTTCACTTTAGAATGTGCAATTTTTCATTCTTTTTCTTTAGTCTCACATGAGTTTTTTGTTTCTTTTTTTTTTTTTTCTGAGAAGAGGCTGCCTTGAAACAGTCCCAACTATTATCTCTGTAACAACAGCACATGTGCAGCAGTAACCTGCCAAATTAGTCCTTTGATGTTTTAGTTGTCTTTTCTCTGAAACATGATTCATGACCCCAGGTAGAGATACAGAGAATCAGAAATCTCTTGAGCTTTTGGAGTGTGGATTTTTGTGTAATAGTTTGAAGACAGTATTTTATGTGCTCATTGTTTAATGTATTCCAAAATATGTCCAAGATGTGCTATATGTTTTAGCACCTGACTGTGGATCTAGCTGTCTTGCAACATCTTAAACAGCTGCTTTTTGTTTAAAGGTTTTCAGACATTCACATCACATTGGGATGGAAGGGACCCTTGAAGATTATCTCATCTAAGGTCTCTGCTTATTCAGTGATAAGAGACATCTCCAACTAGATCAGCATTAACTTTCCTATTAATTTTCAATCTAAGCTCTTCCTCCATTTGACTTTTGACAAACAAGCTATGATCTTACCTGCAGCAGAAGTTATAGCTTATAGAAAATTAGCAAGATTTAATAAGCTTCATACTTGGACTTCTTGTTCTGTTTTTACTTTAAAAAACCCAGAGATATACTGAGCCATATTTTTCATCCTGTTATACAAAGCTGGTGCCATGCTTCAATCCAGTTATGAGGACAGAAGAAACAGGAATCTGTGTCTTTAAGTGTTTGTAGAGGCAAAAAAACTGATGCAAGAAACCTCAGAGTGGTATTCTACTTACAATGGTCACAGCTCACGTGTGGCTGGCTCTGACCTCTCTAAAATATAGCAATAGCTCTTAATGAGCTGTTGCGTACTCATTCTTTTCATGGTTCTTCAAATTCTTGATTTATTACAACATCTAAGCCAGGGAAATACTATTTTTTTTTTTCTGCTTCTGTGTGTATAAACACTTGTTACTTTAAAGAGTATACCTCCTACCACAGTATTTCCAAATTCAAGAATTAAAAAGTCATGAATGTGAAGCAGTAACTGTTCACTTTTCATGTGCTTGCTTTCTTCTGGGCTTTCTAAAATCCATTCTGCATCCTTCCAACTTTTGTCACAATTTCAAAGGCTAGAAGTATGTTTCAGACAAAAAGAGAAGATTCTTGTACAATCCATTGATTTCATCCCTATGGTCTCCAAGAACACCAATTAATATTCTGAGACTCAGTAGGAAATCTCAGGAGTTTGCAATCCAATACCTGGCAGCATAACAAGAACAGGAAGAAGAATCTAATGAGGAAAATGAGGCTAGACCCAGGGAGTTAAAAAATACTACATACTTCTCTGTAATATTTTTTCAGTCTTTATGGAATGTTTAGGACAAATAACTTCAGTCTTTTTCTAGATTCAAACTTCATGGAGATTGAAACACTTTCAAAGTTTTTACTCCATTAAAACTACATAGAATGTAATCAGTGTTTCAGAGACTAAAAGTCTGAACCTGAATAAGAGATGGCAAACTTTAAACATATTAATAAAATTTTAGAGAGTAAAATACTTTAAATTAAAAATCTTGAAGACTCCAGTCTTCAAATAAATTTTTTCCATTATGGGGATTGTCTTCCTTTTTTAAAAAAAAAAAATAAATAAATTTTTCCTAGTTATTAAATATTTAATAAAGTTTTGTTTACCATTTTTGTTAATTTACAAAAAAATGTCTCCAGTCTTGGAGTAATTCTGATTAAACATTGTATTAGTTCCCTCTCTTTTACACATCATGTATAAACTTAAAGTTAGCTGTTTTGTGACTCTTGTCTTCTCCCACAAAAAATAATAGAAAACTCTAGAAGCCATTTAAAGATTTGAAGAGTAATTTTTGAAAAACAGATTAACAGCCACAGACTCTATTAATGAAGTCTAATAGCTTCCCTTTTATGAATTGGAAAAACAGGCCCGGAGATTAAATGAGTTGGCCAGGGTTACACCCACTTACTAAGTCAGATGCAAAGCCACAGTTAGAACTGGAGTACTCACTAGCAACCTTCTGAAATGTCTAGTAAGCCACTCAGTACCTCTGGTTATTTTTTCATATCAGTTACACAAAATATTGAACTGTTTTCCAGATATGAGGAAAACATGGTGCTTAGGACACATATTCTGAAAAGAAGCTATGAAATATTTAAAAACAGAGCCTTGATTCTATTTTCAGTTATTGCTGATAACTCTAATAAAAACACAACATTCCATGGTTCTATTAGAGGATGGTGTGATTTGAATCCATTCCTTTAGGATTTCCAGACTGACAGGCTGTAACACAACACTGGGCCCAGTGGGACAGTGATTTTATTTTGTGGTATTTTGTCTTGTAAATACATTAGACCTTTTTCTGAAGTTTTTAAGTAATTCTCAGATAGCCAAAATTCAGCACTGATTTCATACTGATTCCATTAGGCATGTGGAGTAAGGCCTGCAAGGTGAAGCACAGCGACTAGGTTGTACTTCCCCCTCACCATTATGTTTCTGTACTTCTGACAGTGTTTAAGGTTAACATGTTTCCAAAGTTGCAATGAGCTGTAGACAGGAACCATAGTTTAAAAAGAGCAATGCATCATTTGTGTTCACAGTGAGCTATGATTTCTTCATTGTCTTCAGACAGTTAAGTGGTATATTAATATTGTTTTGATATATATTAACGTCAGATTAGCAACTTCTTTTTTTTTTTTTTTTTTTCCCAGAGAAAATGCATGCTGTTCTAAAAGGAGAGCAAACACAGACTATTTCCAAGGCTTATGGATGTCTCAACCAGTAGGTGTGCCTGGCATTTTGTGAATGGGAAAGGTAGGAGGACTCCTTCTTGTTATTAGTACATGCAGAAAGACAGGAAGTACTTAGGGAAGGTTTCCCTCTTGTTCTGAGTTCCAGGAAAGTTATTCAGCCAAATACATGAATCACAAAGCAGGCTAGAAGGGAGTTTCCCTGTGACGTGAAAATAACAACTGCATTTTAAACCCTGAAAAGTCAATCTGGTACTTTTTCGTGGCAAATAGCAACCCCAGGGATATTTGACAATGAAAATCTTAGTCCATGAAATGTGAAGTTTATATAAGAGATACCATCTTACTCATCAGCTGTGCTATTTTAAGCCCTGCTCAGCATGGGGACTTTCATTTTGTGATCTATTTGGACAGCAGCTGGTACATTAGAGTTTTACATTAGCTGACATCTTCACAATCTAAAGGATACTTAACATAATCTTGTAAAATCTAGTCTCATAGTTGTCCTCAGTCACTCATATTCCATCCTAGTGTGTTGTCTTTTCCCATGTATGTTTTCTGTCCATTTCATGTTGAAAAAATGGTCAGTGTATTAACAGCATTGAAGCTAGTCCACAGTAATGTTTTGCTGTGATGTGATCAAAATACATATATACAGCATATGCCATAAAATGGATGTGCCATTTCAGTCACTGAAAAAGGCAACAAAAAAGGAATCCATAGTAACATATGTTGGTGATAAATTCCAGTGACTTGCACAAATAACAGAAAAGAGAGCATGTGTTAATTATGTACAAAGCTACATATATGATTTAGATTTGCTTGGAAATATTTGCATTGTGAAAGTACGTAGTGAATGCCAAGTTGCAACCTAATTCCAAAATCTGGCAATTATTAAGTAGTTTGTCTATTACCATGAAGTCCTAGGGCTTCATTTACCCATTCATGCAAAAATGAAAGTCTTTTACATCTCTGTGGATTTGAAATCCCAGTCAGCTCTTAACAAACAACAAAACGGTCACAACAGAAGCTTAAAACAGATGTTCCTGAAGATACTTGGTAGAAAGATTGATGAGGAGAAAGCTAAAAATCATGGGCACTGTTGAGATATGGCAGGCATTGGATTCTTGTACACAGTGTGAAGTGGGGCTACCTGTCTAGTCAGCTTGCAGGGCTTTTCCCTGATTCACCTGTCTTCATCCCTGGGCCCACCAGCCCTTGAGCCCTGATGCAGTCATCTGACTTGCATGCTCAAGAGTTATGCGCTAGAGTATGTGAAGAATGTGAGCTGAAGCTGGACGTACCAGAATATCATACTGGTGAGTTCAGGTGCTGTAAGGGTAATCTGATTCTTTTCAGAGGGAATTAATGAAGAAAAACGAGGGGACCACTTCCTCACCATTAGTGGTAGCCAAGAGTTTCTGCATCATGACTCCTAGTGTGTTCACACAGCCATGCAGCTCTGCTTCCATGCTGGACTTGCATACACCACTCACTTCTGCAGTTGCCCAAACGACTGCAGCCCCAGAGTGGTATAGAATGGCTGACCTTGAAGAGGGAGACTGGAGTTCCAGCCTCCTTTTTGCTGTGTGTAGTATGTGCTTCTGAGTCTGCAAGTCACAGGAAATTAAGTTTGAGTTAAGTTGACCTTACTGTGCTGTAGTAAATTTGCACTTGAAGCAAAGCTACCACATCTGATACAGGTCCCACCCTCTCCACACCCACTTCAGTGACTTCAGAAATCTGATTATTAATTATGTGCATGTCACTGGGAGTGGCATAAATGGTAACTGTTATTGTATACTGCACTCTTTTGATATCCATCTGCTATTTATACTTCCCTGTGTGGCCACAAACATGAAAATTAGGGCCTTTATAGAGTGATTTATACTAATATAAAGTATTTTTCTGTTCTTTGCAAGTAATTAGTTTTAACATCTGAAAAGAACAGTAGTTCTCAGACAGTGCGGAGAGCAAAACCAGTGTGGGATCAGAAAGACTGTGAATGTATCTTGCTATACTATTCATGTGAGACATAGCATAGACCTATCTATTCATCCATGAACATGTGTTTGGAGACAAGCGAAGATGGGGACTGATATTCATACTGTTCTTAAGTCAGTTCTACTCAAGTATCTTGGAAGGCCGATAATGCAGTTTCTCCAGGCTTCTGAGCACTGGAAAAAGGAGAGAGACGATCTCTGACCTGGTCCTGACTCTCTTTGGCAGCAGGCTCTCATATGCAGGCAGGACGTCTTGTCTTGGTGTGCAGTCTGGGCACGGTGTCACGCTGGCTGTGCAGGCCGGATGCGTGGAGGCAGCAGGCACGGATGCAAGCAGACACACCTTGTAATGGCGAAAAGCACGCACCCTGTGTTCCCTGCTCCTTATTTATCCAATAGCGCCCAAAGATCAATGGGCCTCTGGACACGAGATAGCCAATCAAATGGCAGTTAGCCAAGATTTGGCCATATTGGGTGAAGCCATTGGCTTGCTTTACCCTTTTTTGGGCAGATCACAGGCCTTGCATAAGGCAACCATATGCACCCTGTATACCATAGTTGCTGGGCTGACCCCAGAGCCCAGACTTAGTGGCCCAGGTCCTTTGTCCCTTTTCCCACGGTTGCTCTCCCCAAAACAGAAGGAGGGAGAGCAGAAAAACATGCCTGGGTAAGCCAGGGCATGTACAAGCCTAATTTGGCCTGTTTAGGCCTACCATGACACAGGCCCAAGGCAGTGCAGGTGGTAGAGGCTAAATAGAGGCCTATGGTTTGCCATGACTGCAACAGATTTCTCAAGGATATGTTAATCAACACAATTTAATAAACTAACAAAACCTGCCATTTTTTTTAAATCAAAAAATGCTACTAACCAGTTGCACTTCTTGGCCATTATTACTTCAGTGATTTTCACATAAAGTCAATTACATTTAAGGTAATTTGTGTATTGATTTACTGTGTTTATTTTTCCTGCCATTTCTTTGTTTGCTTTGATGTGTGGGAAGTTGTGCATATTTAAAAGGTTCATATCACCTTCATGTGTCTTCTGGATCAATGTATGGACCAGAGACTGAGAGGTAATGCATGATGTTACAAGGAGTCTTAAAAACTCTGTGACAGACAAACTTGCAGCACCTAACAAAGTAAAACCTTATTCAATGGCTCTTCACATGCTCCTCCTGCAGGCAATCTTGGTCAGAGAGCTGAACCAAGCTGAGCCTGCCTCCATGACAAAGTTGGTATGATACCTAGAACTCTCTTCTTTCGATGAAAAGAAATTCTGTGATAAAAGTTTTCTCTGACTTTTAGGTATGTGGTTTTCTACTGTCATTTTAGACTTGATCTTTCAATTAATTCAAACTCCAAGTTGGAAGCAGCAGCTTGGAATAGCCAATTATTTTGGATTTTCTAGGATTTGCTCCTATAATCCTCATGTTGTGTCATACTTAATTACATTGATGGTACTGTACAGTTTTTACTATATACTTATTTTAATTTTGTCTTCAAAAATGCTAAGCCTGTAATAAATAAGACATATGTTCCCTAGTATAATTTTACTTAAATATAAGCATTAACAGTGCAGTTTCATCAGACTTCTTTTTACTACAGATTTTAAGGAGCCTAGTTTTCACTGTTCTCTAATGCATTGTTTATGTTTAGTAGCAGCTATTTGTTACATGACTCCTAAAATCTATTAAAAAAAAAAAGAAAAATTCCATTGCATGTATAAAAGCCAAGCATGAGAGAACTAGGAAAGGTGGATAAATACATTCATTACAGTGCACACTTTGCTGAAATACTTAGTTGAATGTCTGCTTATTAGAAATCTGATCTACATATCATTAAGTCAATTGAATGTCTCCCCTAAGTGATCTTTGGTGAAAGAAAGAAACGTTCTCGTCTGTTTCTTTCAGGCTTTTATGTTTTGGGAACTGAATGCAAAGCTGTTGTTCAAGCCAAAGACAGAAAGAGCAGAAAGATTGCCAGTGTTCCTAGCTTGCATTCTGGTTTTAACTCAGCCAGCAGCTGAGCCCTGGCAGTCCAGTTTCAGCAGAGGAGTTTCTCCTTCTCCCCCTGCCTGCAGTGTGAGCACACAGGAAAGGAGATGGAGGCCTAGGTGTCAGTTGAGATAAACATAATTTCTGAATCTGTCTCTGACCTTTTGCTTATTTGTAGTTAAACAAAGATAATGCTACTTTACTTTAGATATTGCTTCAATGCACCCTTTTTAATATTTTTAGTCTCTTAAGATTCTCAATTGAAATGCAACATAAAAATCATCATCATGGTCTTCTTGACAGAGTTCTGTTGTGGTACATTTAATTCTTCTTTCGTGTTTTTGATATTAGATACTAGCTTGAGTTTCAGGGGGTAAAGGGCTAGGAAGAAATTCTTTACAGTGAGAGTGATGAGACACTGGAGCAAGTTGCCCAGGGAGGTTGTGGTTGCCCAGAGAGGTTGTGGATGTCCCCTCCCTGGAAGTGTTGAAGGCCAGGTTGAACAAGGCCTTGGGTGACCTGCTCTAGTGGAAGGCATCCCTGCCCATGGCAGAGGGATTGGAACTAGATGATCTTTAAGGTTGCTTCCAACGCAAACTATCTTATGCATTTATGAATCTATGAAACAATAATTTAGGATAATCAGTCATTTTATTAATTAGCCAATATGAAAGTTTTACCACTATAGAAAAAACCCCCAGACTTCTCTTACTCAGCCTCTGTTCAAACATTTCCACCCATCACATTTGATATTTCTCATGAATATTTAATTAGTGAATTCCCAAATATGACTCAAAAATATAAATTCATCACACACCAAATAGAAATACGAAGCACAGCCAAGATTCTCTTGGAACACTAGAAATTCTGCTGTGAGTTACATCTCATGGAGCTCTATAGAATCTATTCATATATTTTGTAATAAACCATTTGAATTTTGAGATAATTTTGTGTTATAATTCTAATATACTACTGTTATTGCAATCATTAAATTAGTGCAGTAGAAACTCCCATTAGAAGTGGGTTCTAGTATGCCTGATATTTTACCAGCAAAATAGATGGAGAGGTAATCTTTTTGAGAGTGTTTAAGCAGCGTAGGAACCTGTTCCAGTTTTAAATATTTAGCCTGGCTTGGAGATGAACTTGGCTTGCTTGAAGTCAGGAGGGGAACTGAAAGAGAGTTCTGATTCTATGAAAAGAAGAAAGGCAAAGAGAGAGGTCTGACCAGTTTATCTGATGATGCTAATTGAGACAGCATCTGTTTGACTATGCTGACACATTTTGGCTCTTTTGAGTCATCACACACCTGTATAATATAAGTAATATGCACATATATTGTTTGTTTGGCTTTTTTTCCTGTCTGTATTCGTCATTTTATTTTCCAAGAAGATGTAATTTGTTGAGATGTAGTACTCAGATTTTTCTTCTGCTTATCCCTTATTGCAGAAAGGGATATATGTTTTCCTTTTTCCCTAAAGGTGTCTCTTTTTGAGCATGACCATGTTTAAGGACTGTGATGGTGGCTGGTTAAACAATGTTTTGTGGGTTTGGGCTGTCACAGAGAAGGCAGTTAAATATGCCAAAGCCTTATTATAAAGCAGATAGTTATTTTGGTCAATAAATCATCAGCCAAGTGGTTGCTTGTCTTGGGTATTTCTCTGTCTGTGATGTCTGTTTGGTGATGCTTGGTACAGGCTAACTCAGATGTCATTGGCCATTCATTGCATAATCTCTATAACTACAATCTGAGTAGAAGAAAATCTGTCTTCACTGTGGCCTTTTTTAGACTTTTCCTGCACATTGTTACTGTCCCTATTCAACTGGTAACTATTTTTGCCTCATTTCGTCTCTGCTTTTAAACTAGTTCAGATGCACTCAGTGCTTTATACACAAACCTTTAAAGGCATTCCCCTTTGTTTTCAGTGAGAAGTAGATGCTGAATGCTTTTAAGCATTCAGAAGGCTTTGCTTTCTGTGTTGTTAATGCAGTTGGTACAGATCAGATAGCTTTCATGTGTAGCAAATTCATCATATATCTATTTTCTGTCTCTCAGCACCTCTGTTAGTTTGATGTTGGGCTCTGACTAGCTCTTTATATTTCCATGGTTACAAGTAGTTGCAAGGGTTCTGTTAACCCCCAAAGGCAGAGTGATTATGTCTCTCTTTTTTTTTTCCTATAAGATGCAAAAAATTAACAAATTGGACTACATATATATGAAAATAGTATTTTTAACATTGCAATAGGAACGTTTAAAGTTAATTTTCACTCAGTTAAATAATGTTTGAGTCTTCGCCACCGCCGTAACTATGTTGCATTTTTGTGAAGATGAGTTTCTGTTCAAAAACCTGGAGGATTTTATTTTCTTTCCTTTTCAATTTTGATTGAAATTTGCAATAGACTTTGAAGGCAGCGAATTTAGAACAAACAACACAGGTTCAGACCTATCCTATAATTAAATAATCATCAATGAGCATTAATTATTAGTATGTGCACTGTTGTTTGTTTTTAAAGATAGAAAACATGGAGGTAAGAAGCACACCAGCTTGCTGGAGAACACAGATGTGGACAGATCCAAACCAGACTAAGAATTTCAGATCTCAAAATGCTGTATTTCTTCTAACAAAAGACTGACAGGAAGCCCTTTCTGACTTTCGTCTCTAGTCAAAGCTCAGATTCTTCCCAGTAAATTAAATGCGAAAGGTTGCATCTTCTGTAAGAGGTGTTACAGACTCTTAACAGGAGAAGGTAGCTGGAAGAGCAGTTGTTTTCCAAGGGGCTTTCTTTAGGTAAGATTAAAGCAGTAGTAACTTCAAGGATTTTTATAAAGAACAGACTTATGTAGCTGTTATTTGTTAGGATGTTGTGATGTTATGATGTTGTGATGAAGAGCTCTGAATTGAGAAGATTCTGGAACTTCCCTGGACAGAACAGTCAGTAACTGAGGGCAGAGGGATAATAAGGACTGATGAAAGAAAACTGGAGCAAAGTCTGTAGTAGGAAGATAAAATCTTGTGTACGAAAAAGGTTTTGTACAGTGACAGAAGCATAAAAGTGACCCTGCTAAATAGTGGAACAAAACCCTGCCAGGGAAAGAGACAGACTCTTTGTCATCACGTATATTGAATTGTTGCATCAATACATACAGCAGAAGCACAAGCATCTTCCTAATTGAAGTTGTGCAAAACAATCTGCAGTATCTCCTGTTCTAAGTCATAAAACAGTAGTTGAAGTGAAATTTCATATTTTTAACCTCCTTAAGCAGAGAATACTACTCAGATACCCAAGCATGTCCTTGTCTCTCAAAACTCTCATTAGCTGTTTATTGAAGGTATACAAGGAAACTTACATCAGATTCAGAGGAAAAAAATACTTAGCAAGTATAAAATAAAGCATTATTGAAGATCTTTCTACAAATAAAGCAACAGCAAAACCAGAACTGCAGTTAACTTTTGTTTCATAAATATATGATTGAAAGATCACCTTCTAACCGTGAACTCTTAATGCATGATAGATCAGAACCCAGAGACGTGATCGTCAGCCAGTTTAGTGTCCTGTAACCTCCAGCAAATTACCCTATGGCTACGTTGCTGCTGTTCTCTGGGTTCGCGGTGTCTCTTGCATGTGTTAAGTAGACCAGGAGGGGGCAGAACCGCATAAGTGTAGTCACTTGGATGTGACTTTGAGACATCTGTCCAGTGCGGTTGAATAAAAATAAATTTGAAGTGGATCTATGAAAAACGTTTTGTGATAAGTGTAGTTTAATGTTTACCTAAAATCAATTACTCAGATATTCAGAAACTACTTATATGTATTTTCTACACAGGGCTTTCTTTGCTGGATGCTGTCAAATGAACATTTCAGAAGGAAATTCTTTCTGGGCATCAGCAGCGCTGCTAGCTCAAGCATTTAACTGGATTATTCAGTGTACAGTTGAACCAGAATTGTCATTTTCACTGTTGAAGGTCACTGTGAATCTAGTTTATTTTTGCTTAATTTATTTTGCTTCTAACTGTAGTCTTGCTTCATTTACAGTTTCTAGAGTAATTAGTTTTGTAGGGGTTTTGTTTGTTTGCTTGTTTTCCTTTTCAATTTTAGAGTAGAAGGTTTTAAACCAAAGTGCTTATTGTTAATATATAATAAAATATTAGTCACATCAACTATAAAGCAGATTAAAATCAGTATTTATCTTGGAAACTTTAATGGAATGGAATGCAACAGTTATTTTTGCTTTTTGTGGAAAACCTAATTTAAAAATCATTAATTTAAATCAGTCAGTGTACTTTGTGTAAACTAAGCTGTGGATACAGTATTGTGTTCTTTCCAGAACAAAGGCTGAGCTTCTTCCCAAACACTTTTCAGTTTGAGTAAAGAGAAGGGATGACAGTCACAAAGCAGGCCTTGAGGTGAAGGAATGAGTAGATGAAGGACAACTGGGGACACAGCAGTGAGATTCACTGTTTGCTTTGATACAGTTTTTTCTTTCTAGCAACAAGTTCTGCTGCTTTTCTTCTGGGGATTAGACTGAAACATATAATCAATGTTAAAATTTATGCTCAAATAAAAATTATTCATTCTAATAGTAAGTAGCTTCTGCTGTAGTAAACCTTGTTTTATAAGGAAGCTGCAGGTATTGTTTTTGAGCCTTTTGGTGACTTTAAAAAAATGCCAGGAGTGCTTATCAAGTTCTTGAGCTCTACAGTGTACCATAGTTAGCTGAATGTATTATCAAAATGAAATGGCTAAAACAATGTCATCATCTTCGTAGTCTGGAAGTGGAGCAAGGAAAAGGATTCTGGAATCAATCGGTAAAAGCAAACCAATCTTTTGGAGGCAAATAGTACCAATATTACACTATGTTGCAGAAGTGCTTTTAGGACTTAACAGTCAATATTGACCTCTGTCTAAACTAAGAGGGAGTGGTTTGGTTGTTGCTTAAAATTGTGGATCAAGAATGCAATCTTAGATATATATGATCATATAGGGGCTGCCAATATGTCTCTTCATCTGTCCCTTCAGCAAGCTGAAGAAAGTTTGGTCTACTAGAATCTCTGTTCCAAGAGTGATGCCAGTTCAGATCTTTGTGTGTGGGCTTATTGGACAAGTTGTATGTCATCTGCATGAGCAATTTTGACTGCAGTGCTGTACTGTCTACTAATTTGGAATGGTTTTAGTGTTGTAATTCCTTGGTTATTTTTTTTTTTTTTAATGAGCACTAAAAATACTGCTAGCATTGTGACTTAGATGCAAGTAACTTGTATGGGTTGTGTGACCTCTGTTCTTGAAACTGATTCAACAGACTCATGTAGTTGTGTGGTATTTTGATAGCAGCCCCATTACAGTACATCTATATCTGTGAGATACAAACCCTGTACCTATCTGATGTGAAACAATTAAAATCCTTACTATACTGCAGGCACAGGATTCATGTTTTCCCATAGAACCATGCACAGCATCCAGCTGATCATTTTAAGAGTGTTATTATGTGAGAGGACAAATCTCAAGAATCTGAACTGAGTGTGAACTGATGCAGTTAGTGTTCCTGCATTTGCAAGCCAAAGGGCATCCTCCTTTGGTTCTTGGCATGTGAACTTGGCAACCACAGCTTGACAATTGCTATGCCCACATTAATTTTCACTTCAAATCACTTTAGCTAAAGCATCCAGATAGAATTTTAAAATGCTTTTAATATTAACTGTTCTTTGGCAAATTCACCTGTCAAAACTTCAGACTTCCTGTTTAGCATTTGACAGAGATTTGTATTCTGAAGGCCGAAATAGCACTGTATTAAAATCTATGTAGCGGAACCTAAATAAATATGGCATGTTGGGCTAATTTTTAGATGTTCATAATGTAAATAAACACTCATCAGTGTAAAATTGCTGCATGATTCAGATGAACAGATGAAGCTGAGGCTGTAATTCTTTGAAAACACTATTTTAAGAATAGAATCTATAGATTTTTTTTTTTTAAAGCCTTGTCTTCTACCTACCTACGACAGTTTTGGTTTGTTTTGAATTTTTTTTAAAAATTGTTGCAAGGTTCTTAAACAGGTTTAGATGTGAAATGCAATATTAAACTTTTTGATGTAAAAATATTGCTAAAATTAGTACTATCAACCCCCAAAAGTGAGTGCTTCTTTTCAGTCACATTCACTGAAAGCTCTTAATACTAGAGTGTTATAGTTCCTCATTTTTTTGTGATGTGTATTTGCATGAAAGAACATAAACAATACTGTAACTGGAAATTGTGAAGGCAGCATTCCCCTCACACACACATCCCAGCTAAAATAATGGTTTGTTTTGCAAGTCACCTACACAGTGAAACAGTAAGCGGATTTACAAAAATGGTGGGGTTTTATGAGGTATTATATATTAAAAAAAACTGAGCAATGGTCTCTGCTCAAATTTATCTAATTTCAGAATCCATAACTCCTTGCATATGAAGTGCCACAAATTTCCTAAGTGACTATAGATTTATTACTCAATCTCGTAATAGATGTGGTCAGTAGTATCAGAATGACAGTAAGAAGGTGAGTAGAGTTGAGCAAAATTTTATTAAACCTAGAGAAATTGGTAGCTTTCTAGGAGCTTTGGCTTCTTCAGAGAAACAAGATCATGTAGCCTCAGAATGATTAAAGTATATTTTCCATAATTAGCTTCTTACCTTGCGTCTGAATCGCAAAACTTCAGTGATAGTGACAAGGTCTCGTTATTTCAGTCTAGATGGTCATGATTTGCATCCTGCTTGAGAGAAACAGTTTTCCTTTCTTAGTGAGAAAACCACAAGATATGAGTTTCTCTTTGCTTTTCAGTTTGTCTTCTCCAGTCTGACTATAATTGTAGTAGCATAAGGAAGTAAAGATATCCCTATGTAAATATTTCTTTTGTTCATGACTTCTAATTGAAAATGTTCTTCTAATATAAATTGTTAATGAATGAATAATGTTTGAAGCCCTGAACATTTATGGTTGGTGTATTCAATTTACTTTCACCTGTAATCTGGCATATTGTTTATTACCTGTTTGGAATTTTAAAACCCTAAGAACTGCCTCAAGCATTTCCTCTCATGTTCTTCTCTGTCAGATAAACTGCCACATAACCTAAACTTCACAGAAAGTAACTTCTTGAAACTCCTTTTCTTTCATAATTCCCAAAATTTGTTCTACAGTCCACATCAGGGTGAAAACTTGCTTCAACTCTAAAGTGCAGGCTCTGCTGCTTGTCTGGACTTTCTGATGTAGTCGTGTTTCATGAGAACTGGTATTTTTTTAGATGACTTCTATGAGAAATTTGTCTCAGCAGGCTAACAGTCATAAAAACAAAAGCAGCACAGATCTGCTGTTCTGCCCTGTGAACAGCATAGGGCCCACTACAGCATCAGCTGTGTCAAAACTCCCCTCTGCCCTGCCTGTAACTTGCCCAAAACTTTGGCCACTAACGTCCTTGAAAGTTTTGTAGTATGCTTTGCCACATTGCCAGGTTATATGAGCAGACAAGCATGAAGTTAGAAAGCACTGTGTGACTTGCGCCTTGATTCCCAACGTACTTGTTGCAGTCAAGGGGCCCTTTTTCCTTTTCCCATTTTTGTAAGCTGAGAGAAGTCACCAGGCCTTTCCAGGTACCAGGCATGGCTCTGTGCCACAACATCATTATGCAAATATGGGGCTTAGAGCAATCTTGATAAATGGTATGTACATGTAAATAGTTAACAGCTGTATTTCCTCTTTGTGAGCATCCCAGCAATGGCAGGTATCTAGTGGATTCCCTATAACTTCAAGCAAAGCTTTCTCTTAGTGAATTATATCCTCAATTTGATGGTTTCTGACAATAAGCTATTTTGGAACCCCATTCCCAATGGGTAGAGATACATGGTGGTTTTAAAAGTATCAGGCTATCAGCCGTGCCAAAAAATTCTCTGGCGAACATCTAATTATGTCCACTGATAGAGTCTGACAAAAATTTGCTTCAAGCCACAAGTCAGAGGCTTAACCATTGTTTGTGCCAAGTTACTTTACAGCTCGTGATTTCGGTTAGTTGGGTGGGAATGTGGCTGTGAAGCAGTGCTCTTTGTTTAGGACACAGGCCCCTGCTTTAGCCAGCTTATGGAGCCATACGTAAAATGGCCTCTTTGCTTTCACTTAACAGGATGCTGTTCACCTTTCTGCTCTGCTGAACACCATTTCATGACTTCACAGCCCAGGAATTAAACCCAACACACAATGCAGCTTTACCAGTAATTGTCTGCAGATTAAATTAAAAGCCTGTTCTCATACAGTGTATCTGAATTGTATCAGACCTACTTCTCAGTTTACACACTTGTTCCTGTCAGTAAGAGGCAGCCACTGAAAAGCATTACAGGCCTTGGGAGCTCACCTCTCAGTGATTCGATGAAAGTACTGGGGATTTTGTGTGTCCAACATGGTGTTAATTCTATTGTGTTTCATAATGACAAAAAACAGCTTAGTCTGCCAGTGTAACACCAATGTATTTCGTTGAGGTAGCCAGTGTCAGTAGCTCTGATTTATGCTGCAACTTATAAATTCTCACTGTCACAACAGGGTTTGCTAATTTGAAATTTTGGATTTATTGATGTTCAAAATTTTAAAGAGTGGCTGAAATTCAGAACCTTTTTTTTTTTTAAACTAAATGAATTGACATAAAATAATCCTGGCTCGTTTAATTAATTTGATACTTTTCCCTTTACATTTGTGCAACTACATTTTCATGTGGAGTATCTAAAGCTATTCATTTTAGGAAGAAAACACTTAAAATTAAAGACCCAGCCAGTTTCTGCTGAAGTGCATCTATGTGTCCATTTCTTCTGTTTTTAATTTGTTTGTGATTGTTTACTGTATAACTGAACTGTGCAACTGTTTCAGAAATCCTAGACTCAGAATGTGCTGCAGCCTGCTTTTTGCTTAAAACATTTAACTCACCACTGACTGTCCAGCTGGTGTAGCTGGTGAATAAGACTTCAGGGCTGTTCATCTCTTTTTAAAATTTCACAACCTCTACTTTCTCTTTAATAGTGTGTTTCGTGGTTGCTAAATTTATCCTTCCAATCTGTCAAAGACCAGCACATTATGACATTAGTCAATACAATCTTTGCCGTTTCTGTAATGATGTTATAAGTAAGTGAAAGCCAACTCAAAACTTGAATCTAGTGCTGTATTCCTAAAAGATGCAAAGAGATGATGGACTTTTACCTTCCCTTTTCTTAATGCAGAGGAGTCTGGGGAAAACTTGACCATAATTATAGAATCATGCAATTATTTCAGTTGGAAAAAAACTTCTAAGACCATCAAGTCCAGCTATTATCTAACTCTACCAAGACTTGAGTCAGATTTTATAAATGCCCCTGAGCTGTGATGGTTTGGTTTATAAAAAATGCCAAAGATCACTCCTTTCAAAAGAATAGTGCAGTCTTTAATGACCAGCCTTTAGAGTGAGGTGATTTTTTAACATTAAAGTTTTAATTCCTCCAAGTCTTAACATGTTCTTGTGAAACAGCTAATCGATTGGACAACACTGAGTCATTTTAGGAGTGGGTCAAGAATTAAGGTGCTTTTTTAAAATTGCACACTGCTTCCTAGTCAGAAAATTAATGCAGCTTACTTGTCTTCTCATAATATTTTACCTTTAAAACAAAGCAAAACAAAAAAAGCCCAACAAAAACTAATTAAGCTTTTCTTAGGGCACAGAATATGGAACTTTACATGCTGAAGGAAAAAAAAAACCACTTTTTTTTTTCTCTTAAAATCTCATGCAATAGCATTATAAAGAAGACTTACAGTAAATCAAGGGTTTTGTTTACTAGTGTGCAGGCATCTTCAGACTACTTTTCTTGCCTTTGTTTGAACTGATACTTCTGGAAATAACTGATGAGTAGGGGGAAATACAAGATCCTCTCTGAGGGCTACTGAACTTAAAATATTTTGGCAGAAGAACCTTCATTCCAAAGTCATGGCAAGTTTTGGCTCTAATGTGGGAGAATATTTATGTATTCTTGCCTGAACAAAGTGTCAAGGCTTGTCAGATGGATATCAACACTCTTTAAAATCATGACTTTGTCAGAATTTGGAGGGGAACATCACACTGTAGTAATGGAAGTCTTCATCAGCATAATGAGGAAGGTATTTTTGTTAGCAACACAGGAAGGACTTCAAGAAAGGAAAGGAAAATATAAGGACTATATTTCTACTAGGACTGTGATGTTAGGAAAATCCTGAGGATGTCTATCTTGTGTCTGCAGAACCAGCTGCATAGACTCCTTCCTGAAAATCACTTGTGTTTGCTCAGCTTGGCATTGCTACAGTTAGGAAGCTGAAAGTATCAGCAAAATGAGAACCCATGAGAACCATGTTGTTACCTTAAATGCCATGCTATCAGGGCGGTACGTACATGATTATACATGTTATTCTATGCTAGACTTCACTTCACTGCCTTTGTTTTTTGATGGTTTTTGGTTTTTTTTTTTTTAATTGCTAACATGGTAGATTTACTTCTAAACTACTCAGTCTCAGTCTGATTCAGCCTTTGTTCTCCATTCACATGACCAGAACTCTTGCCCAGGACCTTATCATTTCATGTCTTGACAGCTCTAGTGACCTTCATTCTAGTCTCAACAGATACTGGCTTGCAACATTAGTATCTTTTAAAATATTTTTCTTGTTATTTTGATGTTGCCTTGTTCCCTCTCTTGTACTGTAGGATTATTTACTTTAACTTTTTAGACCGCACCTTACTACCTCTTATACCTTCCAACTACTGACTGTATGGCATCTGCAATGCCAGCCTGTATCATCCTTTAAAGTGTTTCCAACAAGTACCTTTAAATTTCCCCCTATGTTATTCAATGCATTTTTTTTTTTTAATCCTCAGTGCTGTATCATTGTCCTTACATTCCTTCCTAACGAGTAAGTTTTCTCACATATGGCTATGGTCTTTTTCCTTATGCATGACATTATGGTCTAAACACCTAACTGCCATTTAGATACCTCAGGCTAGGAGATTCCTCTGAAATCCTCAAAACTACTCACTAACAGCTTAAAAGTGTCAGACACTCAAATTTCTGAATATTATCTATTCTTTTGGATACCAAGTTAGTTAAAAGGTTTGCCATGCATGATCAGCTTCTGTGCACCATGCCGAAGTGCAGCCTGGCAACTAAACTCTCCTTAGGATTTTTACCTGTAAGGGTTCAACTATCTCCTTCCCCCCAGATAGAGTTGTCACCACCACCACAATGGATGGTGACCTTTGAGGTTGACATACTACATACTTCCTTCATCTGGGTGGGGTTTGCTTTGAGTTTTGTTCCTGTAAGGAAAATGTTGGCTTGGCTCTCTTGGTGCCAAGAGAGCATTTTCATTTCAGACAGATCAACGAGGCATAGAGCTGGATGTGATCTGTCAAGTTATCTTCTATATTTTTTGTAATCACTAGCATAGGTAACTTCTTCACTTTATGTCCTTGGTGATCTCTTTGTGATGTGCTTTGCTTTGCCCAGGTGTTTTGTACAGGTCCTGTGTGTCTGTCTTAGAGTGCTGATTTCCATTATGTAGCCAGACACAATTAGCCATTGCAGTGGTGAATGGAACAGCACTGAAACCCTTCTGTGCATTCTAGTGTAAATCTCTTATGAAAATGAGAATTAAGGTCACATTTACAGGGATCTAGAACATGTGTAATGGTAAAGGTAGTCAATGATGTTTCCAAAGACATATAGGCAGCTTATACTGGTTTTGCATAGCTGGATTTTTTTTTTAATATTCCAGGTCATTCTTGCTGGTTTCTGTCTGCCTGTGAAATCCCACAGGTCTCTAAGGCAAAATATTTGGATGAAGAGCAAATGGAAGAGAAACTTATCTACAATTATCTACTTATGGATCAGAGTGGCTTTGAACTACTTCATTACATGTTCATTAGTTCATGTTACAGTTGATACCACGTTAATCCTATTAGTATTTAGTATGTTACACAGCTTTGGAAGTGATAATATAGGAAGCTCCTGGAAGGAAGCATTTTGTAGCCTTAGATTGCTATGAAAGATTTCTTGCCTTCATTCCAAGCTGTGAGAAGGAAACCATGGGCAAAGTCTCTTAGGGATCATGAAGATTGCATTATTACAGAAAACAACAGTATTTTTGTTATAAGCAAATGTATTATAAGCTACCACAAAAGAGTAATGTATCAAACTACTCTAAGTAAATTTCCCAATGGCAACTTCATAAGTACTTATTTCTACTTATTTCTCTTTCTAATTAATGATAACATGATTGTGAGCTATCAATTTTTTAAAAATTTGTAAATGTATAATAATATGTCAGTTATTTCTGACAATTTTAAATGTGAAAAGGTCTATAGGAAAGTCATCTGAAATTTAAATATGTAGATAAGTATTGGACCAAGAATTAGTGTAGCATTGTATGAAAAGTAGAAAGTAAGGAAATAAAAAGGGATGGGACAAAATCTGTCTATAAACATTCCCATGTCTGTACTCATTAATAAATGCAGTTTGTGAATAATCTTCATGTTTTTATTATATTCTAATACCAAGCAAAACTGCATTAGAAAGTGTTTATGTGGAAATTTAGAATATTTAAAGAAATATTCCTTAATATTTGGGATTGAAACTATGTTTGTAGACAATGTGATAAATGCAAGAGGGATATCATGTGAAATGGACCTTTATTAAGCTTGATCACTGCAAAATAAAAATCCAATTAAGGTATTGAAAAGATAAAGAAAGACCATCTGTGAGGGAATTTGCCACAGATCTAATGGTAAGCTAATTTTTCAGATGAAGTGAGTACTATACTTTGCAGGGGATAAAGTAGAGAAGTTAGAAATCATTTTAGATTGAGTTTTTCCAGGAATATGAACAAATGGGATAAAAGCAATGGGAAAAAAAAATACTTGCAAGTCAGTTAAACACAGGGTCATAAACAGATTCATTCTTTCTAGATGGTGACATTGCATTCCACCTTCTTTCTGAAAACACCTTTCTGCAATACTGCTGAGGTATATTAAGTTTGCAAGAGCCCTAAATCATCGCTTAATCCAGAGGTGGCTGTATACAGGAGTTGTGCCATTCTCCATAGCCATTTTGACTGATCTGTGAGGCACAGTAGTCAAGCTGAATCCAAAGGAGTTATTGTGGATTAAGTTAATGCCACTATAGTCAGAGGCTGGACCTGAAGTACATATATGCATGTGTCTCTGTTTGTCTCTAATGTATTTTCTATATAAAATTCCGTCCTGATATATTGACCTTTTTCCTGCCTTTTTGCAGTCTGCAGTGATAATAACAACTCTACAAGCTGTAATACACACTCTGCAATACACGCGGTAGTTGTTCTATTCTTAACATGCCTGACATTTTATGTCAACGCATTGGCTGCTATCTACCAAAGCTCTTAAGATATTCCATATAAAAACAATGGACATGTAATTAGTACTGGTTCTATGTAAAACTCAAACTACCAAAAAGAACTTATTTTGTGCTATGCGTGTTTAGTTTTGGTAGCCCAGCAAATCTTTTTCTTTAGGCAAAGTGGCGTTAGACACACCAAGTAAGATATATTTGTCAGTCTGGACGCAAGTTTTTAGTTACTGAAGAGAAAATGAAAGGGATTTTCTGATAACTGTTCCTATCAAAAGAGAAATCAAACTAGAGGAACTACGTTTCTGCACTAATAGAAGCTGGGGTAAGGTCTGGTCTGTCTTATTTTAGAAGCCTCTCAGATTTTTTTTGTGTTGGTCTCAAAGATGCCTTGCTGCAAATGTGGTGTCAGTAAGCCTACTGGCATTTTACAAGCAAAGATGATCCCTACCAATTTCAGATAATGCGCTTAAATCTATAGTCTGAACGAAAGACTTGGGTTTTAATAGTAATAATCCTTTAATTGACTGGGTGTGGAAACACCACAGGGCCTCTTCTGGCTTCCCTGGAGAGAGGCTTTCTGTATATAATCTGTTGCAGATGTTTTTTAAAAAATCCCTGTTACGAAGCTCAATAAGTTTTCTTCGAATATTGTAAAGCAATTACTTTCAGTGCATTTAATAATAGAAACACGCTTTATGCAATAGATACTGAGGGACCTGGATGAAATAAGAGTTTAACAGAAACCAGGAGCAAGTTTTGTCCACTGGGAAAAACAGTATTTTAGAACCAAATATAAAGAAAATGTAAATTGTTTTGGAAAGAGGATTAGAAGATAAGAATATAGACTTCTTCGAATTAGTTTTGATTGTCCTGTGAATGTGTGCAACGAATTTGTATTAGAGTATTTACTGATAATACTGCTTGCTATGCTGTCGTTTTGAGCACCTTAAAGTAACCTGGGAATAACAAGCAACATCTTTTTGACACACAGCAGCTTGAACCAACAGAATAGTACAATTATCCTGGCTATCAAGAGCAGGAAACATTATATTAGCTCAGGAAATCTTATGCAATTTCTGTCCTATGTGTGATATTTTATGATGTTTTGTCAAATACTGTATATAATTTTGCTGTTACATTCTTCTGGAATTAGAGCTTAGCTATCTAACATTTCCTATCTGTTCAAGATACTCCTGCCAAGATAATCTATTTTAAGAGAGAAAATAATATAATTTTAGCCTCAGTTTTATATACTATACCATTGCAACTAGAGATTTTCATAGTGTACCAGACGTGTGAGAGATGCACCTATTTGAGAAGCTATTGATTCTCAAGGAATGTGCTGGGTTTAGAAGTCTGTTCTGGGGAAAAGATAAAATCATGTTGAAGAACCAGCAGGAAGATCCTTATATGAATATTATGTGCATCTTAATTCAATTTTGAGCAACATTATTTCCTAGGTATTGCTGAAGTTGGTGTTAGCAAAGACAAACAGCTTGTCATGACAGAACAATCTAATGTGGAGAGTTGCCATTCCTTTTCTGTTCTGCCTTAATGCAACAATCTCAGAAGTCTAAGTGAACAGGACCTACTACTTTGGATGTTTTGCATTCCTATTGACTGATTTTGGAGGAATTCTATATAAATCAACATTTAAATTAAATCATTCAGGTAAATCTTTCTAATATGAATATGGGTGTTTTAATATAGATGTATATCTTGTGCGTGTATTGTCAAATTAATCATAAATTTATTTTCTGGAAGTTGGAATTCTTCATGTTGGAACAGGAACTTTTCTTTGCATGCCAGAAAAGTGAATTTTTGAACTATGCTACCGTGTGTAGCTGTTAGAGAAGCACAGGAACAGTACAGACACATGCATGTTTATGAATGCACATATTGCTTTGAGGAATTGCCTGTATTAATTTCCAGTTGTTCCATGAATGCTGCTGTGGTTCTACCCTTAAGTACTTAGTTCTTCAGGTCACGTTTTATTCTTAAGCATAGGAACTTGAAATAATTAGGCAGACCAATAGTAAAGGTAATTTTATTTTGCTGGATGTTTCATTTTGCTCTATTAACAGAGTAATATGGTAGCATAGATTCACTTCATGAAACACACTAGATGTACAGCAGGGTCTAGTTCCGATATCGGGCTGGTGTTTGTCAGTCTCAGGAAAAGGAAATGGAATGCCCATGCTTAACAGGAAAAAGCTGTCTCTTATCTTACATCTCTCTAAACAAAGCATTACTTGTCTTCTTTCCAGTTTTTTGCCTTTGTTTTGATTTGTCTTGTTTATGGCTCCAGTGGTACTTTTGTATTTAGTCAATCAACACAGAGGGTCTCCATTTTCATTACGCATAGAAATTATCTTTCCCCTCTAGTTTAGTGAAGCATTGCTTCTCTAGAGCCTCAGTAGCTGTCCTTACTCCCATCAGCACTGCACAATTGCTAACTCATCTCTAAATCCTTCCCCACCTTCACACTATCAGTATCTGGTGGTTTGTCTGCTGCTCAGGCTTTTCTGCTGACTAATCTAATGCTTTCAGCCTTAACTTTGCTGGTTGAAATTCTGACCAACTGCCTCTCTAGGTCTTCAGTTCTAGGTTTCTTCCCAGCTTCAAGCCCCAGTATAGCTCCTTCTTCACATTAATGCACTGATTCTGTGGCAGGTTGTATGTTCCTTTATCACCCATGTTCCACTCATGGTATGAGTCATAAGGCTACATGGATTTTCTCACACTTTTTCACATGCTTTTCTGCTTCCATGCCTCATTTGATTCTTCTCCTGCTCCCTTCTTTTGGTCTTCTCATTTGTCTATGTTCATCTCTCTTCCTATCAGCAACATATTCTTGCTACTAGCTTCTTGGCCATTACCAACCAATCTCCTTTATTTCTTTCCTCTCTAAATAATTCTTGGCCAATATGCCATATCCAACTGCCCTTTTGCTTTCCTTCTTTTGTTGCGCATATTGATGCACGTCTCTTAAATTATGGACTTCAAAGGTGAGAAATTTGAAATCAATATGGAACATTATTTTGGGGCAGCACATTGTGGAACATCAATATGACGTGGATTGTGTTTCCTTTCAGTTAACAGTAAACAATCTGCTGATGTGGACAGGAGCAGTTGTGTGCTTTGTATTACTCTAAAGCATGTATTTATATCATGCATTGTACAGCTGTGAGACTCTGTTAGACATAGAAAAGTCAGTGAGACCTAGTTCACATTCCTACATCTTGAGTAGGACACATCTGCTCTGATGTTTAATGACTTCTAACTGTCATGTACTTCATAGTTTGTGAATGTTTTCTAAGACGTGAATCAATTACCTTTTAAAGAAGGTAGGAATAGATTACAGAATAGGTATTGCTACGCATTCTTGACATGCTGAGAAAGCTTGTCTAACCTGTAATACTGCAATGTGCTTCTCTAAATGGTAAAGCAAAATTCCTAATTCTGCTCATAAGTTTGTGTTATTTGAAGAGCTAGCACATAAAGTAGTTCTACAAATACCTACAAAAAGCCTCAATTTGTATTCCTGGATATAATTACTGTTATGCAGGCCATGCAATAAAAACAACAATGGCTGATGTGTTGTGGCTTACTGGTATGCATATACCTTTTGCTGTACTTTTGTGACTTAGGGCCTCATTCTAGTATAAGCTTCTAGTGAACCATTCCTTTTCATTTGTAAATATATGGTAGCCCAGATTCTGCTTTAGAAAAGCAACTTTTCAAAAGGCCCTCTGTCAATGTGGTTGATTTCAGATTAGTTTTCATGTGAAAGTTCTTTAACCGCCAGCTCTGCAAACTTTTTCTGGTTACTTAGAGCCAAGGCTGTGCAGCTTTCAGTAGTAAAGATGCATTGGACAGAATGTAGGTAACCAGTCACAGAAATTCCTTTGCACTGCTTGTAGACTTGGGGCACTAATTAACTCTTCTGTAAATGATACATGAGACAAGGGGCTATATAGATAAGACCAAATGCAGGGAGAGAAAATGTCTATGGTAGAAATGTACTGGTTTTATATAAATTTCTCTGGTTTTATTTCCATTTTAGCCTTATTATTTTAATAGAGAATGGCAAATTTTCCATTTAAAAATATGTATGACTGAAAATTAGTAGAGGTAGGAAGAATTTTACAAAAGGGAGGCAGGAGAAAGGCAAAACAGGGGTACAGCAATTCACTAGCATGTGATTTTTTGTACACACAGCATGAGTCAATACCAACAGGGGCCTTAAGTCCTCTGCATCCCTCCACTCCTGGTAATTTTACTCCTTAAGTGTGTTGTCAGCAACAAGTAAAAAGACATTTTCCTATTGAAGAAGAAAAAAGAAAAATCTGCTGGGCTTTACTCAGAGCCACATTAAAAGGAGAGCTTGCTTCCTTGTGGCATTACTTGTCACTGTCTAAGCATGTTATCCTTAGTGTACACTAAATCATTTGCTCTCTATGTGTCATGGCTCTGGAGCATGGGAAATAATACAAAAAGTGGTATTACAATCTTAACATACGAGAAGAGTTTATTAGCTGACCTGGAAGGGATTTCTTTTTCTAGCAGAAAAGCATCATTCCATGGTCTATTAAACATGAAAAAAATAAGATCACAGCCAGGAGAAAAATAGGATCACAGTTTATTTTTCTCACAGGTTTGTAACAGGTGGTGTAGCTGAGCTGCTGGCATCTCCTTAAATTAGTGTATTTCAGCAGAAGATTTTGTGTCTTATGCAGACTGTGCCATACAGGATCTCTGCCAAGGGAAGAAAGGGATGTTGATGATATTGCTGCTTATCCTTTAGTTCCTATTATAATTAACAGCAAAGCTGACTGTGATCCTAGGTCCGCTTCGATGGTCAGTATCACTGAGCTGTGTGACCTAGCAGAGATCTGTCCACTGCCTTGTATGCGTACTCTCCAATTACCATTTTAACAGTCTTTCTTCCCTCTAGCAGCAGTGCTTTCCCACAGAAATTTGCAGAGAGCAAAGAATTGCCTTACACTAGTTAGTATTTAGACTGCAGTTCAAGGCTTTGAGATTTTTTCATCTAGCATTGATGATATCTCTTTGTAACTCATTAAGTTCTATAACGCAAATGAAAGATGCCAAAGGAGTTGTCTGTGAAGTAAATGTGCACTTGATTCTTGCTGTGGTGTTATGGTGCACTTAATGCTATGTGGTTATCTCGAATGTTAACAGTTGGCAGCAAGAAGAAAACTGTGGAGATAGTGGAGAGAGGTCCTTTTAGTGTGCATTCATGTCACCCTTCTTTTTGTAACTTATTGTCTGCTGATGAATTTTAAAGAAGCCCTTAAGGATTTGGCACAGAATAAAAGCATAATGTGAGCTTCTTATGTCAGACTATCCTTTCACCCTACTGCACACCCAAACCTGGTTTATGTTGCTTGTTTTTTTCTCAGCTGAACTGATGAAAGAACTTGCATAAAAAAAGAGAAAACTGTAAATGGTTTGCATCATTCTGAAAGTCATGTTTTCCAACAGTCTAATATAGAATAGTTCTGTAAAACTCTCTCCACCTGTTATAGGTAACTTCTTTTTTTATAACTGGTGACACAGGCACTTTAAGTGGTTAGTACCTCATGCAGACTGATCTTCAGAAGCCATCAGTCTGTTCTGACAGAATTAGATGTACCTATGATGAGTAGGACAAAGGCTGGATTTAGATACCAGTTTCAATTTCAGCATTGCCGAACTTTACTTTTCAAACTGACTGTGCTTTGCCACTTTTCCATGTATCATGGGTAAGAAGTACATAACCTGTACAAGAAGGTAGAGCTATTTGAAAATCAGAAGATTATTTATATCATTAACTTATTAGAGAAAAAATGGCATCTATTTTTCACTTGTTTTAAATTCTGATACAGTAAAGGCTGTTTCCCTTCAGTACATAATCCTACAAGTACCTAAGACCTGCCTGATTTGTTTTTCCAGTGCCTTCCCATTGCCAACAGTGTTACTGTCACTTATGAGCCATTTTTATCAGAAAATGTGCTGTGAGAGATATTCATTAACCGTTTAGCAACTACAGCAGATTTACAGGAGCTGTAGTTCTGGCAGTGGTATCAACGCATTTTCATATTTTTATTATACATTAAATCCTTGATAGCTGCCTTTGATAGGTCAGGCATAGAGCATTATGTAGTAAAGAGGGATAACAATACTGGAGCAGAAAAGTCTGAACAAGAAACGGAACCTCTCACCGTATATATTTCAACACTACTATTACTAAAGACCTCTCATCTTTACTGTTGACAATCTGGTAACCAGAAAACTCTGTAGCACCTCTTCTGCTTTTCTTTCCAATGTTCCTTTGCAGTTCTGGGCCCTTATGACTCCCTGGCAGAGGTCAGGGGAAGCCCCTCTCCTGCTCTAACAAGGTAGTTAATGCAAAACAGGTGTGCAGCCAGGGGAAGCTCTCCTTTAGCCTGGGTAAAAGGTTGGGCTGGTGGTTTTTAGTGTAGTGGCTGACCTCCTATCTTAGAGATCTACATGCATTTTGGACTTTACATAGACAACATCAGAGCAGAGCTTTTGAGGTAAGGAATGACTGTGGTTTTGCTCTTTTCTTTATTTAGTAGATAGAGAATGAAGCTGAAAACAACTAAAAATCATAGGATTTTACTGTTTCTGAGTTGATAAGCAGAGACTTTGGGTATCTTAAGTACATATATTCAGCGCTTCGTGGTTGTTTAACGTTCTCAGTTTGTTTGCCCTTGAGAAGACTTAAAAGTATTCAATATCTCTGGGAGTTGGTGAGGCATTGTAGAGGTTGCGCTTAATATCTTTGTTGGTGTGTTTCACTTTGCTCTGTTAAAGTGGCCTTGTTGCTATAGACTGTGGAAGCCTTAGAACAAGCACAGACATGTTGGTGTGTTAACTGTTAATGGATAAATTGGTTTCTTCAAGTCTATCTGTATTAGTTACTCTTTGGAATAATTACTTGCACTATGTTAAAATAAGGAGTGGGCCAGAAAAGCAAGGAGTTCATGAGAGACCTGCAGCTGACCTGTAGCACAGGTGTGATTGTTCAGGCAAATTCTAGAACAAACGTTGGGCTCTAATGACTTCAAAACAAACTGTAAAAGCTGCTGTGCAGGAAGTCATAGTGCTAAAATGTTTATATGGGCTAATAAGTCCTGACTTTATTTCAGAGATTTCTACAGAGTTCTGTTCATATGTCATTGAAGTATAAATCTCTGGAGAGTTTACCTGCTTAGGTTGTTACATCCTTCAATCTCTTCAGTTTTCCATACGTGTGATAACTACATTTTGAAAGCTTTCCTTTCCACTGGTGGCTAGAATCTGGCCACCTCTGTTGCTGTTACAGCTTTGCTTCATAACGAGCAGCCTTACTGCTAGGCTTTCAACACAACAACTGCTTTCTGGAGGGCTAACCTCCCCTTTTACCACATCCACATAAAGCTCTCTACTCTCTTTTTTGCAACTTTTGGATTTAAAGACTGACTTACAACTTGGAAGGCCTGAATTGCTGGTTTATTTGATCTTGTTCTAATGTAGTACAGGGGTTATGCTGCTGGAAAAATTGCGGTGATGTGTCTGTGATTCAAGTCTAGGTTGTGTGAGCTATAACTGGCATCTAGTTTTGTTGAAGTGGGAAAAAGGTTGACATTCTGAAGGCTGTCTGGGTTTGCCTTCATTTGACTGAAATGGTGAATGTTTTCATTCATAATATTGCTCAAGGAGTAATAATGTCCCAAAACTTCTTTCAAGGACAGAAAAATTCTCTTTCTGGTGAAATGTTTCTATTAATATTTAGTACAAGACTCAAGTGGTGGCAAAGCTTACCAAAGTACCAATACTCTACCAATCCTTTTAGAACATGACAATTAAATTTTTTAACATTACCTAAATATTGAGCACGTTCACAAGGGTTTATCATCTCTCCCTCCTTCTCTTCTCTGTTTGCGTAGGGGAGGAGCAAAGGAAATTGCCAGTAGCTACTGAGGAGGAGGAATAAAGTGGAATTTCTGCTCTTGATCTTGCAGCTGCTGGTAGCTAGGAGTGAAGCAAAGGTGGTGGCTCTGTGGCTCAGCTGGCTGCTGTTTCCCAGGGAGGAAAAACTTTATGCATTTCATGAGATGCATATACGATATTTACCCTATCTTCCCAAAGCACTTAAAACTGGAAAAGTCTACAGAGTATCTTGAATATCTGACATTAAAAAAAAAAAAAAAAAAAAAGGGAAAAAAAGAGACCAAAACAAGACCCCAATCCCATTTTCCTTGACTCTCCATAAATAATTCTGTTATATTTTGTTGTGGGCTTTTTTTTTGTTTGGGGTTGGGGTTTTTTGTTTTAAGAGTCAGTAAAGCTGTAAAATTTTTCTTCTACTTCACAGTTTTCTTCTGATGGGATTTAACATGAAATTCTGTTTGGTTTTACCCTTTGATAGCTCATCTGAGTGATTTATAAAAACTTTTACTGAGACACCACCATCTTTGATGCTTTGTTAGGAAGCCAAATCCCTCCAGGTGGCTTAGACAGATGCTAGCACCTTGGCTACGCCCTAGTTTGTATACTGTTTTAATGGTTACTAATTACCTATTCAATGTCATTACCATGTTTCTGGTTTTGGCACAAAATTACAGAGCAAGTTACAACAGTCACACAAAGATCACTGTGTATTCTGCCAACAAGAGAAAATAAGAATTGTTAGGATGCTTGCAAGGTATGTTGAGAAGTTGGTGTGTGTACTTAGCTCTTAGAATGGGTGTTTATTTTGGACTTTCTGCATTCTCTGTGATTTGTTCCATGACTGGAATTGAAGAACCTGAAAAATTACTTCTCTTTACGTGCTAGAGAGCAGATTCATTTTGGAGAAACAATATATTCCTTATAGTTTGGGATCTGTCAGCAAATAAAGTGAAATCTCCTCAGATGATTTTCAGATATCTGTGAATTTTCAAAAGATGTAGGGCTGAATATTACTCTAAGATCAAGGTTATTAAGGCTAAAATCCCCCAAAATAGTCACTTTTATATTGTTAGAAAATATTCTGTTAGTAAATTAATCTTAATTTACTGTGGAAAGAGATAATCCTTAGCAAGATATAAAGGAGAATGAGATTTTTTAATTTTTTTTTTAATCTTTCCTGACTCTGCTGCATGTCAAACCCTTTTATAACTGGAGTTTTAAAAACTATTAATTTCCTTTTTCATGCCTCTTTCTGAAAAGTTTCCTAGTGAATGTCTTGTAGAGGGAGATGGTTTCAGCAAGTCTAATTACTTTGGGCAGAGCACCATGTTAAGGCAGATGCTTTTAGTTTTAGCACTGCCTTGTTTGACACTACCCTGTGGGTATGTGCCAATGTTGCACTGTGCAGGGTAACCACACATGAAATACCTTTGCAGATTGGGTAGAACTTCAGATGTGATTAATTGTCTGTCTACAGCAGGAAGTTTTCCTGGCATAACTAAGATGATTAGTACTGTGATTTGTTTTGGGAGCATTGCTATACTGATAACAGACCATTTTATTTTTATAAAATGCAACAGTGGAAACACCAGGAGCGTTTTGGCTGACTTAGTTAAACAGAAAAGAATTTATAGTGAAAAGTCAACCAACCTCCTCTTTAGTAAGATGTTATCTGCAGTACAATACTGAAGTTTTAAATTTAAATTGTTGTTTAGTTTTCAGAGATCACTTCTACATGAAAGATGCAATTAATTATCTGGGGTGCTTTTGAGGCAAAAGTCCTTGTGCTTGAATTTATCAACTCATAGTTCACATCTTGAAATATAGCTTTTGCATATATGCCATCTAGCAAGTCTTTAATTCCTTTGTCCTTCTTGGTTTAGTAATAATCCATGGAAGAACGAGAGTAGTGCTCAGTGTGAGTAACAGTAAAGGAATTGAGCCCATAGTCTCTAAAAGAATATACAGATTCTGGATCACAGGACCCTTTCCCTTTTTTGCTGCCAGTGGGGAGGAATATGCCTCAGTCAGCTCTCTTGGGGTTGGAGGAAGTTGTCCCATACAAAGATTTTTATTTTTTTTTTTTAATCCGTTGCTGCTTATTTCTCATTGGTGCTTTGTCTGAATTTTCAACTGAAAATAGTTAAAAGCTTGCAAAAACAAGGGGAGAGATTTTGTTTTAATGCTACTGTCGGTATCTGACAGCATGTTTACATTACAGGCTTGATTTGAGATGCAGCCTGCCATAAATTTGGGGGTGGGGGTTTTTTTGTGGTGAGTGTAGATTAAAAGTTTGTTGCCTTATAAGCTGAGCTGGCGTTAATATTTATCCTCTGAAATGCAAGCTCTAGTGGCCTGGGAGGAAGGAGAGACCTTCAGCTAGAGACTGTGGTGCAAAAACATGCAGGAGACATGAAGTGGCTCCTCCACCTTCACGTAAGTGCGTGGGTCTGTACCTTGCAGAATTATTTGCCTGGGTAATTCAGTCTTGTGCCTTAATCATCACATTGCAGAGATTCATTTGAATTGTCGCATCCTGAGTGGTGATCCTGTGTGTATCATTGGTGGTTCTGGAAATGTAGCTTTTTTCTTTTTGCACAGGAAAGAAACTCAAAGCTCCCTTAGGTTTTTTTCACAATGAATTGTGGGGAAAGTGTGGCTCCTTGTAAGTTCATTGGGGAAATGATGTGGGAGGTCAAGTAGCAACAATTAGCCTTAGGCTATATAGTCCTTTTAAATCTGAAAGGAAGATATTTTTATTTGTGGGTGAGAAAGGGCAGCAACCAAATAGGAGCCTGGGGTAACTGCAGTGAAAGTATATCCTCAGGAGGTCAACACTGCCAAGAACACAGCATATGCTGTTTCCTATTCTACTTCTTTTTGGACAGTATCTTCTCCTTTATGGACCAGCATTCACCATAGAGCTATATCAGACTGGAAAGTTAAAAGATTCTGAAATGGGAATATATGAAATTCAACTTGCAGGCTAAATAATAAAGTATCTTGTTTAAAAAAAATAACAATAAATGATTCTTCTTTTTATTGCCTGTCCTAGAAGAAGGTTGACTGCTTAAAATGTCATGGATTTTTTAATTCTTGGTGAAGCCGTGTCTGTTTCTTGGCTACGTTAGGGCCATGCAGACATACTTAGAACACTCCCTGGCTTTAATGGATGTATGAATTTAAAGTACTTGGAGCCAGTACATTTGTTGTTTCCCAGTTAAGGAAGCTGGCAAATGATGTTACAAATTTTTGGAAGAATTGTGGTTTTGCAGACAATGAAAGCAGTAGTTAGAGCAACACAATGGCAAGATAGTATGGCTGAGAACATAATTATGATCGGTTTTCTCTTGTATTCCTGATAAGTAATATGAAAACCTCAAATAAATTATAACTGCAGGATGATACAGCAAACAGTCCTGAAGTCTGACATTTGCTAGATCAAAAAGGCTATGTGAGATTTTGCATATTTCTTCTTTAAAGAAGCAGTTTAATGACATGGCAGCTGTAGGTACTGTACCATCCAGGCAAACAAAGCTTACATAGAAACAGCCTCGTTTAGAACTAGCAGATTGTAACACAAGCTCTGAAAATCCAACAGAGATGAGCATTTGTTTCAAGTGTTGGCATTTGGAGATTATTAATTTCTATAATGCATGATCTTAGTAATTTTTTAAGAGTACTTTATAGCTTTAAAAAATATATATATTTACAGCACTAGAAATCCCTACAAGCACATGGCAATTATTCTATATGCTAAGATCACTGGGATGGTTTTAATTAAAAAAAAAAAAAAAAAAGACTGGCTTTGCTTTGTAGTTATATGGTAGCAAAGTGGATTTGGTTTAAAAAAAATCATATATATTTCATGTGTATTTCTCAATGCAGAGTTTTGTAGTTTTTCTTACACAAGACAGTACTTTTTATTTTGATAATTGCAAGTTGCAAGTGCTCAGAGAATTGAAATAATACTTTAAAGATACTGCACCTACTGAGTAGTTTTGTGTTGCTTTGATTGTTAGAGAAGGGAGGGGAAAAGGTCCATGTTTGCCTTCTGTCCATATTTGTACAGTCAAGATAATGGATTCCAGAATTTTTATTTCCAAATTATATGAGAAATAAGAGAAAGGCCTGCTCTCTTTTAAGTTATATACTTGAAAAAAATCAAGAGGTGCATACAACCATAATGTAGACTATAATGCAGTAATGGAAATTCCCAGCTCAAAATACTTGTGTCTTACTGTAGAAAGGGTTAATTCATTACAGGAATGCATTTTTCATTTTAAGGAATAAATAAAGGAAATTGTTGCATCTTAACAGCTGGCCAAGAGTATTCAGAAAGGCTTGCAAGCTCCTATAGCAATTAATCCACATCAAGAGAGGATTAACTTTGAAGTTTAAAATATCCTCCGTGCCTGAGGAGGGACCAGTTTAAAGTGCTCGTGAATGGGCTGGATTGCAGATTTGTAAGAGTGGGAGTTAATTTATGGATATGAAATCTGCTTATTGACTTTGCAGTATGGACTTTTAGATCTTAGTATTCTGTAGTGGATCAGTAGCCTGGGTGAATGTGGAGTGAAAAATACCATAGATGGTCTTTGACTGGTATAGCCCATAAGGAGTATAAATCACTTGCCTTGCCTTGCCTTGCTATATTTATTGCCTGAGCCTCCAGTTTAAGTTTTAGAACTTCCAATAATCAAGATTTCTAAGTAGACCAACAGTAAACTTGAAAAAGTTACAGTTCTTTGCTTGTTTATTCACAATTTTATTCTGTTTTAGACTGAAGAATAGCTTGATTTAAAAACAAAGAAAGAAAGAAAGAACTATGGGGGGAGGGTGAATATTTATTACGAGTGCAGTATCCTGGTCATTACAGAGCAGGAGCTGATGTGTACAGTATGTCTTCCTTATGCTGACTTGAAACACAGCTAGGTTGCACATCCAGATCAAGAATGAGAATGTAATCTTGGAAAAAGTAGAATGAAACCAGAGTAGTTGTTTGAAAGGCAAGAAAATATGTATGTACCCTAATTTGAGGTGGTAGGCAAGTGGAAATGAGTGCAAACCATTATGAGTTTAGGAATTTCACACCTGGGAGAGGGTTAGAGAAATGAGTCTTCAGAGCTGGAATTCCTCTGCAGCCCTGCTCAGCCAGAGAAGTTAGGAGATGGGCTGAGCTCAGGATGGCTTTGCTGCTCAGTGTATTCTTGCAGCTGGACTCTCTCTACTGTGCTTCAATCTAAGTTTAGGATTATGGAAGCAAGATCTTACAAGCAGGATCTCCAGTGGAGTCCACCTGGAGAACAGGCATGGGGTCTTGGCTCAGGATAAAGTTCTGGGTCAACAAATATTTGGAGCTAGACAAGTGATGTGCTCTGCTTTGGGATAGTGGTGGTGGGTTTGAGATGGAATTGCATTGGAGTCTTGTCCAATCCAGAGAGCTGATGGTGCAGTGTGGAGTTTAAGGGCTGATATTAATGAAAATTATGTCACCGGAAAGAGGAATCTTCCCATTTGTGAATGCCTTGCTATAAGAGAATGGCTAAATGATACATGCTTCTGGCAATATCCAGATTCACACCTAGTTGTTATGCTTCTCGTTTAAAAGATATTTTCTTTTCAAATCTGCAAGACGAGTTGACTATTTTATGCAACTCCAGGATATTTGTTTAATGTTAACTGTTAATGTGTTGAGTGATACATCTTTATCACCTACTTAAGCCTGAAACTTCTTTTTCATGTTATTTATTTTGGAAAACCTACTTTAGTGCACTTCTCACTAGTTTAAATAAAGGAGAACAACTTGGCATTTGCCGTAGTCAAGCTGACTGACTTAGGGTGGAATAGCAATTCATTCAGCACAAGCCAAAACCAGGAGGTTTCGCAAAAAGTCAGCATCGCCATGTAGCAAGGAACTATGCCAATTCAGGAATGCAAATCTTCTAAAAGAAAATTCTGCAGAACTTGGCCTGTATCATGTATTGGCCCCGGTTGGTTTAATTTTTCTGGCATGTTCTCAACTCTGACACTAGCTGATGATGATACTCAAAAGAAAAGTGTGGGGAGAAGTATTATCATCCCTGCACCGCTGTTTTTATATACATGCACCTTCTGTGTCATAGAGTAATATGCTGACAGATGGTACTTAGTCACCTGTTATGTCTGTTGATTATGTGCTTTGATCTAAAATTCATTTTGCTGTTCTTGGCAGCTGAGCTGTGTCTTAATCCATTGATAAAACCTGCTTAATAAGCACTTACAAAGAGATTGACATCACCAGAAACAGACCGTGTTGCTGAAATCATGACGTGATGCCCATAAACCCAAAAGAAGCCTTGTATTCAAGGCTTCAAGCAAAAAGCTTTTTATGAGAAATAACTAACAAAGCAGTTTTATTCTCACTTTGCATAGTGAAGTCTGATGCTTCCTTGTATTTGTTTCAAATGTATCAATAAAGAGAGGACAGTTCAAATAGCTGCCTTCTTACAAGGAATCTCTATCTTGCCATGCTAGAAGCTTCCTTTTCAGTGTGTTAAAGACTACATGAAACTTTTTGATCTTTTGATGTGGGTAAATGTAGTTTTATTGCATGAAACATCTTTAAGAGCCATTACCTTACCTTAGGGTGGCTTGCTGTGACTATAAAGAACTGACAGTTTGCCATGAGAAATGCAAGTGGCTAAATTTGGCCTTTTTTGTTTGATTGGTTTTTTTTTTTGGGGGGGGGAGGCTTTTTTCCTTGGCTTTTTTTTTTTTTTTTTTTTTGTTGGGGTCTTCTACAAAAGGTAAAGCTTTCTGGGTTTTTAGATTGAGAGCCATGTTACTAATTAAATTCCTTTGGTAATGACAATGTGACTAATAAGAAGCAGTTACAGTAATCTTTATATATAAATCTTGGCAAGACCAAGTTATAAATTTTTGATCTCTCCAGGACTTTATTGCATTAGCATTTTAGCAAAATCAGGTCTTTCCTACTAATCTCCATGACCATCTCTGGCCAACTTGTACTGTTACCAAACCTCTCTAAGAGGGTCATGCAATACAGTTTGGCTTGCCATCAGCTGGCTGGCAAGTCCCTTCATCCAATTATGAAGGCATATTTTGTCAGCATGTAAGCAGTGTCTTCTGCCAGCTTTTGGGAGCTTTCCAGTCTTGGAGACCTGCAAAGCTGCAGTGAGGAAGAGTCTTTTACATAGTGTTCTCTTTGCCTAGACAGCTTGCTTGATGTCCTTGCTTGTGAAGGAGCATTGGAGAGAGCCTAGGTATTTAATTTAAACTAGGTGGGTAAAACTAAGTGGCATGATCCCATAAGAGATTGTCTCCATCCTCAGACGAAACAGTGAAAACCGATAGATTCCCTCTAAGGCAGTTACGCTTGTTTTAAGGTAAGAAATACAAGTAAGAGAGACAATGATTGCAGCAGAATTCTGGAATATTTAATTCTGAATCCAGCCATAGTATCACACAGTGTTGTTGCTTAGATTAGCATTGAGTTGTGTTCAGACTGCCTCTTCTGTCTTTTAAACCGAAGTGACAAGGAAGTTAGTATTTCATTGCTCCTGTGGCCGCTCACTTGAAAACCAGACCTAAGCACATTTACAAGTTTTGCTATCTGTGATTATGTAAGCTATGTCTTTAGAAGTACCTAGGTTCCTGTATTCTTTTTTTTTAATTTGATGAAGAGGAATATGTTACAATTCCTGAGCAGATGTTAAAAAGATTAGTTCAAATGTAGTTGTTTTTTTTCTTTACAAAGCATATTTAAAAAAAATATATATTTTTCTTGATTTGGCAGAGGAAAGGCTGATTTTAAACTATATAGGTTAGAAGACTATTAGTTAAACTGTAAAATTCTGAGAAGCATGTTAAGGCATGACACTATTGCACAGTTAACAATCATTTTTTTGCCTTGTTGCCTCCAGAGACACACTAAAAAGGGAAGGAGAAAGGGGGTTAGGCAAGCAATTCAGAGCTCATACTTAAATAAATGCAGATAGGTTTTAAAAAAAACAAACAACAACAACAAAAGACTCAAAGCAACAAAAAAGCTCAAAACACAACAAATGCAACCTTTCAGAAACTTGGAAATCCATAACAAGAAATGCTGTTCTTTATCAGATATTTTTGCATGCCAGACTTGGGGTCATGTGAACTGCCAGACGTACCATCTGTCACACAGCCATTTCAGTGTTTGGCTCTGCCAGGAATGTTTACACAACTCAGGGTACAGCAAGGGGTAGATGAATAGTAGTGTGGAATAATGCTTACTTGAAACTTGATTTTTTTATTTTGTTTTTTTTCCTGGAAGGAGAAAAATGGAATTTGTGTGGATGTATTAGGGGAAAAGGTCATAGGTATTTCATCTTAGAAAGTTCTCAACTGAAGAAAGGGAATGGACTTTGTGGGCTTTTTGCTTTGATATTAGGAAGGTTTTCAGATTACACATGGGATAAAAAAGACACACAAGAGGGAAAATCCTCCACAATTGGGGGGTTTTGTTGTTGTTTGTTTGGTTTTGTTGGTTTGGAGTTTGATTTTTTTGTGTGTGTGTGTGTGTGTGTATCTTTTAAGTGGGGTTTTTTTTGGGTTTTATGGGTTTTTTTGTTTTGTTAGTTGGTTTTGGTTGTTCAGTGAGGACTTTGTGTGTGTGTTCTTTATAGATATGTCAACTTTATTAAAAAGCTTTTGTTTCTGGATTATTTTTTCTCTTTACAACAATAATTATATATGTGACATGCTAATGGAAAAACATTCTGAAGAGGGAGGCCTAGGCCAGGAGTCAAACATTCCACATCAGTCTGCCTGATTAAAATGTTTGTAGTTTAGCATTTTACACAGTTTTTATTGGAGTCTATCCAGATGTTTGCATGCAAAGAATTATTGCCCAATGACAAATTGTGTTGATACAATCTAGTCTGTCGGGAAATTTCCACTCTAGTATGGTTGTGTGCCAAGACTGATACCTTTTGGGAGTAATAAAATAAGTGATGTCTTTTGGGCTCAAAAGATAAATGGGCAGCAAAACGGCAATTTACCATAATTTTGAAAACATTATTTTCTTTATCCTTAATCACAGGTGATAAATATTTTTGCTAGTTTTCAGCTATTTGTATTACAATGTTAGCACAGCCACAAGTAATCCATAGGTGTCTGTAAAATACTCTTCCTTTGTGGTCCTAAGTAGCAGTTTCTGCCTAAGCAGTTCAGATGCCATTGTGCAAATTGCATTGTGGATGTGGTCTGCAAAATTGGGGTCTGGCTGCAGGGCAGTGAAAAACAAAACAAAACACTAAGGACTGAATTGTTTCACCACATTTTTCTATGTGTGTTGGATCCAGTTTCTTTTCAGAGCAGGGCCTGTTTTTTTCCTTAATGTTTAGGAACTACTGTGCGTACACAGTTGCTACACAACTGCAAACTGAGTAACTTCTCAGTATTTCTAAAAGTACTCCATCATGTTATTTCCATTTAGCGCTGCTCTGAATACCATTATAATTTATTTGACAGTTAACTAGAGCCAAGCATGAACTGGCAAGAGTAAATGTAACCTGTGATAGGTGAGCTAATATACTCTGGTAGCTAATGGATTCTATTTTAAATCTGTTCTCCTATCCTTTATCTTGCTTAGTTTTTACTGTATAATTACTGGTTTGGAGTTTCTTAGTGGACACTTGTTTCTCCACCTCATTTGCCTCCCAGACCTCTGCTTCTAATCATGACTGTACTCAGCACTGGTTAGGCCACACCTTGAGTATTGTGTCCAGTTCTGGGCCCCTCAATTTAAGAAAGATGTTGAGGTGCTTGAATGTGTCCAGAGAAGGGCACCACGGCTGGTGAGGCAGTTGGAGCACAAGCCCTATAAGGAGCTGCTGAGGGAGCTGGGGTTGTTCAGCCTGGAGAAGAGGAGGCTCAGGAGAGACCTCATTGCTCTCTGCGACTACCTGAAAGGAGGTTGTAGCCAGGTGGGGTTGGTCTCTTCTCCCAGGCACCCGGTGACAGAACAAGAGGGGACAGTCTCAAACTGCACCAGGGCAGGTTTAGGCTGGATGTTAGGAAGAAATTTTTCATGGAAAGAGTGATTGCCCATTGGAATGGGCTGTCTGGGGAGGTGGTGAAGTCACCATCCTGGAGGTGTTAAAAAGGAGGCTGGATGAGGCACTTAGTGCCATGGTTTAGTTAATTAGAAGGGTTACATGATAGGTTGGACTCGATGATCCTAGAGGTCTTTTCCAACCTGGTTAATTCTCTGATTCTGTGAACATTTTTGGTGACAGTAACCCACTCCTATAGTTGAGTGTAGCATGTCTGATAGTACAGAGATCTTATTTTCATAAAGTTTCATCTAAACCTTTGGACAAACTGCAATAGCATAAGTAATGTTCTTATGCTGAAGTGGAGTTGTAGAGATGTTCTGCTTGAGAACGCCTGATCTTACCAGGCTGACATGTATCTGACAGAAAAGTTTGAAGAAGTGCAGATCTGATTCAAAGACTGCTGCAGCCATGCAAGTACATTTTAAGCACAATGGGTGCTGGATCAGATCTTTTCACTTCAAGTCTTTCTTGCATCTGAGGGGTTTTAGGCCAGGCACACACTGTGGTCAGGGAGAACTGAAAGATATTACTGTGTTCTGGATTTTAGAACCAGGTGCTGAAAGTCAGTCAGGAAGTTTTGTATGAAGTACCTAAGAGCTCTTCGGCAAGCTTGCCATACAGGTAGTAGTCTTAAGTTCCCTACAGTCTTCCTCTCTAACTGTCTTTGGAGCAGAATCTGCATAGAAGAAGCTAAGCCTGAGAAAGGTGCATGAAAACAAAGTGTATTTGTTGTATATAAGTAGCATTCTTCTGCCTTTTTGGTAACATAAACATTTCAGTGGAATAAAATGCCAGCTTTTAAGCTAAGAAAGGAAAGATCTTTTCAAATAGTTTTAGGCTGAAAATTCCATTTTCTTAAATAACTTAATATGCCATGTCTAGGATTTCAGTATTAACTTCAATTGGGACTTTCAGATAATTTAATTCACTTGTACTCTTTTTTTATTTGACAGTAAAACAATTGTAAGAACGAGGATTAGCTTGTGTGTTTTGTGAAGAGATTACATTTATGATTTATTGCATTTCATGTTCATGTTGTAATACCACTGACATCACAATGTCAGTTGAAAAGGCTTAACTTTTAAAATGACAGCTGAAGTCTTAATGCCGTGAGCTCTCTGATGATTAGGAGAAATGTTTTCTCTTGAGGAAGGACGATATGGAAAAATAAAATGCTAGTGGGATTCAGGCCTCTGTCAGCATTTTCATTACACAGCTCATGGGGTTTAGTCACTATACTTAAGTCTTGATTTGTGCATACCTCTTATTCCTTTACATTATTTTTTAGTTGTTACCTACTGATGGCTGGGCTATGTCATGCTGATGCAGTCAGTAATAATGTAAATGCCACTTTAAAAGAGCAGAGTTTGTGGGTTCGTTTTGGTTTGATGTGGCTTTGGAGTGGGGTTTTTTTTGTTGTTTCGGTTGTGTGCTGTGGTGGGGTTTTTGACACAGTGAAGGGAAACGTTTCTAAGGTAAATCCTTACTAGTTTGCAGGCATATGATTATAAATGTTTTGTCAAGTCCCATGTAAACTCCTCCTTCTCCTATTCTGTCCCTGTGTGATGAGTTTTGTGTACCAGTTTGCATGGTGATAGCTCTGTATGTGATATGTCAACAAATGCAACCATGGAACCAAAGATACTGGCTCACTTGCCTTGTGAGGAGAAGATAAATGCCTTTGGTTTCAAGGGCTAGCTCTGTTTGTATGGAGCTGATGATAGCACTTCTAATCTATTCAACACATTTCTTAAAATGACCTACCAGCATGCAGGTAGATAGTCTACTTGGCATGAAGCACTTCTGACCTTGTAAGAATCCCAGAAACAACTACCTAATCTAACCATCTCTTGAGACACTGTTTTAAAGCAGGTATAATACACAGCTAGATGTACATGACAATCCTGCCTGCTTCATGTCTCACAGTCCTGAAAGGCTGGAAATAATCACATTTAAAGCCTGTAAATACATTGCTGTTAAGTAATAGATACAGTTTTAGTAGCTTACCAACGGTTCAAAGTAGTTTACTTACATCTTGAACTCCATAGACAATTTTATCTATTTATGAAGGTGCTATGGCAGAAATCTAACCAGGAGTGATGGAAACTGGTAAAAAAATAGAAGAAATGGAGAAAAATGATGATTTGTTTTCTTCAGTAGCTTAGAGAGGGCAGTCCTGTCATTGAGAAGACACAAAACAACTGTGTAGAGAAAGAAACAGCAAAAGCATTGCAGTTTGCTGCTTTGCCTGTGCCAAGACCTTGGAAAGTTCACTGCTGCTGTGAGGGGTCAGCACACAGGTAGAGGCAGTTACTGCTGGGGAAGCAGAGCCACTTCAAAAGCTATGCTTGGTCTTTCCATATATGTACCACTTCAGCTGGCTTATCATTGTTCTCAACTCCCCTTCTTCTTCCTGTTCCTGATAGACCAGACTGGCCCTGGTCCCGTATTCTCATTCAGCCTTGCTTCTGCTGCAGAGAAGCCCTGAGATGATTTGAGTGTGTTTGCCACCCAGTGATTTATGTGAAATGAGTTACTGACCTTTCCGCTTCCTTAAAGGCAGCGATTACTTCACAGCTGACATTACATGGTGTAAATAACATAGCTGAGAGCTGTAGGAACTGAATGAGTGAGCAGGAAAACTGAGTGAGCTTTCAGTTCAGCCCAGCGTGACACAGCCAGTGTGTGGGAGCCGTTCGTTTGCCTTCCCTTCAGTGCTAAGCAGAGGAGTTCCACTCTCGGGGTGGGCAGTCTCCTACCTTGTTCTCCAGAACATGCAGCCAATACCAACCAGTATGATGAAATACAACATAAAACATACGCAACCTCCTTGGTTTATAGAAAGCATCACACAGTACTGACACCAGTAAGGATACTGCCACATGATGCTATTTCATAGACTTCGTTGCAGGACGTTTCAGTAAGAGAGATGATAACAAGTGGTTTGGGCTGTCTGTTTTAATACCTATTTTTGTTACAGAGTGAATACCCATCTGCAACTTCTTGTTACTGCCTGCAGTTTCCCTTTCAGTTGCCTTGCCTTCTGAAGACTTTTTAGGAAACAAATCTGTTTATGTGCATCTACTGATATGCAAGGAAAAGAACAAGTCAGATCTATGCAAAGCTGAAAACCAAAAGTTCTCTGTGCTTATAATAAAACAGCAGCAATAACCCAACACTTGAGAGCAAAATGTTACTGCTGCCATTTGTTACCAAGTATTATGGAAGAATGCTGAACAGGGTACATAAGCCAAACTGGAATCTTCTTCAGTAGTAGAACTTGTGGTATTTTTCTTGGCAATCACATTCATTCTCTTTTTTTTTTTTTTTTTTTTTTTCCCTGCTTCAACATAGTTACTTATTTAGTAGGCTCTCCTAACATGAGTTTGCATTTCTTGGTTCTAAAACCAGTAACATTATTAAAACTTCCTTCAGTTACTTGCTCTTATGAGAAAGTTGTTTGGTTTTTTTTAGGTTTGTGGGTGGTTTTTTTGTTTGTTTGTTTTTTAAATCCTACTACGAGGTCTCTAAATTATTCTTTTCTTTGTGGAAGTATTATTAAGTTTGATCTTGTACTTCATTTGGTGTGTATTTCTCATAAGCTTGCAGCATGCTAAGAGCTTGCTGGTTTCAGAAATGTGCCAGTGCTTTTGAACTGGTTGCTGTTTACAAGTCAAATGCTAACAGAGGTGGTTACTAGAATTTCATTGCTGTCTGTTTGCAAAGAATGTGATTTTTATGATGGTGTTTATGGGCACAGTGATACCAGGCCCACTTGTGTGCACAGCAGAGGTTACACAAGTGATAAAGGACAGGACCTTCATGGCGAGTTAAAAGGCATTTTAAGAAAGGCTTCCATCTCCTTTCGGGCCTTGACGGAGTTGCTCATCTGTGAAAGTTTTACCAGTAGAAACTTGTTGGGAGGAAAGCAGATCCAGGTGCCTATTGTGTAAATGTGGGGAGACCTTGTCTGAAAGGTTGTTAAAGAAAGAGAAAATTAGAAGAGGGAAAGTAGATTAGCTTGTCCTCAATTCTAGGGCTATTTTTACATATTTGAGTTCTCAGTGAGAAATTGAATATTTGTGACTAAATGAATTGAACTAAAGTTATGTATTATTCTTTCTCCCTGCTCCCACAAACACTTATATGGTATCTTTGTGTCTATTAAACAGTCATCAGAGTAGGAAAGGAAAACATGAGTTTTATTCCCCTGTTGGAAAAAAATAGCCAGAATTAATAAAAGCAACAGATTTCACCAAACCTCTGAGGACATGGAACTGAATGCTGACAGGGAAATGGATTCAGCTTGTAACAGTCTGTTGGCTAGAGTTGGTTTTCAGTGCATTTTGATCATAGGTGATTTGAATAAACTTTTATTATTACTGAATATTTTTAGGGTTTGTTGGAGGGATGACACATACTTTCTTATAGTTTTTTGTTGTTGTTTGGTTATTTTTTTTGTTTTTTTTTTTTTTTTTTAAGAACTACTTAATTTCATCCTCCAGTAAAATTCTTTTCTGCCTGGGTGATTTTTAGTTTCGTTTTGAGCAAAATATGGGTTGCTACTTTGACCTATTCAAGGAAGTGTCTGTGTGCACATATCACATCACACACAAATACCCACATCAGTCTTTAGGCAAAATAATCAGGCTTTATTTTCCAGAATTTCAGAATTAGAAACAACGCTGTAATGGAAATTCCAAAACCATATGTTGACACTCTATTTTCTCTAGGAAGAAAAAAAATAATTATTTGATTATCAAAAGTCTTCATTTTAAAGAAGCTTATCAATTTTGTGTTTATTTAATATTAAGAGAACAAAAATTAGTAAGTAAATGAAAAAGGTTTAAATTTTTTTTTTCGTATAATAGATTTCTAAAGGTATTCAATTAACAAGCTTATTTACTTGATTTGGGCTTTAGATGGTTAACTAGTAGTGAAAGAATGTCTGAAAGTTTTAACTTGATATTTTTTTGTTGTTCATAAGTGGAGTTCAGTCAATGAGTATCATTGCATAGCGAAGTAGCATTGCCTTTGCGAGGACCAACTCTTCACGGATTGTGTTGTGAGCTTTTCGTGGAGTTATCTCCGTGGACTGCAAATGCTAGATTGCCATTCTCTGATAACAGTAGCTTCCTTTGACAGATCTGATGTCACTTTTTGTTCCTGCTTATTCTGCATGTTTTGTGTAGGGGAGGTGGTTGGGAAAAGGAGCAGCTCAGTGTGCTTAGTATCTACTGAATTATCGTTTAGATCAGAACAGTTAACGCATGTTACCCTGCTTAGATTTCCACTGGCTTGGGTTGAGCTGTGCCCATGCGTAGCTGCAGTTGTGCTCAACTGTAGATATAACATTCCCCAAGAATTCCAGTTTTAGGTCAACAGGCTTGTCTCTGTACAGTATATAAGAATTTCAATGCATGCTATTTCATTAGTCTTTGCTAAGCTGAAATCAATATGGGTTCCTGCACTTCTAAGCAACATACTCTGTAAGAAACTATGCAAGGCAATCTCTCAGGGGAATTCTCCTTTGTTGTCACTTGAACTATATGTAATGAGAACCACAGAAAATAACCCCAGCCCTTCAAAGAACGTGTTCACTGAAGTGCTTGGTGTGATTCAGCACTGCCTTGAAGGCCAGGGCAAAAAAAATCTTAAAAGCAGGGGGGAGGAAGAGGGACATACACAGACACATGATTGTATCCAGTCGTTTGAGGCAAATGTCAACAGCTTCAGGCAACACAAGTCAGGTATTTGTGTCATAATGCTTAGATTAGAGAAAAAATAAGTGTATACAAGGTACAGGAGGATTAATTCACTGGCTACATTTACTAAAAATCTAACAAGTACAAGATTAAACACTACTCACAAGCAGTAAGATCATGCATCTCACTTGCAGTTACTTCTATCTGTAGATGTTAATGTTAATTGTTTCATTTGATTTATAGAATCAAAGAGATTTTAAACAAAAACACCTGGTCTTTATTGAATATTTCCAAAAACCTTGTGTTTTGAGAAGGCAAAAACTAGTTAACAGTGAGTAGAAAAGAGTGCTCTTTTATCTGAAAAGTAGATTTCAGCCAAAACAACAAAACAACTGGGAAAAAAAAACAACCAAACTTTTATTTTGTTTTACAAAATCTTCAGTTTGACTGTATTGGCTACCCAAACAATGCCTGAAAACAATTCCATTTAAATAAATAAACTTTAGAAAAAAACTGACATAAATTAAAACAAGAAATTTCTGTTTTGCAGACTAAGTTTTAAAAGTCATGACTTCACCATTTGTAGGCTGTACATTGTAAGTATGTTTTACAGTTGTTGGATTTCCAGTCTAAGAAACATCTTTTCTATCAGGAGCATCTCTGCAAAGTAGGCATTTTTTGTCCTTTAACAATTCAACACAGTAATCCATCCAATTTATTTGAAGATTTTCAGAATCCCAGTGGCTAGATAAGAGCAGCCACCACAGAACTCACCTCCACTTTAGCTGAATGACCTGCAGAACAAGTAGTAATAATATAGTTGGGAAATAAGATCCTGAATTTGACTTCCTCTACCACCCCTTTCAGATTTTCAGCTTGCTGTAAAAAGTGGCAGGACTGAACTTGTGCAAGGAGGCTGAGGTCTTTCTGAGCCTGTCTGAGAAGCACGGAGAAAATGATTAATAAAATTCTTCTCTTGCATAACTGCATCAGGCCCACAGAGTATGTGCTTCTCCTGGTCCCTGAGCAAACTTGGACAGAGGAGCAAAACTGTGATGCTCTCCCAGCTCAGTGAGCAGTGTTAGCATTGCCTTCTGTACATGACTTCCTCTATCTTTGAGCACAAATAAATGTATGCCTTGCTGAGTTAAAAGCATAGTTAAGCCCATAAAAGAAGGATAATTCTGTCCTTTCTTAGTGGTTAATATTGTTCTTTGGAGCAGGGGAAGGCAGCAGGCTCTAAAGCCAAGTCATTTAATCTCAGACTTCGTTAAAAGCATATTGGAATCAGATTCATACTGTTGTCTAATTATCATGGCTTTGAGGACACTGCAACTGCAAACAAGTGATGCTGGCTCATATGTTCATGGTTTCACTGCTGCTGTTTAGTTGGGCTATGCCACAGGCTGCAGTGAGCTCAGAGAACAGGTACCTTGGCCCATGTAAGAAATTATTACACATACCGTGGTTATTATATGCATAAAACAAATATTGAATCCTGTTTAGAATATACTTCTGCAAGATTAGTTTGCAGTGGAGGGCAAGTGGATAAGCAAGAGGTGGAACTTGTTTTGTTTTTTTTGGCTAGGACTGGTGATGTCCTTGTTCAGCTAGTGTTAGCTGATAGTCATGACTTCATTTTGAAGAGTAGAAAAACAGTAGTTGATTATTTACTTAGAGCAAATTTTCTTAAACTCTTAATCTATTGTGTATCCAATAGTGTAACACATTGCGTGTGCTTCTCCGAAACACAGGTAGGTTAGGCACTGCAACTACCTACAGCCCGTGTCCATCCCATTTATTACTACTGCAACAGGAAAAAAAGCCAGCACAGAGACAATTTTCCTATTAGAAAAAAAGCAAAATGTCTCCAGTGACAAATGGCAGGGCTCTACGCTTCTGTAAAGGTTCTGGGATAATGCTTTAGGAAGCAGAATATGCTCCTTTTTGTGTTGTTGTGTTGGTTTGTTTGGTTTTTTTTTTCCTCCTGGATGGCTGTGGAAATTTTTTTTTTTTGCTCATTTGTAACATTTGAGGTGCATCCCTTTAATGATTTGAACATACGTTTGGATGCCACTTGCACAAAGTTGTAACTTACCTAGTCGTCATTGCAGGTTTTATGAATAGGAATTCTTTCAATGCCTTAATTTCTGAGGAGCTGCAATTAGTAAAGGAGAAATAATAAATGATGTCTGATCAAAGCTTGCCTTTAGTTGTATATATGTTGAGAGAAGTAAACTGAAGAGGGATTATCTTAGAACATGCTAAAAGCAGAAGTGTGTGACACTTGAAACCCCCTTATTCAGAAGAAGAGTAATGCTTTGCAGCTGGCTACACAGTGGGATGCTTCTCCACTTAAGCGTTAGGTACCCACTTAACAAAATACTGTCCCTAGGCTTCTGACCCGTGAGCGTGCAGCCTTTGTTATCTTATTACATGACTTTTAAGGCAACAACTGGCAAAAGAATGTGTGGAAGCCTTCTCGGTGCATCCTTAGTGATCTTCTGTAGCTTTACAACTTTCCGAGGCCATGCAAACAAAGGCGTCCGTCTGCCCTTGCGCCTGTAAGCTATTAGGAAGCGTTGCCGGGGCTGCTGCAGCTCCCCGCCGAGACAGACCTGCGAGTCCCAGCAGCCCCGGGGATAGGGAGGGAGGGAAAACGCCAGAAGCGTCACCTTGGAAAACGATTGCCGTCCTCTGCTGGTATGTGTGCACACCTGTGCCTGTGTTGGGCGCTATGCTTTGACATATCTGCGTCTTTGAAAGTGAGTGCTAGGTTTTACAATTCAAAGGACTTTCTATGTATTTTTTTTTTTTTTTTTCAGGGCGGCAGTGGTGAGGGCAGTGTCATTTCTCCCCTGGCCCAACCTTACTGTTGGGAGTAGTTTTCATAAGTTTCTAGCAACGGCAGAGAAGTTCTGGTGCCTGCAAAGTATCTCACAAAAGCTAGCACTTTGTAGTTGTGGTCTAGTAGGCGGGAATGAAAGTATGGAAAATGGAGGAGTCTCTTTAAATATTTTCCTTGCAATAAACCCATACTAGTGATGTTAGAAAACGTTAATGGTATGACACAGGTAACGTTCTGATTTGATTCTATTCCTGAAGGGAGAATGGAAAGCCAGACACCAGCCTTAGCTCTAAAGAAGAAAATAATTATTTATAATTGCATTTATTGCATATAGTTTATATAACCAGTAATTATGGAGTGTTCATGAAAATTCCATCTCTTTGTGCCTGAATAAAGAAGTCTTCTCCATCCCAAGCATTTCCATTCTTCACCTTTTTGAATTACAACTCATGGCATAAGGATTTCTGTTGTTATTTGATTCAAGACTCGTGACCTCTGCCACCACTTTGGAATTTATTTATTTATTTGCAGTACAGAAAACACTATGACCTGAAAAACTTTGTAAATTAGACAATCCTTCTGTTTCAGTCTGATGAAATCAATTACTGTAGCCTTCACAATCCGAGGTAGAGTCAATTTAAAAATAGTTCACTTTTTAAAAACCTCGGTTATTACTTTAATTTCAAATCCATCCTTTTTAAAACTAGGATCAATAGCCTTCTGTGAAGCTTGGCCTGGGGACTTGTTTATTGCTTGGCAATACAAGTGCAGTGTTAGCATCAAGACATCTTTGTTATCAGCAGAAATTGGAATAGTTATGGCAACCCAGGCAGGACCTAGTGAACAAATTTGCCTGCACTTCTTGTTTCTCCTTTATAGAAAGGTGCTGTGCTTGTTGTTTGGGTGGTGGTCACTGTACTACGAGTGTCAGATAGAGACTGTGTATATCTTAAAAGCAATTTCTTTGAGTAGGTTGTTAGTTTGTCACCACCATGGTATTTATGCCCTGTTACAATGATAAAAGCTAACACATCCTTACTCCTACGTACTGCCTTGAGAGTGTTTCATCCTGCAGCTTCTTAGGAGTTACTGTAAATACCTGCATCTGAGCAGGAGGGATCAACAAAGGAAGCCCATTTCTGGTCTCTTCCAGTTCTTTAGCTGGCATTCAGGCAGTAACTGTCTCCTCAGGAGGTAAATGGGATCTGTTCATTCCAGAGCATCTGCAGTCAGTGCAGCCTGATATGCTGGGCAAAGGGTTCTCAAGAATAATGCTAGGTACCTCCCTGTCCTATGCTTCCAGCAACAAAGAGGGTGAAGTATATGATGCTGGCAGAATCTGCTGTCATGTGCTGAGGGAAACTGAGAAGAATCATCAGTCACTGTTTTAATAACTTTTGGGTAGGAGTGCATTTGATGTTCATCTGTGAACAATTCCTAAGATGTACTGAGAAGTATCTGGGCGCAGTATATCCTCATTGTATTATGGATACTAATGTACCACAAGATATTCTGAAACACGTACTGCTATGAGGTAACTATCATCCTCCAGTTACATGAGGAATTTGGAAATTACCCTGTTTTTCAAGATAATGTCAATTTTTTCCTTCCATGAAGCAGGGAAGCAGATGATACTGTATCTGCTGATGTTCTTCCCCCCCAAGCAGATATAGGCAGGTTGAGAGAGTGAATTGCCTTCATAGGTTGGCAATGTTGGACAGAAAACAGGTTGCACATAGGTATACTGTGAGGAAAAATAGTACATCTCTGTTCCTTCCAGTGTTAAAGTCTGCTCCTCTGAAGACCAATTTCCTTAGTTCTTTCTTCAGTGATAGGGCTCTCAGCTTTTAGCTACTGCTTTTTGCAGTGTCACTATGAAAGTTTTACTCTAAAATATGAATGGCTTAAAAGACCAACATGAGGTTGTATCAGTTTCTCTTCATTCTGATGTGTCATTTATAATGACTAGTTTCAACACTGGTGTATTGAGCTTCAAATGTTCAGTTCCACAGGCTACGTAAGAAAAAGTGCAGTAGCACCTATTGGTTTATCTTTATGTCAGTGTCAGACACAGAAAAAAACAGATTTGAGGTACAGAATTTTTTTTTTTCAGCCTCTTCCAATCTCCACTGATAAGTTTTGAAGGCTGAAGCCAGTAACCCTTTGTAATAATTGAAAGAATCTCTGTGCCAATCCATTATTGATCTGCATGAAAGTGTGGAAAACAGTTCCCTTCACTGCCTGATTCCCCAGCTTACACAGTGTGAAACTAACCACCTAGTTGCCTGCAGAGGTGAAGTCAATTAGCTATTCCACTACAGAATTGTTGGTTACAGTCTGAAGCACATTTTTTACACTAATGTTTGCTTGCAAATGATCAATTGTGACACATTGTGACCTTCCTTAGCTAGAGTCAACAAGTACTTCATAGTACTGTGTATTAAATCTTTCCTGGGCTACAACAAACGTGCCATTCATTTTGTTCAGTTAGTCATGACTAGTCTGACAGTAGAGGGCTTTCACTCCTGTTTGTGTGGCCATCCCTTGTATGTGACTGCTAAACAATGGTGCACCAACTGCAGAAAATGATGTGATCAATTCATAATCTCAGAGCCACCAGCAACTATATCCATTTCAGCAAGCATAGTAATAAACTCTTAACCTCTTAGTAAAGTCACTGCAAACACCAGACTGCTCTCCTAACTTCTTTTACTTAAAGAATGTTCTTCAATGTAGAAAAATAACTGTGGTTAATACTAAGAATTCATAAATTACACAGTTAATGTTGTTAGTGTCTACAATTCAAACTTCCTGTTTCACACTGACCTTTTGGTACATCTCTGTATTCATGTGTGCTATTTAATGCTCTATTAAGCAATATTAGAATACCAAAATCATCCAACAATACAAATCATTCAGCAGTAGCATCCAGAGCCTATTCATAGTTCACTGAGACCAGGCATTTCCTGGCTTGTTTTTGTTTGCAGTTGTATGGGATGCTTTCATCTGCTGGATTACACCTATTGTTGTTTGTATTCAAATGATACCTAAGAGAACACCAAACTTAGCAAACATGGATGGAAAAATTCTGAACAATAGTAATGAAAACAGTCTTTCCTATTTCACTTTCACTTCTTGAGGTGCTTGTATATGTCTCTTGATGTCTTTGCTTATTTTCTTTTTGCAGCTCATAGAGAACTAGTAAGATTAATTTTATTACTCTTTTTTTCAGGAGTTGACCAATAAACAAAGCTTTATCAAACTTATTTACAGTTGAATATTAATATCTATAGAAAACATTAATTCCTTGATTATTTAAGCAAAATGTTTGGGACCAGTCTGGGTAAACATCTCGTAGCAATTAAAATGAATCATGACCTAATTAAATTATTTCCTACTTCATATAGTCATCCGACTGTGACATCTTCATCACTATTTCCATGCAACCTCAACAAAGAATTTGGGACATTTGTTTTAAGGGAACAGCTAAATCAGAATTTATCTATGTGATTCTTACCACCATCAAGTCCACAAGTGTCACATTCCTGGTCTGTCTAGAGGCACTCAATGTAAAATATACCTTCTAAAATAATGAGGATGGCAGAAGAACAATGTACATACTGCAGGCTTACAAAGACTCCTTTCATGAGACTGCAATATTGTACGTTTCACTGTACTCAGAGGGTTAAATGTAGCTGTTTTATACCTCAATAATGTTTAATTTTTTTAACCATAAATTTCTAACGGATGGATTTTAGCATGAAAGTATTTAAAAATAGAAAAGGCAAAGCAAAAACCCAATGCTTGGTCAAGCTGGTTGTTTGTTTGTTTGGTTTTTAGTCAGACTTGGCAAAATTAGCAGAATAGATGTCTCAGAATTTGCATTCATGCTTTGCATAGAACAGGCCTTTTGTTTCTTGTGTGTAACTTGACCTTCTCACTCTTATTCATTCCTTCTGTTTCTCCCAGTTTCTTTCGTTACAGCTGTTTGTCACCTGTTTATTTTCAGAATCTGTAGAAATTCTAGGCCAAAATGTAATCTATCACTTCTTTCCTAACATCCATGTATTGTACAAACATTTATTCCTATACGTCCATTTTTCTTACACTCGAGGTGAAAAGAAGTTTCTAGCTTTCTGCTGGATGCTATAGCATGAAAATGCTTCAGCTGAAGGTTATAGGGTTGAATGGTTACCTGGTCCTCTGGGCATGCCATGAGGAGAGACTGTACAGCACTGAATGAATATATCTTGGGAGATTTTTGGAGTCTCCAGCTGGACAGTTTTAAGGCCAGGCTGGATGGGGCTCTGAGCAACGTGATCTAATGTGAGGTGTCCCTGCCCCATGGCAGGGGAGTTGGAGCTATATGATCCTTGAGAGTTCCCTTACAGACCAGAAAATTCTATGATTCTATGAAATCTAGGGATAGTCTATGAAAATTTTTTTTCTGGGTTCTGGTCAGCTGCCTTTTTCATTATTTCTTGGGCCGGCGGGGAGGGGGAACGATGACAAATAATATGCCTTAAGAAAAAAAGATACTCTCAGATACTCTTCCTTGTCCGGGAGTACCATGTGCAGTATTTTTCCTTAAATGATGAAACTTTCTCTTCCCTCACCCCACTTCAAGCTGCTGCGAATGTCTTTGATTTTTTTGCTCCAGTCAAACAGTTTGAACACTATGCTATTGTATGAGACCTCCAGCTTGCTTACAGCATTTTTTTCCAGAAGAAAGTAAAAATTATACTAGTGAAGCTCATTTTCTGTTTCCAAGCATTTTTTTTACTTTTTTTTAACGACGAGTGCTTTAATTAGGAGCAATTGATTTTGCATACCTGCTAGTGCTGCAGATGTAAACACCTAGAATAAAGGTGGAGTTTGACTGGCCTGGAAACTATTTTGTGGGAAGAAATCCAATTCCTGGGTGTGAAGGAATTCATTCAGTACAAAGAGGAAATTTGTGGTGGGCTGTTTTGTTTTTTTTCCTATGTCCGTAAAGACTGAGTAATTAGGAGAAACCTATGGATCCAGTAAGGAATCTGGGACACTGTCTAGTCTTAAATTATCTGTGCAGACACATCTCTGTTCTTCATGCTCCCTGCTCCTTCAAGAAACTACATTGTATTCCAATAACTTCTTGCATCCTCTACTTCTTTTTCAAGGTTTATCTTTTCCCTGCATCTTAAACAGATGAGAAATTCAGTTATGAGCAGGAAAGTGATCTGGCATGAACTGATTTAAAATAGAGCACAATGTGTTTGTGTCAGAAAGTTCCGAGTCATTACAAATAACACACTTTTCTGACAACAATGTGAATGCAAATAAGTGCATCCTTTGGGTTCAGAGCTTATATGCAGAATGCATTGGTCTTGTCCCTTCAGAATATCCTGCAGTTTCTCCCCTGACATTTTGGTTACACAGTGTTTATATGGCAAGGCCTACAAAAACAAGGAGTGGTGCAACAGGGAGCAGGGATGACTGTTCACCCAGGCTGCTGTGTATCTGGACATGGATGCAAAATTCTTCTCCCCTTCTGAAAGGGACCTTGATGCTTAGGAGTTTTGAAAGATTTGCTTTATATTTTGGAAACCCTCACATGCAGTTTGCTGTGTTTTGGAAAACTAGACATGTTCAATCTGGATTTGTGTTATCTGAAATACTTTGTAGTTCTTAATGATATAATTAATCAAAGTAGTTTGAAAGGAAGATAAAATCAAGCACACTATGACTAAACATTGATTTCTAGATGAAAAAGCTATTTCATGCTTCTGGTTTAGTAAGATTTTAAAATAGAGCTGGGAGGAGTGCGGGGAAATTGTCTGTTAATGCTTCAGATCTCTTCTAGAAGTAATTTTTTCAAGCAGGCCAGAGCTACTCTGCTTTTGAATGCTAACTACTGGAAGCTGATCTTCATTATACTGCTCCTTTATAATACAGATTATTCTAGGAATTGAATGTCAACTTAGTGTCCTGTGCAAGACACTTTTGTGACTCTGTACCTGTTTTATTGTAGTAGTTGAAAGGAGGGTTATCTGTTTAAAATCCTTTCCACCGCTCCCCTATTCACAATCATCTTGTCCTTCTGCCATGTCAGATGGTAAGATTACAGTTCCCGACCATTTCCAAATGAAAGGTATTCAGACAAGTTTTGGACAGTCACCAAACAGAAGAACAATGAAATATCTGTTCCCTGGGTGGGAGCAAAGAGATTCATCCTCTTTCTTTTGTCAACTAGTGGAACACACTAAGCTCTTGCAATCTGGATTTTCTGTTTTCTCCTTTGTTACTAAGCTTTTAAGTATAGCAGGAAAAGTTTGCTGGAGAGCTCAGCTACTGACTGTAAGAGTTCTAAGAGTGAGTAACAAATCTCTTGAGCCCATTAATGTATTTGTTTTTGAGCAGTAAAAAAGTATTAGGAAGTATTAAATAACTCTTCTAACTTCCAGAATACAAATCCTTGAAAGAAAAGGCACAGAAGCTACTGTAAGAAACTGAGTTATGTGGAGAATTAGATCTATCTCATTTGAACTGTGATTGTGCTTTTTATCTTTATGAACCTGAAACCTGTGCTTAGTAAAAACAATTATATTTTTGCCATTGATTCAGTGGCAACATACTAGTATCAGTAAATATTAGAGTAGTTATGTAGATTTCATGGTGTAATTAAACAAAAAGAAGTTTAGTGAGTGAAATATATTTCTGAAGTTTTCAAAACCTGTAAAAAACTAACGGTTGATGATATCTCAAAATACATATATTTTGTTATGATTCTTAAGCAGAGCTGAAGAATAAACACTGAACACCCATTATGGCACTTAATCTTTCACCAGAGTTCTTCAAAACAAAACAAATTGGAGAAAGGAAATGCAGTACATCTAGATGAAAACTTTCTGTTTTAAATGGAACTCTCTCTTGTCCTGAGCAATTTGTGGGCTTCCTCATTGCAATTGTATGGCTTAAATAGATTATGGTTGATGTAGCACTGAATTTTTACTCATTAGCTCTCTTAATTTTACATTCAGCAAAGCTCATTGGCATGGGGAATAATCACCCTGTGCAATTTGGTGCCCTCAGACTTGCTCCAAGCAACCCCAGAGATGATTTTCCCCCTATCTAAGACAATGCAATTAACTTTATGGGCTCTAGGCCCTCAGAAGTTGGGAGCTCAAAAGCTCTGGCACATGGATGAACATCTTCCATCACCTCTGCTCTGAGCCAGAGCGCAGTTCAGAGGTGGCATATGAGGCACTCTAGGCACTCATATCTTTCAGTCTATCAGTCTTATAAATATTATGTTTCCATGCTCCAATGGCTTGGTTTTAAAGGTATTTTATGTTCAGAAATCTTCACTGAGTTAGTGAAGTGCATTTTCTTTTAATAGAGGGAAACAGAGGCACAAAGAAGAGGCTGATGTGGAGAGTCACAGAGTCCCAAGAGCGGCTTTTTACAGGGACTTGAAAGCATGAGGGGACCTGGAGCTCGGTGAAAGAAGCCACCAGCCCCTGAGAGCACCATTAGGTAGCACTGCACGAGGGGTGTGTGTAAAACCACACCTCGGGGCGTGTGAGTAGGAGAGGACAAGTAGTCCCAGCTTTGAAGTCTCATCCAGAGAGCAGGTTACCCAGGTTTAGATCCCTCCTTTGCCTAAAGGGATCCAAACCCACTGTTCCCACCTTCTTTTGGAGCTCCTTAATCTTTGTGCTATGGGCCGCTCTTGGGTGGCAGTTATCTCCACCCTTCCTGTTTGAAGCTGTGCCCACACAAGGACCTTGCAAAAGCATCCTGACTTTTCCTCTCATCCATATCACCAGAGAGTACCAGAAACTGTTTTGTGTACCTGTTCCTCATTGTAGGCTGACCGTATCTAACTGTAATGGAAGTGCTGGTTAGAATTGGCATGCACAAGCAGGGTACCAGCCCGATGTATTATGGCAAATGGGCACATACACATTGGAAAACACAATTTGCCTGCAGCACAATACTGGAAAGCATCCTTCAAGCATCTTTTTTTTGCATGAAAAGGACGTAAAACAGAAAGAGCTTCCACCTCGAGGTGGAAAACCTTTGTTAGGAAGCATCTGTACAAAGCCTCGTGACTTTTGCCATATTTACACATATATGAACGTGGGTGTGATTGTTCTGTATTCCTTATTTTTCAAGTGGAACTGTACAATCCAGGGCTAACTAAGACCAGTGTGAGAAAGAAAAGGCATCTGGGACTTTTTTCTGATCACAAAGTTAATAGGTTTTAACACTAAATGCTTTGGATGGGACACTGTATAAAAATTTATGCCAGTACAATTTGCTAAACTATGACATTTAACTCAGCATTTATACATAATGTTACAGCTGTTCTGGCTGATATTATGAATTTATTAAGCTTTTAATCTGGAGATCTGAGAGTGTTATATAAACAGTAATTTATTTGGGCTTTCCTATGTCCTGAGAAATTTCAAATTGTAGCTTCTTAAGAAACAAAAGTAGTAAAGTAGATTTTTAATTTGGTGAGTAGCTTGTTTATCCTAACCTTAATGTTACCCTAGCAAAGTTCTGGTTTTGTCTGTACCAAAAGAAATAATATAGAAAAATACAGATAGGGAAAAGGGTTTTCTTCCTTCACAGCTAGCTTCTTAAAATCATAATTTAGGAGTTAATTGTGGAATAGGCTGCTTCGATTGTATTAGTAAGAGCCATATATTTTTCCAACAAGTTGCATCTAATTCACTGCTGGGCCTGTGAATTTATATCCCATCCTTTTCCCCAAGGTTGTGGGGAGTGCAGAGTAACACAGTAAATTGCTTAACAAAAGCAGTTGTTCTGCCTTATTGAGCTCTTCTTGCTGTTACTTCTCTCAACTTGTAGAAGCTACTGCATAAAACTCAGATGTTTTGCATAGTCCTGACTAGAGCTCCTATGTGCTTAGCATGGATGCAAATATTTAAAATGGAAATACAGTTTGATTGTAAGATGAAAGTGTGTCTGGTGTTGAGCAACTAAAGTAGCTGGTATGCGATTTACTGTCACATAGATCTCTCCTAATGGCTGAAGACTGGTTCTCTGCATATGGGCAGTGCTTGTTTCTATGGAAAAAACTCTGTAGGAAAGGAAAAAGCTTCTCCTTACTTTTCTTTAGAGCTGCATTTATTGAGACTTCTTAGTGAGAAAAAGAGAGGTAAAGATTTCTTGAAATTAACTGTTAAAAGTATATTAGGCTGGACTGCTGTGAAAATACTGTAACTCACACAACTGGCTTGGTTCTTTTCAGCTCTCTGCTTTTCATGCTTCACAAAATAACACAGTCCAAAGATGCCAATTCAAGTTGTGTAGATGAAGGAAGGAAGCCAGTTCCAGAGCCCAGGATTTATCCAGCCACTAACCACTTTCATTTAAGGTACATAAATATTTCATTTTAGGCTACTGTGTTGAAACCAGATGAAGTTAGAATTATAGATTAGTTTTATGGACCATAAATTCTACCTCAGATATATCCTAGAGATTGATTGGGAGTAGTGCCAGTAACAGCACAGCTGCATTTATTGAGACTTCTAGGTGAATCTTCATAACTATTTTAGGAGTTGACTCCTTTCCATCATGTGTTCTAGTAAGACTTTCTCTCTCAACATATGAAAGAGCTGTTCATAATTGTATATTGCAGGCAGAAAAAAACCCAGATTTAATAATACTTACAATCGGAATATGTAGAATCATTAAAAGAGTCAATAATACTCCTAAGCCTTGCTTTTCCCAAGGTGATGGAGAAATGCTAAACAAGACATAATGTATCATCCTTGTAGTTTCCTGTGGTTTCTCTCCCAACCCTTGTAGGAATGAAGTTGTGAGGCAAAGTTACAGACAGCACTACTCCAGGTCTGTAGCTGAGTTAAATGCCTGGTAAGTGGCTGAGTTACATGGTTCTGTTCCTGGTTTGGCAGCAACAAAGTACAGATAAAGAGCATCTGAATGAATAATTTAACATACACCTATAAAAGTGGAATCTCCCAGGGGGTGAGTCTCTCTCTATTCAGGAGAAATGTTGCTATGGGGCTTGCATTGTGCTGTTTCAAGGCCTTGATTTCCTGAAGAAACCTGGTGTTTTGCATGAAGTTGTTCCTCCTGCCGCTTACCTTTCCCCAAGAGCTGGCTGCTCGTCTTTTTCCCAGCCTGTTCTCAGTGCCCCAAGGTAACTGACACTCAGCCAAGTTTGAGCCAGAGGAGTACTGAGGGGACTGGTGCCTTGCTTTAAGGTCTGAAAATGCAGAAGGCAAAGGGAGAAAGAGAATATACACAGCAGGAAGAGAATGCAGGTGAACACATCTGTGTACAGAAGATGCAGCCACATCAAGAGAGCAGATGTTGTCACTGCTGACATGGATACTGGATGTGTGGATTGAGTTGTTAAGTATTGATTATACCTTGTAGCAATTCTCATGACTCCTAAAACACGTCAAAATTGCCTGCAATGCAGTGGATTGTTTCTATAAAAGATCAATATATTTTATTTGCCTAATAAGGCCCCTTGGCAAGATGCTGCAGCTCTTCTATGATTTGTATTGGCTCCCCCGCTGAAACAAGATGAGGAGGAGGGCAACTGTCACTGTAACATACTCGAGAGGAAATGGTTGGCCCTGCTCTGTGCTGGGAAGGGAGGAGGCTAAATCCTTGGGTAAAGCCGTGTTGGACTCTAGTTAGCAGCAGCTCTGTTTTGTCAGAAAAGCCAAGATGTTTTTTCAGGCACTGGAACAATTAGCCAATGAGGTGCCTAATAGGAAGGAGTACTAAAACTGTTGCTACTGCAAATCATGCTCTGTAGTGTTCCTTTTCCATGCTTCTTTCATTGAATGCTGCCACACAGTTGCATAGGCAGAGAGCAGTAAGTGCCACAATCAGCTGTTGGCTGCTGTTCAAATTTGTTTCTTCCTTTATAGCTTTTCTCCAGAGCAATAGGGCTTCTCCTTGCTTCCCAGCAAAGAACGTTACTTCTGTGCTCAACATCAGGTCTCCTTTCAACCAGAGAAAGTGAAACACAGCCATGTCTGGAGTATTGTTCCACCTTGAGTTAATTGCTTGCTGTTTAGAAAGGCTAGTCTGGACACTCCCTTAAAGTTTGTTTCCAGGCTATAAATGCTAAAGATGAGGATGTGTATAAATAACTGACTAGATTTGTGTATATGAATATGTGGTGATATGGTCTTACCTCTTAATTTGCTGATATAAACTTTTGGCAGTTTTTTCTTCCATGAAATATTCACTGTGTTAAGAGGGGTTTGTTTTGTTTTGTTTTAATGTTTCAAGCAATCACTTTTGGCTGGAAGTCCATCCAAAAACAGGGACTAAGATTCTTCTCTTCCCTTTGGCAAATCACAGAAAAAAGGAGAGATTTATAGCAAAGCCTTACACTTGTGTATAAGTGGATTTCTTCTTCTAGATTGTTTTACCAGTGTAAGATTAATGTTAACGCTGTCTATAAACATTTGTTTTCATGCAATTTTGCTCCATAGGCATCTTGAAACTATCAGCGTAGCACATCTTGGGGATCTCCATGTGCATCTCTCCTCCTACTTTTATGTACTGTAGTAAAGTCAGGACAAGTTGGGACAGGGTAAAAAATGGCACCCTATATGGCATGATTCTCTGTAGTCAGATTACCGTTCAAGTTCATGTTTTGTGTGGATGCAACTTTTCCCACAGTCCTGAGTGTTAAATCCCTTGAATTATGGGTTCTAGCTCCTTCTCTGGGTAGGCTTATAGCACAAAATAATAAATACATATTTTTTTCGCTCTCTTGGCCAGTATTTAAAGCATGAACCTCAGATACAGGTTTGGTCTTGCATATGTAAGTTACTGATGGGTTCTTTTTATTCAGTGAAACTGTACTTGATTAATTTATACCAGTAGGAAAAGATTGGGTTGGACAGCAGAACAATGACCTGTGTTAGCTTGTTGAACTGGTAGTCTTGGATCCATTATCACTGTAACTGTAAACCAGTATCAGGGGCACATGAACTTGAGAGGTAGACCTGCTTGCATGCTCTGCCCCTCTGTCAGACAAGGGGGACACTTGCAGACATCTGTTAGTGATCTCATGTGCTCAAGGTGATGGATATGCTTATACTGCTGAAGCAATTTGGTTACCGCTGCTGGCATTCTGTACTGCCAATTATAGCAGGCTAAAACCCTTGCTGTCCTGAATAAGAGATTTCACTGCTGAGATTTTCTGTACCTTGATCAAAGACACTCACAGATTTCCACAGCTAGGGAACCAGGGACTCAGCGTTCACGCGCAGTGTTGTTTCTTACAGCTGCTTTTAGATTACATCTCATTTGTAAGATCCTAGTGGAGGAGAAGGGCTAAGCTTATGTCTTCTGTAGTGACAGCTCTTGACTTGAGTTTCATTTTGTGAAAGTAAACTAGGTATGGGAGTATTTCTTAGGAAGTGGTCAGGAGCTGCAACAATTTTGTATTGAGAATTTTTGTAATTTCATACACTGAAAAACATAAAGTTTTCTCCTGATCTAAACCAGCATTCTTCCCTTCTTACTAGTTCACACCTTCAAGTATCAAAAGCATATAATTTTAATTGTGTAGCCAGGCTGCAATTTTGAGAAAGAGTTTAGGTGACTTTTGGACATATCGCCATGTGATTATCAAAAGCAACAACCTTTTGGAGGGCAGTTCTCACTGGAAGTCAAAGATACATAAACCTGTAGTTGTTCTGAAAGCAGAACTTGGGTTCCAAAGTTGAGAGGTGGCTTGGGTGTCTTACCCACACCCTCTCACCCCTCAGCAAATCTCACAAAGGAAGCCCCTGCAGGCATATTCTGGGGTGGAGATGATGTTTGATTTGGAGTCAGTGACTGTCAGTCCTGCCAGACTGGTTGGCTTGTGCTAATACTTTTTCAGAAACAGGGCCAAGCTTAGGCATGATACTCTAAATGGTGTGGTGTTTGCTTAGCATCAGGGAAGATGGTTGAATGCAGTCACTTGGGGACTACTGTTCTGGTTTTTTTGTTTTTTTTTTAATGAGTAATTGCTTTGGGGGGAGGGGGGGCAGGCAGGGAGGGCATATAGAGGATAATGCTATTTGCTGAAAAGAAAATTGTGCATGGGTGTGCCCAATTGACAGGTGAGCAACAGACTTCTCAAGCAACACTGAAGAATGTTTTGTTGTAGGCTTATATTTGTTTGTGGACAGACTGCACTCAAATGTGAGTGTATGACATAGGAGTCATGGGCTGGAATTTGACCCTTAGTACTGCTACTGAAATGTGCAGTGGATTGTTCAGCCGTATTTCATACTGTTAAGACTTTTTAATTAATTAAAAAAAAAACCCAAACTAAAAAAACAAAAACAACAAACCAAACCCACAAAAGCAGCAACAACAAACAAACAAACAAACAAAACCCACCAAAACCAAACCAAACCTCCCCCCCCCAAAAAAACCCAACAAAATGCATAGACAAAAATATGGTTTTGACCAATGTTCATGTACTAAAAGTTCTTTATATACAAATTCTGTGTGTAGCTGGATCTTTTAACTTTTGCACTTGTATGTGTTTAGGCTTCATTTGCCAGAACATAGTAACAGATTATTTAATTAAGACTGATTACACATTGCTTACAAACATGCCACACTGAAATTAAGTTAATTTTTCTCCTTAGTAATTTGAATTTGTACTTGTCCTTCATTGGCATACTTTTAATCTACTGGTGTCTAAATGATATTCATGCTTTAAATATTGGATCAGGAAGAAAAATTAAATCAAGCTTAGTCATCTTGTGTTTAACTGAGTAGTTTATGAGTATGAGTTTGGAATTTTTGCAAATGTTATGCTATTGGAAGAATTTGTTGGGAACTGTGAGGTATTTTTGAAGCCTCCTCCAATTTGAAAAGTACACTGACATGCAAAGGATTTCTTCTAAAGAAGTCTTGATTACTTGTCAACTTCAAAGGAAAGAGCCAAAATAAGACCTTTTTTCATTGTTGCCTTCTCATAGATTGAGTAGGATTTTACTTTATTTAGTCACGATTAGTATGTGTGGTTACATTAATGATCATGATCAGTTAACATTCAAACACACTTGTTGCTTTTGAAGTTAATTTTAAAGAAAGATCTTGCAAGACTTTAATCTGTTTTAGCCAGCGTTACTCCCATTAGAGGAGAGACGATCTGAAACAACAAAGCAGCAGGAAAAGAGCATACACATGTCATATACATAAAGCCGTATGAAGTATTGAAGGCAAGTTCCAGATGCACCATTTTCCCATGACATCCGTAATTTGCATTTTTCCATCTGGTAACTAACTATTCAGTGCCTGCTGTTATTGAAGCACGGAACTCAATACCTAAAGTACTTGCAGACTTATGCACTAGGTTTGGTGCTTTCCATTCCAGTGTTTGATATTATTTTGTTCATTAGCAGTTTGAATAAAAATGGAAATTTCTCAGGTTAATTATGAATTACATATCATGGATACCTTCCCACATACAAGCTTTTGGTGAGGGACCAAACTGTTTGGAACTTGAAGAGCACTAATCACAGTGGGTTCCTAGACAACATAGCCAGCCACAATGTTCACTTGTATTCTACAATAACTAGGGCTTTCATCTAGACAGATCAAAAGATACATGATAGTGTTTGGAGTTGCTGCTTTTGAGCCTTAATGAAAGATGCAATCTTTCTTAGTATAAAATACTACTGTAACATAGCTTTTTGTGGCAATATAGATCATCATAGCAATGCCCTTCAGTAACTTAAACATATTCCATTTATATGTTTTTGGTTTTTTTTTTTTTTAAGTAAAGAAGAGAACCTTGTGACTGAGCTCAGTTCAAATGGCTGTGCTGGCAATAGTCTGTTTGAAGGAAATAATCTTGTTTTAGGTGCCATAGCCACTGATACTGATACTCCACCTGAAATTGCCAAGTATGGGTGATGGAAAATGAGAAACTTTCATGTTGACAGCCACAGCTCAGACAGAAAAACAGTAGCTGGAGAACTTGGAGTGATGCCTGCTCACTGAGTGAGCCACTTTTGTCAGTGTTGGTCTTCACAAATTGTTTTGCTTTTTCTAGAATGGCAAACTAAAACAAAAGAGCCTTGTATGAACTTTCCCAATGAACACTGCTTTGCACTGTACACCATGTGAAAATTAATTAGCTCTTCACTGAGGCATGTTTTACTACACTGGTCTGGCTGTTTTGATGAACAATGTGAGCATCCCAATTTCTGATATCCTGTCATAGGTATCTCAGACATTAGGCCAAACTTCTGTTTGTGTTTTCATGGAGCTACTGGAAATGTGCTAGTGTTGTTTGGACTAATGGCAAAGTTTGGACTTTCGTTTATCTGACAGAAATATTCAGATACATGATTTTGAGTAGTGTATAATAGAAATATGTAACAGTTGTACATAAAAAAGAAAAAGTATAGAGCTGAAGTCCTAAGTGTAATATGGCTTTTTTTTCTTTTTTTTTTTTTCTTGTGTGTGTGTGTGATTTTAAGAGTTCCAAAGCTATAGATTTGCTAAGTATATATTGCTAACAATATGTAAAAACTTTAATTGGAAAATTGTGGAGAGATCTTTGCAGTAGGTGATGTTCTCCTCATTGCAGAAAGACATACTGATATTCAGGACATACAGAATGAAACACCTTTAGAGAAACAGCTGCTATTTGTGCCACTAACATGTAAATGAATACAAAATCTTCAAACCACAAATGCTCAAAGTATAAAATTATAGGCTTGAGACTATTAGGAAACATGGTTATGAAATATAATACTCTAGTACAATGCTTTCCTAATACTCTTTGACCTCCTCTCCTTCTTCAATAGCTTGGATAAGTCTCCACACGTTACCTGGTATATGGCTCCTGGGGCAGTAATGATGTGGAGATGAATTTATACCTGCCTGTTGTCTGTACTGTATCACAGGCTGGAAGGGTGAATCTAGCAAAAAAGAAAATGGATCGGGCTGGCTTCTGCTCCCATCTTGGTTACTAACCTGCTGCACACCCAATTCAAGTCACCACAACTCCTATGTCTGTCATCTCCATCAAAGTCTGGCTTGTCTGTCTGTGCTATGATCTCATCAGAGCAAGGGCTGCCTTGTCCTGTGTCTTTTTAAAAGATATAGTATCACTTTCTATCTTGTGTGGTCTTATTGCTATACAAATACTAATAAGAATTGTATTGTTTAACTCTAGTTGAATGTGTACAAATAAATTTAAGTTGGTACAAATCAGGGTTTGTAACTTGTAAAACAGCAAAGCTTGTGCCCTTCTGCAAAAACTGGTTGTCTGGTGACCCATCTTTGAACCAGGATAATGTCCATTCTATAGTTTTGTAAGGAAAAGAAATCCTAGAGACTGATGTGAAAGCAGCTCAGCTGGAATAACTGTGGATTAGAAGTTGTAAGCCTTGAGTTCAAAATGCATGTCAGATGACTTCTGAACAGGAAGATATCTCTTATCCTTGTTATTTGCAAAGATGAATGTGAATGACTAATGACTGGAGGAAAAGAAAAAGGCTGGAAATTCTGTATGGGAAAATATTGGAGGGAGGAGCAACCAAAGAGACGTTAATAATGAAATATATGTTCTATAAAGGCAAACTATTCCTTGAGGCGCTCTAAAGACATAGGAGTTGATAATTACGGTGTTGGTTATGAAGGTGAAATGCAGAAAGGAGTTTAAGTACAGGTCCAATTAATATTGTCAAAACATGGTAATTGTGTTCATTAACTAGATTAAGTGATCTACATGTGAATCACTTCAGTGACACATGATGAGAGACTTGAAACACAACTCAAATTTAAATCTGGCTCAGTTGGCTTGTTTTACACAAACTAATTTGCAAAACATACTTAGAAACATCATTGCATATGGTTTTCAAGCTGGCCTGTATAAACTGGAGCAATAGGTTTGGATTTGCATTTACCTTAAGCTTGCCTGGTAAATTAAGCCAAGTGCCCTGTTTACTTTGTGCCACTTTATTGGGAAGTCATGTAGGTAAACACTTAGAGCAACATGACAACATCCCAGCTAAGGCTTAGTGTTCTAGGAAAGTAGTGAGTTGCAGAGAAACTATGTATTATCTAGGGAAACACTCATTCCTCCATATTTACCCAATAGAAGTTAAAAGGGAAAGAAAAAAAATCCCAAAAAAAGAGTGACATTTCATCCTCACACTCAGCGTGCTGGCATATTGCCCACTCTGCAGTCACTGGCCTTTACAGATGAGTTAACAAAACCTGAGGAAAACCACAAGAATTTCCTTGACCTCTGTGCTGTTCACCTGCCCACTGTGCTGATAAGCTGTGAAGATACTGTGGTGTGATCTCCTGTCCTTTATGGGCTGCTGTTTGTTACATGGTAGAAGTGAACTAGCTTGAAGTACAAACTGCACGGTGGTTATCACAGAATCTTCTCCCTTGTTACAATGCAGGAGCTGATTTGTTCTTCCTGCTACCTTCCTGTCTTGTCCTTTCTTGTTCAATCCCTTTAGCTACCTCCTTGCCAGTCTGTGTTTCTTGGGCTCAGTTCTGTTTGGTTCTGACATGCTTTTGTTCTCCGTGCTCTTGTCCCTGTCCATCCCCAAATCATTTAGACAGTGCAGAGGCAGGAAAGTTTTCATTCTTCAACAGAACAGGATGCTCGTTGCTACCCTAACTGGTTTATAAATCCCTTTAAGCCAGAATGCTACCATGTAGGGCGTAGAGGATACCATTTGAAAAAAAATACACACTCCAAAGTTGGTAAATGTGTAAAAATTAATTCAAAATAATCATATGATCAGGTTATTTGGTTTCACATTGGAATCATCTGCTGAAACTCATTAGTTATCCCTGTCAAAGCTAAGAATAAATAATTAATAATATTCTGCTTCAAACCTGCTTCTTCTGTGTGAGCCTAGGAAAGTAATTTCCAACCAGATAATACCCGCGGGTGGTGCACAGTTGTCTGTACCGTTCTGTGTCACAGATACAGGACACCTGGAGCTGTGTGTGCTCTATCTTCCTTTGAAGGAAGGTAAAACCTGAGTGCCTGATCCTCTGTTATCTGGTCAGAGTCATATTTTTTGAGATCAAGCAGAAAAAGTAGGAGACAGAAAATGTGCAGGGCCAGGATTATAAAAAAAAGATTACAACCAGGACTTTAAGCTTTTAACCTACTGGTGATTCATGAGTCATCTGGACGTTCCAGAAAGGAAACCTGTGCTAGAATTGTGGAGACACCTTACTCTGAGAAAGGGGGGAGCAACTGCAAAGGGACAGGAAGCATAAAGGAGCTAGAAATTTGCAGGCGAAAGTAAATAATTTGCTTCTCTGCTAGTGGTAAGGACAACAAAAGATAATTCACATCTCTCTTCATTTCCAAAGGGACTTTTCATCTGTTCTTATAATATGTCTATCAAGTGGAGATTCAGTGCAAGGCAGAGAGAAAAAAAAAGTATTATTAGGCTACACTGAAAATTAACTGCATAAACTAATAGCCTGATTACATGTTTAAAAAAAAAAAAATATACGTTGCAAGAGATTAAAACAAGGGGATTATATTAAACTGAAATGAGGATTAAAAGTTTTTCTCAAAGGCTTTAAACACATTTTTCCAAAGACCTGTTTATAACCATAATTTGACTGATGAAAAGTATTTCTTTTAGAGATAGTAGACTAAATAATCACATAATTAAGCCACATGCAGTACTAATAAACTTGATGATATGTAAGAGCTCTTTCTATAGATTTATATATTTTGTTGGAGAGGGTTTTTTGTTGTGGTTTTGTTGTGTTGAAGGATTGTGTTCTGAGATCACTCTGCAGTGGTTTGAGCTATTAAATGGGAGAGATGATTTGAAACCGTTGAGAAAAAGGAAGCACACACACTTCAATGTTAGGGGAACTGAGCACATTGAGCGTGAAATTGTGTAACATTTTCATTATAGCAGTACCTAGAAGGCCTGAAGTAGATTAGGCCACCTTCTGCCACATGGTGTGCAATCACACAGTAAATATCTTCATGAAAAGCTTATGCTCCAAGGGAAATAAGATACCACTCAGTACTCAAGTTATTTTTCAGGAACAGAAACTTTATCTCCCTGCCCTGATGCTTCACAGTGACATTCTCTCCAGGATATCATTTGAGGAGATGTATGTCCTCCTCATGTGAGAAGTGCTTGCCTCAAAATAAGAGAAGGGGAAAACTACTTAGAAGGTAACTTAAAAACATGATTTTAAAAAAAAAAAAAAAAAAAAAAAGGAAAAATGATGGGGAGACAGGCAAAAGAGAGGGAGCTAAGCAACAGCAGCATAAAACTGTTGAGAATGCATCATTCATTCCTATGACATGTTATTACATAAAGCAATAATGAGTTTTTTGCCAAGACATAGAAAAGAACTTTCTTCAGGTTTCTTACCAAGTAAGAGCATAATACTGAATCCACGGACTCCCACCAATCTGAAAAAGACTATTCATGAAATTCAAAGTAGATGCTGATGAGAAAAGGAGAGCTTGTCAGCAAGAAGGGAAAACTGTCTTTTCATGGAACATCAATGAATTTCTAGGACATTTATTAAAATCTCTTTCCCTCAGTTTTAAAAAAACTTCCCAAATAAAGCTTTAAGTGTAAAGAAACTGATATGTAGATAGTGTGTAAAGTCTGTAGAAGTTCTATTTTAAACATATATTCTAATACCTTGGTGGAGTTATTACAGTGCACTGTAAGAAATTGATGGTCAACTCAGTAGTGTTATTCAGCATGCAAAAGGGTGTGACAGTCTATATCCTTTGAAATTTTACACAGATAACGTAGTAAAAGATGTAAACAGTATTTTTAAAAAGACTGTTTGGCAATTCTGCTCAAGGACGTTTTGGCTTATTTGCATACAAGGCCAAATTCTGCTTTGAGTTTATTAAATTTTCCATTTCTGTAAAGTTTCCAAGTTAATTTAACAATGTGAGTTTGTATCAAAGTACTAACATCTACGTAGACTCCCTGCACTTTGAGGTGCTCATTTCTTTAAACCTTGTATACCAGCTCAGGAGCAATAATATCAAGTGACTTCAAAGAACCACTGCTTCCAACAATCCACAACAGCTTGCATTTCAATTTGGTAACCAGCATAGCTCACCAGACCTGTTATTTTATTTCAAGGGCTGTGCTGCTCTTTTTACAGTCCCAGCTCAGTGCAAATCAAAGAGGGGCAAAGCAGAGTAGAATCTGTCCAGACACAGGCATGCAGACTGTTTTTAAAGTAAACCTGGAAAATGTTTCATGCAAGCAGTCAATAGCGAAGCTCTATGGCATGCTCTCCTTCTTTTATACCCACTTATTTTCTTCCATCCTTCAGCTACATCTTCTCTGAAACCAAGGGTCTTTGGAAAAGGATCTGTCACTGTAAATCAACCAGACTCTGATTTAGCTGGCTACATGCTGCTTTAGAATAAATAGCATTAATTAATAGGTCATTCATCTTGCTTGTCAATGGTGTTCATTACAGTAAATGTATTTGCCTCCCCTCTTCCCATTTAAGGCATCAAATGATATCCCTACAAAGTGCTTATTCAAACTGGCAGATCTCTTACATGTGTGAAGGACTAGAAATATATTGAATTTGACACAGTCTTCATTCTGATAATATTGCTTGGTAGTGGGCTTCTGAAACAAGGTCAAGGATAAAAGCTGGACGATTTGACTCATTTTGGGTTTCATATGGGTAGCTGTAATTGATGCCAATAAAGCTTCAGCTTCAGCCTTAATCTTTCCCCCAGAAAGCTTCTCTTCAGGCTGTGAGTCCGGGCATACGTACAATCTGAACTAAGCTTTTGCTAACGTGCAAGTCAGCACAAGACAGTGCCTTTTGCTGAAAAAAAAGTCAGTTCCACCTATTCAATTGCCTTCAGTTTCTCTTTTTCACCACCCTGCCTTGTCATTGGCAGAAGCATTTGTATGACTACATTGAGCCATACCAGGGACACACTTAAATTAAAGCTCATCAATTTTCTGATCTGGTTCACTATCTGGTCCCACAAACTCTTGTATAGGCACAAAAGAAAGTGCCATGTAGGGTCAGAAATACTGTGGCCAGGGGCAGCAAACAGACAGGACTTGTGTAGTAGTAATTGATAATGTTTGTTTAAAGGATGCCTGAAACTAAGATCTGATTCTACTCTGATTATGTCTCCCTGACAAAACTCCCTTTGATTTACGTGGGTATTGTGTCTGGGAAAGGCCTGGCTGCCTCAGTCCTTGATAGTTGCTTTGAGAAGCAGATAGTGTTGAATAAATAGGGCAATGTGGTATAGTACACAGATTTATCTTAAATAGTTAATAATGATGTTAGGTTTTTGTTTAATTCATGGCTGTAGCTGTTTGTCTTCTCTTAGGACGAGAAAGATTAGGCTGGACTTGACTCTGGAAGCTAGAATTGAGTAGTATTTAAAAAAGCAGGGGTTGGTTGGCACTTTCACCTATTTTTGGTGGTCCCAGAATGTAGACTTCTGTTGGCTGTTACGATTTTATGGTGTGTTGTTTGTTTGTTTTTTCCTGCTGCTTGCTCACTTCCATTCTCTCAGAAATGGAGATACAATCCTGCCCTTCTACCTGTGATTCTAAATCAGCTTTCCTAACCCTTGGCAATATGCCTAGCAAAACCCCAGAGCCAAATTTTCTGTCAAAGGCAAGCATCCTGTGGCTTGTCTCTATTGAAGTAAGGATATACAAGTCCAGAAGAGATGGGAAAGGAGAAATACCTGGTCCAATGCAAACAGTGATTTTGTCTTATATACTAGTGTTTTAATGTTTCCAGAGAAAGAGGGATTTGTGAAGATGTTTGAATTCACTGTGTGCAGGAATGAAAACTGAACCTATTGAAATTACATTTGTAACAATTTAAATATCAAATAAATATACCAAGTTTCACCCAGGTGATATAAGACTACATTCAAATATGTGCTTGTAGGAAGTTAACCAAAACCTTGAGACTAGAGTGACACCTGCAGTGTTCTCACCCCTGACCTCATGGGACAGGGGCCAGCAGCTCAGCAGGGTCATAATCTAATCCATTGTATTTGGGGTACCAAGAGCAAGTGCTGTGTGGTGTTCTACAAGTGTAGATCTAGAGCAAAAGTGGGTTTGTCCTAGGTATAAGGCTTTCTCTAGCTGAGGACAAGTAAGTAGATTTTGCTTTGCAACTTTGAATTTCCTGGCTTACTTCACCTCAAGCCTCACAAAATACCTGACGCCTGTATCAATAGTATAATGACATTTGGCCTGTTGCCGCTTTTTTCTATAATATGTTTGCTTTTTATTTGCTTGGTGTGGCTAATAAGAGAACTTACGTAAAGCAGTTTCAGGTTTATTGCTTACATCAGTCACTGGAGAAGCTATCAAGATACTTACATCACCCATCCACTGCATCTGCACTGGTTAATACAATGTGGGGCAAAAATGCAACTCCCCAACCCCCCAACTTATTCTTCACCTCTACTCTCATATAAATGCTTCTAATTGCAGAGCAGGGTGAAATTCTGCACTCTGGACATGTGCCAACTTCTAAATGCCACTGCACTAGCCCTGCAGTTACTAGATCAGAGGAACACACACTTGTACCTGAGGGAGCCCCTTGTGCCATGATGTGAGGGACAGTGCTGTCATGAGGCAGACTGCAGAGGTCTGCCTTAGTGTCTCTCAGTCCTTGCTTTGCAAGAAGGTAAACGACACCACAAGATAACACAAGAAAAATTCCAGACCTGATGTGTGTGTGTGTGTTTGTGGATATCTATATACATACACTCACTCTTAATCATATTCAATTAGGAACACTTATTTAGTCTTATTAAGAGTTTTATTAGCTCTAAAAATAGGTTCTTAAATATTTTCCAAGGTTGACTAAAATATGAAAAATGATTACATAATCACTGTTTAAAATAAACCAGTTTGTTGTAACTGAGACCCATCCAGTGGAATAATGTTTATCAGGAATGACAGCATACAGGGAATTGTACAGCCTCCACAAATCCATGGACAGCACTTCTCTGATTGATTGCTTTCAAACTGACCAGCTGCAGTCTCATCCTCAGTTGTCCAATAGAATTCCTATTAGCAAAAACAGTGAAAGAGGCAACTAGGTCTTCATGTAAGCAAACTGCAGGGGTTTTATGGAAAATAAGAAAACTCATCTATTAGTGTACCCTTTTTTAATATACTTTCTTATTGTTAAATGAAGACTCTCGTAAATAGCCTTTAAATAGTAATCTCAACTTTTAAGAAGTTCACATGATCAGTCAGACACAACATTATCTGGTCTCTCACTGCTTAAACTGTTTCTGCAATTATTCTGGAATACAAAAATCCTTAATAGTCTCTTACTGTAAAGAGCGGATTGTACAATTTCAGTACGAGTTAAGCAGCAAAGGAAGATTTGGCAGTTAAGTGAAATGCATGTTACAGCTGATGGCATTTGGGTTTTTTATTGGACTAATTGAAAGATTAAGCTGTAGTACAGGTAGGGCTTGAGTCATGCTTTTATCATTGTATCTCTTGGCCTGATATGAACTATGTTATTAAAAATGGTAGCTTAAAGTACAGAATCAGCTTATCTACAACCAAGCTCAGCCAATATCAGGTAGCATAGTGAAAAATATGGAGTCGAAGGCTCTGTACATACAGGCACTCCTAATTACTTTTAGTGACTATCAAATGAACATTGACACTAACAGATTTCTTAGTATGCCTTTAAACAAAGCACTCGTCTATGCATAAGAAAAAGCATTATGCAGAGTTAATACAACACATTAATCTGTATTTTGATTTATCTTGTTCCTTTTTTAAATTTTTTTAAAATAAGGTGAATTATATCCTCCTCTTATTGCCAAAAGGAACTGCAGTACCTTCCAAAAGCGAGAGCCCAGTGCCAGTTTCAGTAGCATTGACACCTCTTTTTCTCTGTAGTGTTTAAATGATCAGCAGCTTTAGTCGCAGTGACTTTGCCTGTAAAAGAGCCGGGTGTATTGGTAAATGACAGCCCGTGTGACTTTGCCATGCGGAGCACCTGGGGAGATAACGGGCTGACCCTATGAAGCGTGCGTCCTGGAGTTCTAGTGGCAGAGATTGGTGGCTCTAGCCTGGGTTAGAGGAGGTACCGGGGGAAGTGCAGGGTGGCAAGGGCCAGCGAGAAAACCTTCAGGCAGGCGGCAGGACTTAAAGGAGCGAGCAATCCCAGACGTAAGCGAGACACAAACGCTGTGGGTTTCTCTTCCTTAGATAAAAGTACCCGCGAGCTAGCCTCAACGCTGCCCGCGGATAACTAGTTTGAACAAGTTTAAAATCCAGAGCTAAAATTAAAACGTTTCCCCCGTGTGTCTGCCTCCTGCACCGGCAGTTTTCACGCCCACCTCACACCTGCCCGTGGTTCCTGTTCTCACAGTGCCTTTTGCTGACCTACCGAGCCCCGCACTGGCCGCGACCTTATGCCGCGCTGCCCGACGGGCGATGAACAGCCGCCCGGGCCCGCGCCGCGCCCGGTTTCGTTGCGAACCGGGCGGGAGCCCGCCCTCCGTTCCCGGGAGCTGCGGGACCCGACGGGGTGGGCGGGCGCTAGACAAGAGACTCGCAGACGGGCACCGAGTCCGAGTCCTGGCTGTGCATGGAGCTCAGCCCCGTGTCCGAGTCCTCGTCGTTGTCGGCGCGGTCCTTGCGCAGAGCGCGTGCTTGCTCCAGCCACCCGCCCGCACTGCCCCCCGCCACCGGCCGTCCCCCGCCCGCCGCCCCGCGTGGCTCCGCCGGCGCCTCCGCCACGTCCAGCGTGCCCAGCGTCTCTAGCAGGCGCTGCAGCTCCCGCTCCTTGTCCTCCCACGCCCGCTGCGTATAGTCCAGGTCGGTTTTGACGGCCTCTAGGTCCGTGCTCAGCTTGAGGCCGATGTAGAGGCTAGTGCTCAGCTGGGTCTTCACCCGTTCGTGCTCCAGGTGCAACTCGCCCTCCCCCCCGCCGCTCAGCTCTGTTGTGTCGCGGTCCGCCTCGGCCAGCCCGGGCCCCGTCGCTAGCTCCAGCTCCTCCCGCCGCCGCTTCATCCAGCGCTCGTTGAGCTCCTCCTGGATCTCGGCGGCCAGGTGCTCCAGCAGCTCCTCCTGCTGCGCCCGCTGCTCCTGCAGCTGCAGCACTTCCTCGCACTTCCTGGCGTAGTCCTCCTCGGGGCGGCCGGCGGCGGGCTGAGCTGCTCCGCCCGGCTCCCGGGCCGGTTCCGGCTCCCCGCCGCCGGACCCCACCAGGTAAGTGTCCTGCACATAATTGACGCCGTGCCGCCTCATGCGGTCCAGGTGGATCCTGGCCTCGTAGCGGTCGATCTCCCGGTCCAGCTCGCGGAGCCGCTGAATCTGCTGTCTGATGGTGTGGTCCTGCGAGAGGACCAGGTGCACCAGCGTCTCCATCCTCTCCGCCGCCGAGGCCTCCCGGGCCAGCGGTTGCTGCCGCCTCTTGTTTATCTTGGCCAGTTTGCGGAAGGCTTTCCTCACCACCCGCCGCTGCCGCTCCTGAGTGAGCGCCAGGCTGGCACGGGCCGCCCCCAGGCCGTGGCCGGGGCGCTCCTTGCTCAGCACCACCCGCGCCTCGGCGCTCCGCGGCCCCGCGTTGGGCAGCGAAGCCTCGCTGCGCACCAGCACGAAGCGCACGTTCTCCTGCTCGTCCCCCCACGCCACCCAGAGCCGCAGGATCTTCGTCTTGTTGGGCAGGATCCGTTCGAAGCCTCGCCACTTCTCCACGATGCAGTAGGAGTGCGGCGGCCCCGACAGCATCCCGCCGCCAGGCTCGGGCAGCGCCGGCCGCCGGTGGTGGCTGTCCTCCAGCAGTACCCGCACCACGTCCGAGCAGGTGGTCCGCCGGGAGAGCCCGGAGATCAGCTTCTCTTCCTGGCAGATCCACACAGAGATCTTGCGCTCTTCGGGCTCCATCGGGGACAGCAGCGGGCGAGCGGCCGGCTCAGGGCTGTCCGGGCAGCCGCTCCATGGGGAGCGCTCAGGGGAGGCGCAGCGCCGCTCACCCGCTCGGCTTCAGCATGACTGGGGTGCCTGCCCGCCTGCGGCACCCCGCCCGTAAGCTCCGCTCGGCCGCTCCACCCCTTCCTGCCCGGTGCGGCGGTCCGCCGGCAGGGGCTCGGCCCGGTGAGGAGCGGAGCCCAAAGTAACTCGCACCCGTCGCCGCCGTCCGCGCTCTGCCGAGTCCCGCCGCTGCCGCCGCCGGGTTTTCCTCCGCCACCACGTGGGCGCCCCCCGCGGCTCACGCCCCGGCGGATGCCGGCGGCCCCGGACAGCACCGCCCCGGCTCTCCGCGCCGAAATCCGTCGGCGCGGAAACTTCAAGGCAGGTCACCGTCGTCTCTGTGTCTTCCTCCCTTCCTTGCCTCTGCCGCGAACGAGAGGCGTCGAGGGATCTTCCAAACTGCCGAGGGACAGGAGCGAATCCTGGAGCTTCAAAGCGAGAGCCAGAACTAGGGAGGAATTTCCAGTTTTAGTAAATCATCCGCCTGTAATTAGGAAATTCGTGTTTATAGAGCGCTTCACAGATGAAATATGCAAAGGACGGGAACGTCTAAGTGTTATTAAAGTACTAGCTGAGCCAGATTTTAATGGGAGCTTGCTGTGTACTTTGATGAGAACAGGATCGGTCTCCAAGTGTGGATTAAAATGAGGAGATGTAAAAAGTGGCAATAAAACACAGGGTTGTGGCGCTGATTGTCGTGGTGCAATTGCATCGTGGGCGTTCACGGACCTATGCTGTTCTGTATGGCTAGAAAGCATTATAATGAATAAAGGGGGTAAACTCTAAAACCTGATCTGTACCTTCTAGGGGACCTTCAGAGCAAACAGCATCGGTGTGCGTGAGTGCAGTTCACGTCTCAGCAGAATAGAACGGGGTTATGGTATTGTAGCCTAATTGCTGTGATTCTGCCGTTCGAAACAGTGGTGTTGGGGCACACAAAACAGCAGTTTAACAATTCTGCAGCCCAGTGTTCTCTTTTCCCTGAAAGTACACAGGCTTCGTGTGGGCAGCTGCTGCGGTAGCTTCTCCTGTTTTTTGCCTGGAAGGAGTAGTCCCAGGAAAGATCGCCTGCCTTCTGCTCTGTTTGCTGAAGGCAGCTAATTACCATTACGGTTTGTGCCGTGCAGCCTTCAGTCCCGCAAGGAAGTGGGCTGAGGGACCACCAAATGCCAGCATTCCTGGAGCTGAAGATCACACAGATCATGTGCCTGTGGCTAATGTCCCTTTCCTGTACTATAGCAGGTTGAACAATTCCAAACCGAGGTGGCCACTGCATGTTGCAATAAGGACATGCAAGATAGGGATGTCGGAAACTGGCTGAGTTTTGCCACCGTACGTTACAGTTGCCTTTTCCTACCCAGTGGGTAAAGTCTGTCACGGCTAAAGTAGCGTTGCTCTTGTGCCAAGAGTGTGAGATCCCTATGTTTGCTTTGTACAGAGGGAAGTGTTTGCTGATGGAAGGTTATTCCTAAAGTGTGCAGGCTTTTTCTTCAGTGTGTTTATGCCTAAAAGCATCGTTCACTCCAGGGCAGAGGAAGGGGCAATGGCAGTCCCATAGGAGAACAAAATGGCCTTGACAGAAGGGGTCATGAGGACTATGGACAAACCCAGCATCTCTCAATAGCCCCAAATGATACAGTGTGACATGGGACTGTACTATTCAGCTTTGCCTTCAAAATGGCCACTTACGGAGAGTAGAAAAAGAAAAACCTTTGCTCTCATCAGAGTGGCAGACAAATGGAAAAAACATCCCTTCTTGTCTTCTCCAGAATCAGGTGCAGCAAAAAGGGTAACAAGGAAGTGAGAAATTTTCTGGTGGTTTCTTGCCTTTCCCCTTTAGTTTTGATTTCATTTAACATTTCTTTCCTATGGGAATGTCTGTACCTACTTTGTTCTGGTAAAGAGCAATACAAGAAGAGCAGGGTGTGATGCGAAGAAACATTGTATGCTCCCCACAGGTCAAGCTGCTCCAACTTGTCTGACTGCCTGTATCTATCCAGCATCCAAGCCTGGCTTTGTGCAATGAAATTGAAGGGTGATTACTGCATCTTTTCTTGACCACATCTCTGCATACAGAAAACTGGCTCTGCCTCTCTGGTGCATCCCCCAAGGCGGCATTGCCAGAGAGAGAATGAAGATGTTGGCGGTTTGGTTGAAGGCAGTAAGATTAAGTAAACACTTTGGTAGGATAAGCGTATCAGATGAGTAGGTATATAATCTGTGCTTTAAAAGCTGGCATTAGAAATGTACATAGTTAGATTTCAAGTTTAACCCTCGGGAATTTTGTTTCAGGCTGTCTGCGGACTCAAGAAAATGCCACCAGAGTGTCAAAATTTTGAGAGGTTAAGCACATAAGCACTTACCTGAAGCACAGTTTGGGCCCTGGCATGCTGAATCCCAAAGGCAACTGAATTCAGGCAACCCTTTGCTTCTCCTCCAAGGATCTCAAAGCATCCTACAGAGGAAGGTAGGATCTCATTTTTCAGAAATAGAAATGCTATGGTATAAAGGAATTTAATGCCTCACCTAGGGTTATATAGCAATGCAGTAGCAGTGTTATGAAGCAAATCAAATTTCTTCACTCTGGTGTGATTAGTCACTGAACTTGACTGTCCGGTGTTCTGCCTCCATCCTCTTCTTCTTTCAATTATTCTATGAGAAAGGGAGATGAGGAAGTATGCATTAGCTAGACAGCTACAGAGGGCGATAAAATGAAAGTGCAAACTCAGCAGACTGTATTCTCTATCTCTGGTGAGGCAGTAGGAGGCAGTGGCATTACAGGCTACTTCAGGCATCTCCTGCCTGGTGAAGGCGAATCTTCTGCTTTAGTGCACTGTACCTGCAGACTCAGAAGCCTCTGCAGTGATGTACAGTCCTTACAGTCATTAAAATACCAAATAGAGGGAAGGACAATTGTTCCTCTTGTGACTTCTTTCTCCACAGAGCAGTGATATGTGAGGTCTTTTATAATTTCTAAGACAAACACATTGCACTATTTAAAGTCTGAAATGTAATAAATTTGATCTTCTATAATCCAGAGGCTGTCAGCAGGCACTGCGCTGAAACACAAACTTCCTTGACAGAATGCTATCCAGAATGTCATTGCATGGCATACATTTCTTTGGTTTGTTTTATTAATTGCAGAAATGCAAAGTTGATGATTCTTTTAACACCTGTCTAACCCTGAAAATGAGATTTATGAGCTTAGCATTTTAGACTCTATTGAAAACTCCAGGCCCAGGTATAAACAACTTTATTTTTGCCCACTACAGAAGAATTATAAGGCTGAGTGATGGGAAACCACTTGTATTTTGGCATTTCACAGGAAGTTCTTTTTCCTCCTTTTCATTAAGGTGTAAATTATCAAGTCTTTTGTGGTAAGAACAGCATTTCCCTTCATAGGACTGGATACTGAGGTGTCTGTTTCTTTTTTTTTAATTTACTTTTTTTTTTTTTTAGCTGATTTATCAGAATGAAAATATGGCCCTGACATTTGTAATAAATAACATGATGCAAGTCTATCTTGAATACTTTGAATATAAACCAAATAAATAAAAAAAAACCCCAATATTTCCTGCTTCCATAATCCGTATAGCAGGAAGTGGAAGAAGTCTTAGAAAACTTTGAGACACAATTTCTTTCAAAAGCATTTAAATAGAGAAACTGTAGGGATTCAATATTCAGGTTATTTTTCTTTTTTTTCCACAGTGAAGTTGCTTTTATTTTTTTAGATCACTCTCAGGACAATTTACTTATTTTTCTTGAGGTTACTGGTCAAAAGAATACAGCCTAAGTGAGATGAGTAAAGGCAGGCTGCAACTAGTAATCTGTTGAGCCATCGCTGTCTGGAGAAGTTATTCTTTGCTGTGACGCTGAACAGCAATGCCACTTTCCCTGCTCCTTTTCTGATATTCCTGTTAATCTTATTTTGCAAGGTTTAGCTGTTGGTCCCTTATACCTATTTCTTTCTGACTTTTTGCCCCAACAAACACTGATGAAGTCCTAGGACATCATTTGAATCAATATTACAGACTTCTGCAGTGCTTGCTTACCTTTACAGACATGAGTAGTGGAAAGGGCTAACTGAGCTTACATATCATTCTCTCACGAATGCTTTTTTCTTTTGTACCTAGTTTTTCCTGAAAGTAAAAGCTGCATAACCAAATCATGTTGTGAATAACCAAATCACCTCTAGTTAGCATGCATAGAATAATGTGCTTGAAAAACTACCTCTCTATTATCAGGAGCGTTCAGACTTTAGTCAAAACAGTTTGTAGACTTAGACATTAATTTGAAAGGAAGTAATTTGGTTTGCATCTGAACAGCTTTAGACATGAGACAAACCTTCTTACTTAAAGGTTTTTTGTTGAAGCCACTGCAGGAACTGGCACTTCTGATAAAGATGACTTGTAAGAAGAGTAATGAACTCTTGATTTGCTTCCTTCCGTTTCTTGAATCTGATGTGTGCTATCTTGTTTCTGAATGCCTCTATGCAGCCAGTACAGTCGACATATACAATCTGGAGTAATTATTTGCTTCATATTGCTGGTGATAGTTCTATGCTTGTGTGATCCATTTGGGAAGACCGTGGTGTGGCTTGTTTGAATAATAGCTGCTGCTATGGGGTTATACTGCTTTGACTACTTTATCCAAGTTCTTTTTTAATGTGCACACACCCAAACTACAAATGAGTATATCAGGAGGAAACTGTCTTTCAGTGAAATCAGTGGGGGCTGCATGGGTAAATCCCTCTGTAGTGCTTTGAAAATGCAGGTATGTCTATAGACTACCATTAAAGAAAATTACGATGACGTCCAGCCTGGAAGTCTGTGTTAGATGTAATGTAGAAACGTAGGAAGAGACTATCCCTGCCTTGAAGGCTTAACCAATGTCATACAGCAGGTTAAGGGCACAGCAAAGATCAGTACTGAGAATACCAATTTCCAACTTGGTTTTGAACAGAGTTCATAACAACTTGGATTTGTTGTTTCTTATGTGCCTGCAACTCTTAGGATGGAAAAGAATCCCTCTCCCTTCACACTTTGTTTCAGATTTTCTTTTCTTACTGAATGTTATTATACATTCAATATTACATATTCTGCATTAATGAAGAACAGAAATAATTGAACAGATAAGACTTCCCCCCCCCCCACCTTAATTATGTGCATAATAGACAGAGCTTTGATTCTAAGTCAGTGGAGTTGCACTAGTATGCTTTGGGGGAAAATATGAGGAATGATCAGACCCAGATGATGGCTGTAACCTTCTGTCTCCAAATATGTTAAATGTATTTGAAAATGGTTTCATTCTACTCTGATAGCTTAGTCTTAGCTTGAATATGCAGCCTTCATTGATTATAAAAGGAATCAAGGATTAGATATAGTGACATTCCTTTCCCTCAGCAGACGTCATCAGTGCAAATATGACAGTTTTAATTATTTAACACTAGTAGCTTCTTTGCTTTTACACTAAGCAGTTCTTTGTCCCTTGAGAAAATGTCTGAGGATCTCACGTGACTGTTACTTTTTGACTGTTAAGTACAAAACAGATGTACTACGTTGTTCATTGTCTTGCTGAGATTTATTAGGGAGGCTTTTGACTACTTTAGGGCCAAAATATCATTGCTCATTTTGTTTTCCCCTAGTAACTTGTGAATATCTATTAGAATACATCTTTGGAGTCAGTGAGCACTGTGGGCTCAGTAACACAGATGCTACAGAGTTTCCTATTCTGACCTCTTTCGCAGGACACTTTTGTATGTATGGAAGTAACTTCGAAGGCTTTCTGGCCTTAACAATAGTGATGGTTAGTGAAAAGTTACCCTGTTATTTTTTCTGTAAAAGCCAGGTAGCAAAGCTACTTTCTGCTGGGATCAATGGCAAAACTCTTGACAGGTTTCACTGGCAGCTGGCCATAGAGTGGTAATAGTTGGAAGCATTACTTATGCTTAAAGCAAACATCTGTTTTCATGCTGGCAATGTGTCTAACATGCTTCCTCAACGTAATTGCCATGAAGGAAGAGGCCCCACACCAGCCTTGGCATTGCATTTTGGCAAGCTTGTCCAGCTCACATGTGCTCACAGGTATACTCTGTGTGTTACACTTCTGTAAGGTAATTCTTGCAGGTACAAAGAGGTTTGAATTTAATTATATATTGTCTGAGCAGCAGAGCAGTTAGTGACGTAGGTTCCTATCTGTGAAGTATGCATTTGCATTTTGCCACCCTACATTCACTCAGAAGTGTGTAAGAATTGGAAGGTTTGTGTGCAAATGTAGGTATTGTCTACATATTGTATATGGATCTCTTCTGTGGCTAGATTTAGTGACATCCTTTTTCTCCAGTGAAACACAGTGCGGGGAGCTTTCTGAAGGTGTCAGAAATGACCTTGAATTGAGAGATAATAAATTCAGGATGTATTTGCAGTAACATGTTTTGGCAAATTAGAATGAGGATAAAGGAATTCTTAGTGTTGGAGTGAACCAAACTTTCAGTATTTCCAGTATTACCATGAAATTGTTTGATTTTGAAGTCTGTCCTGTGAATGCACTTAACAGGCAATTCATTTTACCTGTTCTATTTGTAGGTGCAGTAGTTGATTTCAGGTTTTATAGTACAGAATTTTATTCAGATAAGGGTTTAAACACATAGCTATGAATCTATATGTAAAAAGTATAATCTACTTTTCAAGTATAATGAAATCTTTACCGAATTAAGACTGCGAGGTTACATTCTCCAAGCTCATTCTAACTATGGCCTTTTTAACTGCAGAAAACTTTCCAAACGTCTTACTTGTGAACTTCTATATTACTACCTCCAAGATATTTTACTTTGGACCTATTTCTAAACATTTTTCTTTTGTGTTCTTTGTAACCTAACTTGAACCAAGCCTTTGCGAGTCATTCAAGTGAGTAAATAAAATTCATAGATGAAATAAATAATGATACTTTGCAAATTATTTCAACAAAAGAAAATGCAGAAAGACTTCAGGAGAATATGAAGCTGGATATAGACTCTGCATATTCATGTGGCCCCGATCCCATTTTGACATTAACAGTAGCAGTTGAATTAGGTCCAGCGGCCAGAAGTCTCTTTAGAAAGCAAGTTGATATCAGTGATGCTGTGCTTTCCCTTGAGCAGAACCCTTCCTGGATGAGTTCCCTGGACAGAAAATAAAATGACATGTCGCTTAATTAAGCTGGTGGCAAAAACGGAGTGGTAATATGCAACGTGAGAAAGAAACCTAGATTAAAGTAATGTGGAGTTGGATACATGCAGCAGAGAAATAGTCTGTGTTATTCCTTGAATCCTGGCTTTCCTCACAGTCCTGGGAAGTTGGTGTGATCTAAGGAAATGTCCAGTTTTCCTCAGTATTGCCCAGTGCAGGACTGAAATATAACACTGTAGGAGAGACCTGAATTGTTTTGCACTTGTTACATTGCTATAAAAGCAACGTTTGTGCTTTGTCTTTTCCTCAGCATAATAAGACAACATGATCCCTAGCTAAGCCATAAGTATTAAATAGTAATGAAAGCAAAGGAGAAATGACAGCAAGTAGAGTACAAGTTAAATAATAGAAGGAAAAATTCAGGGGATGTCAAGTAAATCAGTTCTATCTGGCATTTTCCAGAATTTTGTTTTAAAAGAAGTGACAGCAGCATTGATAAAAACAAGAATTGACACAGCACTGTAAAATACAGTGAATGATCCTGGCAGAAATGGGGACAGTATCTAGAGCCTGTGTCTGTGTAGCAGCAACCAAATTCTTAGAAGGCCTAAATTCTCTCAAAACCATGCAGATATTTCATGGACCGAGTGAAAAGACTGATTATTAATGTGCCTGCCCTTCAGTATAATGCTGTGCTTTTCACACAACAGATTTTTCAGGTTAGCTTACAAATTGACAACTGTATTAAAAGTGAGATTGTATCTGCCTCATTTACTTGTCACTCAGGAGAGAATGATACTCCATCCATCATCAGCATTGTGCTGCTGCATTGTAATTCTTTTGTTATTGTAAAGAGCCTCCAGTATTATCCTTTACTTTAGAAACGGTTCTCAGGGAGTCTCATGGGGTTTCTGAGGTGGGTGTAAGTTCTGCTGGCAACTGAGTGCTGGATGCCTTGCATGTATTTCTACTGAGTGCTTCTAAGGTCACTTGTGAAAAGCTGACTATTCAGTGGGGAAAATAACACCAGCAGGACATTTACAGTGTTTCCTGTTGACTGCTCATTAGTGACTGAAGAGTCATGATTGTACTATTTACCAACTGGAAATGCTGCTGTTACAATGGAGTATGTATTTATTACTCTCTGAGGAGTGAGGGCTTGAGGCTTATATATAACTAATTAGTACATAAAATAATCAATTTAATTTGGGGGGATTTTATATGCAGAAAACAAAGGCTTCTGTTCCTTCTACAAGGAATATTCATAACAAATCAGATTTTTAGTATCTTAAAGTCATGCCTTCTTAAACTTTTTAAAGTCATGATGACTTACATCAGCCTGAGAGTTGGTCCAGACACCTTTTTTGAAGCTGTATCTTCTTGGAATTCACATCAACCTTTAATCCTATGTACTTCATTTTAGTCAGGAAACCTGACTTGATTTCATTTATCATGATAAAATACACTTTTAACTCTAAAACTGTCAGCATTTTTAAAGTAGAAGGCACTCTATAAACTGATTCTGTTTGAACTGATAAAAATCTTAACTACAGATTTAAAATCCCACAGGATAAGTCCTCTATTATTTTCAGTCTTTTATTTCTCCATTTCATTTCTACCCTGCTTGTACCAGCATCAGTCATTGGTTTTGGCAGTGATTCTTAACAGAGATAATGAGAAGGAAAGACAACCTTTGAGTATGAAAAGTTAAGAGACTTTTCTCCATCCTAGAGTTTTATACTCTTGACAGCCTGAAGTCTGTTTTTCCTAAGGAACTTGTCAGTATTCAATGTACCACTCATAGACGCAGTCTTATACTTGTCAAGCTGCTTACTGCTTATAGCTTTGAGTATTCAGTCTCCTAACATAGTTCATAGCTGCTGTTGTGCATGACCTAACTCTGCTGAACCACTCCTTCTCTGGACTGTGAAATGTGCTATATAAAAATAACAAAGGAAACCAATCAATTAAGAAAAACCCAAACAACAACAACAACAAAACATACAAACAAACAAAACAACAACAAAAAAACCCAACCAAAACCTGAACCCATTGCTGTGTTTGCATTTATTTTATTTTCCCATCTTCTTTTTGTTTAAATATGCATCGCATATTTGGCAGAAGCCCTAACATTAGTAGCATAGAAGCAGTGTCAGGAGCAAAAAATGACCTTGTTGAAAACCTCAGGGAAGTTACCTTCTGAGTGCGGGCTTGATCCAGAGAGATCTTGGGTTGCCGCCAATGCTTCAAGGAAAGCTGACGATGAATTATATGGCATAATCCTTCAATCTTCATAGTTTAGGAGAGATTTAGGTCTCATCTTTCCCTTATTAGAATATATGCTTAGTCATACTGCAGCCCAAGTTAGTGATATAAAGCTTTTTGGCTAAAAGTTGGAAGGAAGCTGAAACCCTGTATTGGGTTGTTTAACAGTGGTAGACCAAATACTGAAAAGCAGAGCCTACCTGCAGCTTGGTGCCCTGCTGTAATATAGTGACTGGTGTAATAAAAACACCTGGATGTCCACAGAGCTCTCACCATCTTTTAATGAGGGTGGATCTGTATGAAAACTTTTCATCCAAGGATTGAAATGAAACCTGAGTGCAGAATTTGTTGAGTAATTTCCCCAATATATTTTACTCTGTGATCTATAGTTTTCTTTATTCTTAGGGATTGTGTTTTCCAAATGGTGGGTTGGAGGCCTTCATGTAAGTAAACCCGTAGAGGCATCATAGCCAAGGCCACACTTCTGTCAGAATGGTTACTGTATAGGCACATAGTTAGAGATGTATATACCCTTCAGGAGTGGAAAAAGAGCAACTACAGTTCTGTTTTACACAGAGAGGACAAGGATGCAGAAACGTACCAGACAAGTTTGAAAAAGTACTGGCTCTGGATTTCTGACTTATGCCTTTGAAAGACAGCTTTTCAGTGGTGGAGTTGTCTGAGTCGGTGTGGGGGGGTGGGGTGGGGTGTGTGGTGCGTGTTAAGCTGCCAGCCCCAGGCCAGGACAGAGAATTAGCTTTGTACTCTGAAGCTATAGTGCCATCACCTTTGCTGCTGCTGCTGCCCTCACTGCACCACTACTGGCTATGAGAAGCTGGTGCAGGCCAGCAAATGACGAGGCGTTGACTCCCACAAGTTTTCCTTTGGGGATATTGCCCTTTAGTGGCCTGTTTTCATGACACTGTAGCACTATTTGAAACCTGAATTTATCTGATGAGTGAAGGGTGGTGTGAGCAGGACTTTGGATGAATATGGATGTGTAATGGAATTGACTTGAATTCTCTCTAGCACTGTTTGGCTCTTGCTTGTCTCTTCCTTTTCAATCAGTACAGTAGAAAGTTCTTTTGAAGGGAGATAATTTTACAAAGTGCTGAGTTCAGTGTTTCAGAGCCTCTGGCATTCAGCAGGAGTCCTGCATGCTTTTAATCTATCTCCCGTGTTCCTATATTAAAGGAAATGTTTTCAAAGTGATTTGAGCAAGTTACTTGTGTGAAACCTCTTAACAAATAATAGGATATATGTGTGTAACAGTTATTTCACTCTCAAAGTTTGCCCCTAGGAGCAGAAAAAAAAATTCTTATTGATAGAAATACTTTCCCTTATATATTAAAAAATATATAATATATATTACATATATTATATATTTTATTATATGTATATATATATTTAGAAAAAAAGAAAGAAAGGTAAAAGAAAGGTTCTTCTTTGTGGCTTTTCATTCTGTCTGTCTTCTGGTGATTTCAGTCATGCAAACCTGTCAAAGGCAAGGGGAGTTCTAGCTGATTTGGAAGCTGCATGAGCTGGGAAGTTGATTAAGATTTAGTGACTGTCTCCATAGGACTGAGTGACACAGTGGAGGCAAGAAGCAAATCTCAAACCCAGAAATCTCAATCGTTTCCCCTTCACCAATGTTTCATTTCTTGAGAGAGAAGATCCACAGCGTCTAAAGAGATCCTGCCCACAAGATTGCAGCATTTTCCTTTCAAAGACTTCATCTTGTAACTGCATTTAGGATGGCAAACACTCCCATTTTTCCACTGGATTGGAGAATGCTGAAGTAATTAAGACTCACAGACAGTTTTGATAGGCTGTAGGCAACATGGAAACTGTATTGTAAGTATGCATGTCTCTTTTCCCAATTAACAAGTGAATAGGACAAGAGAAAACAGCCTCAAATTATGCCTGGGGAGGTTTAGGTTGGATATTAGGAAAAATTTAATCACCAAAACAGTTGTCAAGCACTAGAACAGGCTGCCCAGGGAAATGACTGAGTCACCGTCCTGGGAGAGAAGTGTGGACGTGTTGATGTGGTTCTTANTGGGGTGTGTGGTGCGTGTTAAGCTGCCAGCCCCAGGCCAGGACAGAGAATTAGCTTTGTACTCTGAAGCTATAGTGCCATCACCTTTGCTGCTGCTGCTGCCCTCACTGCACCACTACTGGCTATGAGAAGCTGGTGCAGGCCAGCAAATGACGAGGCGTTGACTCCCACAAGTTTTCCTTTGGGGATATTGCCCTTTAGTGGCCTGTTTTCATGACACTGTAGCACTATTTGAAACCTGAATTTATCTGATGAGTGAAGGGTGGTGTGAGCAGGACTTTGGATGAATATGGATGTGTAATGGAATTGACTTGAATTCTCTCTAGCACTGTTTGGCTCTTGCTTGTCTCTTCCTTTTCAATCAGTACAGTAGAAAGTTCTTTTGAAGGGAGATAATTTTACAAAGTGCTGAGTTCAGTGTTTCAGAGCCTCTGGCATTCAGCAGGAGTCCTGCATGCTTTTAATCTATCTCCCGTGTTCCTATATTAAAGGAAATGTTTTCAAAGTGATTTGAGCAAGTTACTTGTGTGAAACCTCTTAACAAATAATAGGATATATGTGTGTAACAGTTATTTCACTCTCAAAGTTTGCCCCTAGGAGCAGAAAAAAAAATTCTTATTGATAGAAATACTTTCCCTTATATATTAAAAAATATATAATATATATTACATATATTATATATTTTATTATATGTATATATATATTTAGAAAAAAAGAAAGAAAGGTGAAAGAAAGGTTCTTCTTTGTGGCTTTTCATTCTGTCTGTCTTCTGGTGATTTCAGTCATGCAAACCTGTCAAAGGCAAGGGGAGTTCTAGCTGATTTGGAAGCTGCATGAGCTGGGAAGTTGATTAAGATTTAGTGACTGTCTCCATAGGACTGAGTGACACAGTGGAGGCAAGAAGCAAATCTCAAACCCAGAAATCTCAATCGTTTCCCCTTCACCAATGTTTCATTTCTTGAGAGAGAAGATCCACAGCGTCTAAAGAGATCCTGCCCACAAGATTGCAGCATTTTCCTTTCAAAGACTTCATCTTGTAACTGCATTTAGGATGGCAAACACTCCCATTTTTCCACTGGATTGGAGAATGCTGAAGTAATTAAGACTCACAGACAGTTTTGATAGGCTGTAGGCAACATGGAAACTGTATTGTAAGTATGCATGTCTCTTTTCCCAATTAACAAGTGAATAGGACAAGAGAAAACAGCCTCAAATTATGCCTGGGGAGGTTTAGGTTGGATATTAGGAAAAATTTAATCACCAAAACAGTTGTCAAGCACTAGAACAGGCTGCCCAGGGAAATGACTGAGTCACCGTCCTGGGAGAGAAGTGTGGACGTGTTGATGTGGTTCTTAGTAGCATGGATCAGTGGTGGACTAGGCAGTTTTAGATTTAACAGTAGGGCTCAATAATCTTGAAGGTCTTTTCCAACATAAAGAAATCTATGATTCTGTGGATGATCTTGCTTCTTACAATTTCAGTTTTGTTCAGAGATGAGGTTTATTTAACGTTTTATATAAACTGAAAGTAGACAAAATTGGTTAGGACAAACTGTAAGACCAGCCATGTGATAGTGTTGTGGCAAACCCAAGGTAACACACACCTCTTTCACAGAAAGTTCAGCACTTCCTGTTATTGAAGAGCGTCTGACTGATTTATTTCCATATGAAGCAGCAGTTCACAGCTTCCATGGTCTGCAGTGTCCAAAACAACACAAAGCTGTGCATGTCCAGGTGGGAACACAGGGCATGAGTGGGCCAGGGTACTGGGTAGATGAAAGAGCAAAGTAGGCTTGGAGTCATGTGGGAAATATTTTGGGGTTTTTTTTTGGTGGGTTTTGTTTGTTTGTTTTTTGAGGAAAGGATTCCTGGCTTGGACTATCAGGTGAAGGGAGAAGCACAAGGATCTTGGCATATAGCATGAAGTAATAGGGAGGTAACGCACAGGTAGTGGCAGTCAAAAATCATGGAGTATAATGGATAGTGATGGGACAGTCATGGAGCATCAGCCTTGTTTGCATCCATAAAAAAATGTGGCCCAGCAGCAGACTGCTAGAATAAAACATGTCATTTTTTGTTTTCATTTAGCATTACTTCCCATCAGGACTAACTGAGCAAAAATATCATGAGTTGGTGTCTTGATCTGACATCTGTAGGCCAAATAACTGCAGCCTGGTATTTGAAGCCCTGGTCTTCTATGCTCACTCAGTGCCTTTCTGAAGTATCAGGTGCCTGACAACCTTTTAGGTAGTTGCAGCTTTTAGCTAAGACTTTTAGCAGGATCTTATTTGTTTTGCATAGTGTAAATATATAGGACTACAGCCAATCTCTAAACACTAATTATGAGTCCTCTTTAATTTCCTGAGCTGGTGGAAACTTCTCTAGAGATACAGTAGCAGGGAGCATCAGTTATGAGTGAGGCTCAGAGCATGTTGTTCTGAGGAACTCTCTCTGCTTCCCTTACCTGCTGCAGTGTACTCCACTCTGAGCTTGCTGTTAATGTTACTCCTTCAAATGCAGACTATGCACTTTAGGTGCATGGAGTGTGTGCACTGTTGTTAAACTACTTCTGCTTGACATATTTGAACTTTCCAGTTCGATTTCCCCAAATACACCTCTAGTGATAAAATATGGCAATGTAACCTAGCAGTTGTCCCTCTTGGCAAGAAAAGCCCACTGATGATTTTCTTATTTCACATGTCTTCAGTACCTCTGCTACCACCTTGTTTTGTGTAGAAGTGATTTTTCTGCAAGTCTCTTCCATCATTAGAGCTCTTCCTAATTTTAAGAGCTGCTCACGCTGGTTGAGATAAGATGCCCACAGTGAAGTAATAGGATCTCCTTCCTAACATGTACTTGGGGAAGGATTTCTTCCTTCCTTCTGCTCTGACCTGGCACCTTCATCTCCTTCTGCAATATACCAATGCACTTGCTGTTGTCTTACTGATTTTTTTAATTTTTTTTTTCCTTGTTGGCTTAGAATAGGTTAAAAATAGGCTGTGATCTGTTCCACTTCAGGTGTTATGTCAAGGTCGTGCAGTGTTGGAGAGAATGTTACCACTCTGTTACTGCTAGATGATATCAACCTTGTGCTGAGCCTACTCCAAAGCTCAGTGCAGTCACTGGGAGTCATGGTGGCTTGAGTTTGATCCATATTCCTCCTGCCCCTATGGGAACGAACACATCAGTTCTGAGGTCTGTGTTTCCCAAGCATATTAAATGTTTTGAATTGTATATCACAGACTATGCTGGAATGGTTCAAAAGCTACCTTACTGCCACTAATTTTCTAGATGTCTTCCAGCTGGGCCTCAGGCAAGCATTGTGGGTGGCATGTCTCCTCCCTGTGGCAGCAGGCTCCAGCTTGGGTTGCTGGTGTTCTCCAGCCACTTCTAACGTCACTAGCCAACAGGTCCTTCTGGCTTTCTCCTCAGAGGGAATTTCACTAGCGGTGAAATATATTCCTTGCAGATGCATACGGGAACTGCCATCCCAGGAGATGTGGGACACGGCGCCCCACAAAGCTTTAACTCCATCACCAGATTTTTGATACTACCGATTTCCACAGCAGTGCCTGCTGTAGATGGCTACATGTACGCTCTACCTCTAATTTCTGATTCCTGACAGTTTGTTGTCTCCAGCCTGCGGCTCCTTGCCCAGTGTCCGCAGAGTCGCTAACTGGTGCTGTCCGCGCGGTTGCTAACAGAGGGCGACCCTGCGCAGCGCAACTGTCTGCGGGCTCCTGCGCCGCCGCTCCCCGGTCTCTGCCGCCCTCTGCCGGCGCGCGGAGGCAGAGCGGGAAGCCGTTGGGGGAGCCGTTAAGGGCAGCCGTTAGGGCAGCCATTGAGCGAAATGTTAGTGCAGCTTTTGGGGAGTTGTTGAGGGAGCCACTCGGGGAACTGTTAGAGCAGCTGTTGGTGGAACTGTTGGGGAGCCATTAGGGAGCTCTTGAGGACCCTTTGAGGGATCGGTTGGGCAGCCATTGGGGGAGCCACTGTGAGGTGTTGCAGCAACCGTTGGGTAGCTGTTGTGGGAACCAGTGGGGCACTCCTTGGACAGCCACTGGGAGAACCGTTGGGGAGCCATTAGGGCAGCTATTGGGACAGCTATAGGTCTTACTGCAAAACCAAACAGAGGGTAGAGTATGGCTTTTCCCTCTGAGAGCAATAAAATAGCAATGGCAGTCATGCTCTAACTGTGTCCTCCTGATAGGCAACACTCAGCACCCCTGCAACACCCAGAGCAGGGCTAAGGCTGAGACCCCACAAGAAAGGCTCTAATTGTATTTAACTAATTGCCCATCACATAACAAGTTGTCTTCTATTTCACTCAATCTTAGAATAAAATCTTCTCTCTGTGACACTTGGACTCAATCAATGTGGATGGTAAAGTCACATTCCAACACCTAATATTAAGCTAGACTTAACCCTGAGACAATTTTTTCTCTTAAATATCTGAGGCATGCTGACTGTAATGCTTTTGGAAGCTCTAGGCGAAATATCTATGCAGTCCCAGGCAGGCAGATTGCTCATGAACAGGTCACCTACACAGATAAAAGCCCAAGTGAGACACCAACTGACCCATCTGTGCACTGTATCCCTGCATAGCTGTGTTTGCAGTGGCCACTTTGCCAGGTGCCTGGCAAGCCAGGAATCAGAATATCCAGAAAAGCAGACTGTTGCTATGAAAATGAAAGGTGTCCTGTTAGGCATTTCACGTCAGTTGAGGATTTCACATTACACTAAGAAATTACAATATCATATGAGATGTCCAGCAAACTGTATAGTCATTTTAAACTGAGGATCCAATGTGCAGGAGGATGTATGTCATGCTCACTGCTCTGTGCTATTGACTGTCATCATCACTAGCTCAATAAAAAGTAGCACTGTATCACAGTCATTAAGCAAGAGCTCCCTCTGACACGTTTTCACTGTTAACCGCAGGAAGAGAGCCAGGACTAGTTAAGGCATCACTTCAACGCCCCCACTCGGCAAGCAGGAATCGTTTCCATGTTAGAAGCCAAGACACTGAGGTAGATAGGCGAGGTAGATAGGCGTGCTGCAGCTTGTCAAAGGATGTCACTCTCTGAAAACTTGCAGCACCTTAGAGGCAGAAACCAGGAGTGTCCCTTTAGCCTTTCTCTTTAGGTACTTCCCCATCCAATTTGGAGAAGAGATAGTGTATTTTACCCAGACCTGCACCTGAGCAGACATACGAAGTTGTTATGCTTAAGCATGTTCCTGCACGCAGTAGTGTGAGCAGCCCCAGAGCCACACAGGACTGAACATAGTGTTGTGCAGAGCTTTGATGGTATTTTAGAAGGCTTTCCGTTCCCAACTTGGTTGATTCCTGTGTGCATAAACAGTGGGAGGCCAGGCAGACCTCAGGCATTTGGAGAGTTTACTTAAGTAAATTCTTAACTTTTTGTGTTTTGTTGTTTTGAACATTAGGCATATCTGTATGTGGGTGTTGGGAGCTATTCATGACTTCTTAACTCCACTGAAGTTTTCTGTGTCAAAACTTTCTGGTCAGCTCAAAGAATTTCTTGTCTTTCTGCACAGAGAAAAAAGGTGTAAAACATTGTTCTGAAACAATATTTGTTGGTTTAAAACACCATCTTGGGCCAGTGTCTTTATCAAGTCCTGAAGTAACTACGGGGCTCTGTTGACTTTCCCTCACTGTCTTCCCCTGTATGATTCAAGACTTTTTACAGCTTCTACTGTATCAGAAATTTTGCTGGAGGTGGAAGGGAAGAACTCTCAGTTCCAGCACTTCAATTGAAGAGCCTCTAAACACTTTTTGGAGGATGACAGCTAATAAGCCAAACTTTGAACCTAAATGCAGACGTTTACCACATGGCTCCCACTGAGTACAGACTCTGGAATTTGGCATTGCTGCCTTGGGCTCTCCAGGATTTCAACAGATGTAGTGTATTGATTTAATGTTTAAAAGGAAACCCTGCTGTGGCTTCCACAGCTTGTTTCATCGCTTTAGAAATCAAGCAGTAACACACAAACAATACAAGCAATTTTGTGTTATAAACAACATCCAATGTTTAGGGAATTGGGATTAAAATAAAACGTCTTCAAGATTTTTGGCATTCCCCTGTCGTCCATCTGGAGATCATTTACTTTTTTCCAGACTCTTCCCATTTTTGTTTATTTCTGAATTTTCAGTAATTTCATTTTATATATATATATTTTCCCCCCCCCCCCCATCTGTCTTTTTTGTTTCTAACCACACAATTACCTTGTTGTTTGCTCCAAATAGTTTGGAGCTAATAAAAAGGCTAACTCCACACAAAAGCACAGTATTTGTGCAATGAACACTGCACGGTGCTCACTGCATTGTATGATACGTGCAGTAAGATACAGCACTCACAATAAGGTCATGTCTGTGTTAACATCCATGCTTTTTCCTGTGCATTCTTAGGACCTGATGCTTAATATTAGGCTCTCTGAGTGCATGGGGGTGTATAGGGAGAAGGTCATTATTATGCTTTTGAAAACACTTCTAGAAGCTTTGCTACATCTTTTAGCATTTGCTTTCAAGAAGCTGCTTTCAGAAGCATTCGAAGGAGTAAGTCCAGGTTCCCTTACCACTTTGTTGTCAACATGATTACACCTCCAGAGATAAACAGCAGAGCCAGAAAAGATAAAGGCAGATAGGGTAGTAAAAGATATGGACCACCTTCTGTGCTGAGCATGTCATGGGATTTTACTTAGCTTTTTGTGAGGTTTTTACCTTAAAAAAAAAAAGACAGCTAAGTGGGGATGAGATCCAAAACTATAGAAGTCATGCATGGAATAGAGAATGTGACCAGAAAAGTGTAATTTACCATTCTTCATAGTTCAAGAAATAGGTGTAAAATCTGGAAGACATTAAGAGATGTTTCTTCAAGCACAATATAGGAGCACTGTGAGACTTACTGTTAAGAGGGTGGTGTTGATGTCAGAAGTTTAGGTGGATTTGAACTAGACCCATTCATAGAAGTAAGCTCCACCAAAAGCTATTAAATACAAATGTTACTGTCTCTGGTTCCAGAATTTATTCCCCTGTTTATCTCTTAAAGCTGAAAGTTTGTCAGAGAAGCAGCACTGTATACTTCTTCCATTCTCTTAATCTTCTACCTACCATTCTATTGAGACAGGATACTCTGCTGTGTCCTGCTGTGAAGTCCAGAAATTGTTTCTAGTCTTAAAGCTTAATTTCCTTCAACTTAGCTTCTTTTCTCTATTTCCTGCAGTTTCTACTAATTCTTGGATTTTTCATCTATCAAGCCATATTTTATGCCTTCTTTACTACCTCTGGCATTTTCTGCTTTCTTTAGGTCATCTTCAGAAATTAACCTGCTTGACTTGCACTAGATCTTCTATGCAGAGACCTAGAAAAGACCTAGAAAAGAGTTGAGCAGCTTGAGATCCATCTACTTGTTTTGCTTACCTGTGATATGGGAGTCTTCAGAATGAAGTAGCCCAAAGAGCAGTTGGAGTATTCACTCCCTAAAAAAGTAAGTTTGTTTAAGGAATCTCTATTCCATTTACCAAAGAATTATGACATGCGAGAATTTGATTGTTGCTTCTATTTTATAATTGTTCAAGTGCTTGTTAAATTTTTGTACCTTTAGCTGAGGGGTGATTTTTTAAAAAGCAAGGTGTTGCGATTGAAGTATTTGGCACAGTGGGGATCATGAAAAATACCAGATGGAATAAAATTATTCTGATTTTTTTTATCCACAAGGAGCCTAACTGTCAGTCCTGCTGAGCATCCAGCAGCTCCCATTGAAATCAGTGGCCCCAGGCCAATCCTGCTAGAGATGCTTTGTTTAGTTCACTTGATTGACATTACTGCTGAACCTGCCTCACACACAGCTAAGCTTTAACAATACAGAAAGAGATGACAGTGTCAGTATGAAACAAGAGGTGCAAAGATGCTCCAGAGAAAGGCAAGAGATTGTTGCACTACTGTTACTTTATTTTTTCTTTTGAAGCTCTCTTCCATTTTTCCTTCAAGTGTTGAGTGTCCTTTCAGTTTACTATTGCTCTATACCGTCAACTCTCTTTTGATTTGGCAGAATCTTCAGGAAACATAACTGATTTGGAAATACATAAATTTGTGTCTCATATAGCATTCCGAAGTCATACTTGCTGAATCCTTTGCCCATTTTTTAGCATGTTCATATATCACATTATGAGGCAAGAATCCTTGTGATCACACTTGATCTTGGTACACTGGAGGCTGTGACTGTAGACAGCAGAGCAGTCCCTACAAATACATTTAGGATTCAGTCATGAAGTTTATTTAGGGAATTGTTTAGTCTTCTGTTTTGTTTTAGAGTATTTTTCAGCCAGCAGTACAGTTTTATTCTGAAGCACATCAAAGCTTCAAATCAAAACACAGCTGAAATTGAAATAGTAAACTTCAGACCCAAACATAAGATCATTTGGATGTTTGTAGCCATGTCTGGAATTAGCTCACTCTTGAGAACAGTTGAACTGTGATGCAGATTCATATTCCAAACCTAATGATTTGAATCTATCTCTATATTAAAGTAGCAAAATAATTACTGATAGAATTAGTAGTTTAGAGAAATAAGCATGCATACTCTGTTGAGGTGGTCCGTTGCTTTGTCTGCAGGAAGATAAACTGTTTTCAGAACAGAAGGATCTGTTCAAAATGTTTACAAGTAATAGAGACTGCATAAACTGTTCTAAGAAATGTAATCATATGCTCACCTGTGAACAGGGAGTGACATGAGTTTAAATTCACTTGAAACACATCATGGACAGAATGTTTTCTCTGAAAGCCAGCCTTTAGCATAAGCTGGTTTGAATTCTGCCATCAACATGGCAAGACCTTTACATGAGATTGTATCAAAATTGAAGTCCTGCAAAAAGCATTAAAGTAGCAGATTACTTTTCCGTAATGTTAGTTTGTACGTTTGCATATTTAAATTGTTTACAAACATGCCGTTTATGCTTCCAGTAACACCTTTCAGTCTAGACCACAATGCACCTGGGCTTGTGATATATTAGTCTCCCATTTTGTATCATAGGGAATGATGATAGCTGGGAGAAAAGAAAAATGCTAGCAGAAGTAGGAATGGGAAACTGGAAGTGAGTGCTAGAAGCATTGCAAGTGTTTCCCCATGTGGAGTTTATCAGTCTGTAGGAGAGGCTAAGGCTGCTAATAATGGCTGTGGACAGTTACTGTTGTCAAAGATGTGCAATTAAGCTGCTTGGAATGCCCAGTAATATATACAGTACTGGAGGTCCAGGATGTTTAATTGCCACTTCGCACCATACCCACAAGTGTTGGTTACACACTTCCTACCTTATGGTAGAGCTGCATGGTAAGTTTACAAATGCTCTGCCAACCCAGGTGTGTGCTTCCTGTGTGTTAGAAATGAGGCAGTTGGGGCAGGAGAAGGCTGGCTACCAAAGCCAGCAGATGGGCTTGTTCAGATGAGCCAAAGAAATCAGGTGGCTGAGAATTGCCAGCTAGCACCTCTACCTAGGGATGCCCCATCTGAAGAGTCAGACATGAAGCTTTATTCCTAAGTTTTATGAGGCTCATAGGCAGCCCACAAGAGGCAAAAGAGAAAACAAATGGAAATTAACATGATACTAAGCTAATATTTTGCAGGTCTGTTTGCTTTTTTGATGTCACATAACATCATGAACAGTTTCTCCAGATGGTCAGCTGTGCTTTGAGAGTGGGCTATAGGAGAATGGGACCTTCTGGCAAGTAGTTGCAACATAGGAAACCTATATTGGAATTTTGTAACTCCCTGTTTGCGTTTTCGACTGCCAGACTTGGAACAGCCTACTTCTTTGAGTTTGCTTGCACTAATTTATAGCTTTTGGTGGCCAAGCTCAGCTTGGTCTATAGCCAGTGGACAACTGTTTGCCTCGCACTTTTGTCAGCCTTCCTCTATGCCTGGGAATGACAGTTTGTGCAAACTGTTACTGTCACAATGTTGTTATCCAGCTCTTACTCCAGTGGGAGGCAGCGAAAAGGCATCTTTTCACCTAGCTCTAATAAGTGTATCTACCCATGAGACAGATGAGAGCTATGCGAGAGAATGAGGTGTGGTTGCTTACACCAATTTACAACTGGAGGCAGATAAAAAGGTGATGTGTTCAGGGCTGGTCTTTGTATGATATTATGATGATTTTATTTTTTTATAGAAAAAAACAAAACAAACCACCACCACCACCACCAGAAAACCAAACACCAAAACCAAACAAAACCCTAACAGTTTATGCTATTGGGCAGTTTTTCCTTTTGTGGCAGACATGATGCAGCCTTTTCATTAGGTGAACTGTGCTTTGAACATTCAGAACAATTACTCAGGCTTTTTTTCTGACTTTTAGCTAGCTAAAGGATTCTATATATAATAATGATGCATCCCTCCAGCCTCCTGGAGTGGCTGTTGAAATAGCTGGGCACAAATCCTGAAGAGAACAAACAAAGAAAAATAAGCTCTTTGTATTGTATGTGTATATGAGCCCTGAGCTCTTCATACAAAGTAAACGTGCTATCTCCTTTGCAGAGCTCTAGCTCTACGGCTGCATTGGCATACTATACTTTGACTATTGCTCTCGACTGATGCTTGCTCTGGCTCTCAGCTCTGAGTCTGCAGCTTGGAAGAGGCACTTGCCAATAAACTGGCTGCTATTCAGTGCAGAAAGGGGGTTATTTGTGTCTGCCTGCATGGGGTTATTGGTCTCTGTAAATGTGTGCTTTATTCAGTGCTGACAATTCCCACAGTTTTATGATATGGCTCAATATTTAGCCCTGGCCTAAGAGCCAGACCTGGAGCATTGTGTGAGATGTGTAGAAGTCTTGTGATTATAGATACTTAAAGGGATGTTTTCTGTTCTTGAGTACCGTAGATTGGAAACACCAGAAAAGGAAATTTTTCCTTGAAACTGTTCTTTTTAAAATTTCTATCTCATGATTTTTGGGTGCTTGACAGTTTTGTGCTGGCTGAAGCTGACAAGACTGCATTCATCTGTCTTCAGTGAAAACATGTAAAGTCAGTGTCTGCCTTGGCACTGCCTGCAGCTCCATTAGACGCTGATGCATCACAGATTTAGCAGCGCGATGTTACTTCATGGTGCTTTCTGCTCACTGGCTCGGCAAATAGCTTGCACTAGCCCGATCACATATCAACTGCAGCTTATGCTCAACACAAATGATGCTACTGGATGCAGTGGCATTTGGGGCAGAAAAGGACTGACAGGAGGAGATGCTTCCTGCCTGCTGACCTGGGTGATGAAGCACAACCACACTCAGGAGTTTAACTGCCTCTCCTACCGGTGTGATTTGTACCAGGTACCAGGCAGAGCAGAGATAGAGGAAGGTGGCCAGTGGGTATGGTGTCTTGTGTAACTAAGATAGAGAGCACTTTAAAAGTAGGTCTTCAGGCCACGCACTCTCTTGAGAGACAGTAGAGAAGCTGTTAACTTGCCAACAGAATCTCAGGTTTAAACCCAGAAGGATTCATAGTGATAATCTCATTTGATTTCCTGTAGAATGCAATTTGTGGAATTTCCCTGGCTTGATTCCTGCTTCGCACTCAGCCTGTATGTCAGCATAAACACGATTGTTAGAGAATTGTCCGACTGCAATTTAAACGTTTCCAGTGATGGCAGCCGCCTGGTAGCCCTTGACCAGCGGTTGTAGGCATGGGGTGGGCAGCGCAGCTGGGGTGCCCGGCTCCGTCCCTTTGCAGTACCCCCGCAGGATCCCCGGGCTGTCTCTACCGCGGCCTAGTGCCTGCCTGGCCGCCCCTGAAGCAGTGCGGTAATCGCTGGCAGCCGTCCGGAGCCACCGGCGAGGGCTGTGGGGGGCCGCTGGGGGGCGCTGCGGGGCCGCAGAGGCAGCTCCCGCCGCTCCCGCCCCACCGTGGGGCTTCCGCTGTGGGCTCCGCGTCCCCGCACCGGAGAGCTGCCACCGGGAATGGCTTCTGCTGCCGAAGGAGACCAGAGCGAAGCCCTGTGGGGCGTGTGCATGGCCATTTGTATGGGCCAGCTTCTTCTCTCACTTAATGCAGGGCACTCAGAAATTACCTTTCTCTCTTTACTACTTTATCAGAGATGACATTTCTTCCAGTGACATCATTTTAGATGGAAAGTCCATCTGCTCTCCAGTCCCTATCACTGGGGAGGCTATCTATCGTTCTTATGGTATTGGAAAGTATGAACAAGCTAATAACCTGGTGACGATGGGAAGCACAGATCACCCAGGCTGACTCCACTCTTTCCCAGAAGGTTTCTCCAGCTTGGACTTTGGTCTGTCTAAAAATGTGTACTGGGTGCTGAAAATCGGGCTGCAGAGGGAGCTAGGCTCAAGGTAAACTCCCTCTCTGCCCTTTCCCTGACAGTTGATGTGATCCCTTAGGTTGTTCTCAGTGCTGCAGAGACTACTGAAAATCCAGTTTCCCTCAAAATATGCCTCATGTTGTTCTCCAGCATGCCTGTTTTCCAGGCCGTGTCTGAGGGTTGAGAATGTTGGTCTGGGATTTTGTTACAAGGGAGTGGATGAAGCAGTAGTTTTGAGTGATGAACCAGCCAGAAAGAGGTATTGGCAGAGCACTGCAAATATGTGCATCAGTACAGATCCAGAGGGTCTGATGGAGCCTTCGATATGCTGGACAGATGCTGCACAGATGGTCAGAGTAAATATGATGTAGTCAGAATGAATCTACTACAGGTGTTTTATATTTCTGTGTGGAGAGACAGCAACTCAGGGATCCACTGACAACCACGATGACAAATCAGTTTGAGGATTGTAAAGCCAACATAGCTCAGCCTTCTGGTGATCTCTGGGCAGCTCAGTAGAGCAGAGATATGCAATTGCAAAGCCAGTTCATGTGCTCTCAACACTTATGGTTGTCATTTTCCCTCTTCTTCAGCAACACAGTAGTAGGAGCTTACGTTATGTCCCTTGGCTTAGAGCATGGCTACTCCACAGCCTCAGCTGGAAATTGTGTCTTTCCTTCACTAGCTTTTTTTTTTTTTTTTTTTTTTTAAAAAAAAAAGAAAGGAAAAATGAAGTGAAGAAAATGGTTCTCAGCTGGGCAGATCTCAAGCTGCTCTCTCATGGGAGGTGATGGTAGCTGTCAGCTCCATGTTCTAGTCTTGTGGTCTGGTCAAGCAGAAATCCAAAATGGACAAATTCTGCATCAACTCACACCTCATGGCAGGAGGTGGCACTTAGTTTTCATATGGCTTTCGTTGCTTAGCCCCTGACTGCGTGTCTTTATGCAAAGTGTTTTAAATCTAGGTGGAACTGGATTCCTCTTGACCGTTGAAACATATAAAATAACAAGTGAACAAAGTCTGATAATGTCAGAAACAGGAATGAAATACAAAGATTTTGACTCCCGTATCCTCAGCCTGGCAGATGCTGTTATTGTTTGATGAGCTTTTTTGTGGTCTGTGTTGTAAGGTCAGCTCCTACTTCATCTGCTCTGCAGCCAGCAGGCAATCACAAAGCAGTGCACTTGGATGAGTATCGTGTCTTTATTTCTGGGATGTGCTGAGCTGAAGTGGTTTGCCAGAGGTCATGCAGGTGGTCAGTGGCAGAGATGAGAGTAGATCACTTTATTTTAGCCCTAGTCTGGTGCAGTAGTTACCAGACTCTGCTTGTTTCATGGCTCTGCACAGCTACAACCCATGCCAAGATTTCAAAATCTTCCTCTGTATTTTTTCTGCATGAGCAAGCTGATGGAACCCCTTTTCCGTTTTGTGTGAGTTTCATATCCACATAAACATAATTCTGCTTTCTCCTTTTTAACTTCTATTTAAAGTTTTTCTTAACAGAGTTGAAAAATAATCTATTTGACACTATTTGTAATAACCTGTGTACACCAGTAACAGAGAGAAGCAATTGAAAACAAAGGTTCTAATGACAAAGTAAACAGTTTCAGAAATAGTTTGTTTCAGGCTGCAGTATTATATACATGTGTATAGAAGCCCAAAGGCAAAGGGCACAGGAGTTGAAATGGGAGTCCATCTCCATCATGTTTTGAAATTAAACATATTTCTCAGCATGTCCCAGGCTTTGGCTGATGAGTAGGCTTTCAGTAACAAAGTCTGCTCAGCACAGCTAGAAACCCTCATGACACCACGAATCCTTGGTGCCTGGAGGTGGGGGGAGTGCTGCTGGCACTCAGACTGCTCCTCACCAAAGGGGAATGCTGTACTGGATCTGCACCACACACTGTACCAAAACAAAGCCTGTCAGCATCTGCGGCAAAGAAGTCACCAGTTGCCATATGTCATTCTGTTGTGCATATGTTAAGTGGGCCCAACCAATCGCATATGCACATTCTCTGTGTGACTTGTTGTCCCACACAATGAGTGCCCTGTTGTCACCAGTGCTAATGCTATGCAATCTGCTCTGCCTGGTGCAGCAGGCAGCTCGCCTCTCCTATCGCAGCACATTTTGCCACACAAGCGTGGCCCCAGTACCTCCGGATGCTCTGCAATCTGCTGCTCTGCCGAGCGCAAGCCCTGCTGTCACGTTCACTGCAGCCTGGTGGGCCACAAAGGGGCAGGCAGGCTGCAGGCACAGACACGCTCTGCTCAGCTGCTGTCTTGGAGCTGTACAGCCCCTGCACGGTGTCTGGGTTGCTTGGCAAGAATCAGTCATATGGCAGGAGTGATGGGTGCTGGTAACAATCTTCACAGCTCTACTGTTCATAACTAATGATTTCTGTCCTTCAATTATTTTTATTTGCATTTACTTCATATATGACAAGCACATCCCAGACTGCGAGTCAGTATGACTTGTACGAAGGGAAGAAATGGGGTACTTTCTTAGGTTACTTGGAGCAGGTCTTATGCAGACAGCTGATGTAAGCAGGGTAGAGTAGTTGTCCAATAGTCTTCTATGAGCTCAACGAATATTTGTTGAGAAACTTTGTGCACCATTGTTTAAATCAAGTGTCAGAGACATACAAGACTTTCACATTGTGAATTTCACTTGAGACAAACCTCTGAGTGGCACAGCTTACCTAAGGATTGCAGGCTGAACTTCTGCCCAGAGGAGCCTCAGAATAGTAAATACATGCATCTGAATAATCACATACAATAAAGGCCTTCACCAGGATAGTCAGTGGTCCCAGGGCCACCTGTTGACCAATGATGATGTGACAAATATTGAAAAACTTGTGCTTTCAGATGTACCACCAAAGCTACTGCCATCCATTTGGAGGTTGTAGAATAATGTGTATATACATCAAAACTAAATTAGGGCTGGGAGGACAGGTGTGATTTAGGCATGCCCTAAGACTACATTCTTGGTTCCCAGCCTGTAATTCCTTATTGTAGCTTTTCTCAACGCAGAGCAGTTGGCCCTCCTGCTTGTAGTGTCTTTTGATGTAAAACTTGTAGACAGTCGGAAAAAAACTCCTAATTTAGCAATGTAAGTTTATAACATTGACACATCTGTTTCCACTGAAGGCTTTGAAGCCCAGAAAAATTGTTACAATAGAAAAGAGACAAAGGAAAAAAACTGTCCATAAAAATGTGACTAATGCTCAGACCTGTCTGTACTTGTTAAAATGTGCTAGAATGACAATGATCACAGCTTGGCAAAACATCAGAAAATCACTGCTTCATCTGATGCTATTAGCTGAGTTATTCAGCAAAGGCAGAGCTGGAGAAGTAGTGATGCCTCCCTGGGCCTCAGTGTGAAGTGGCAGGAAGATCTTACATACGAGACTAAGAGATGCTAATCAGAGTCTGAACCCTTAGATGAGCTGCCCCACACACTGTCTTGAGTGACCTGGTACCACTGGGCCTAAAAAGGTCTACGTAGTCAGCAATCTGGGAGGTGTGTAACACGAGGGGCCCTTCAGAAAGACACAAAAATAGCATATGTCAGGCTATGTTCAGGCTGAAAAGAAATGCCAGGGCAAGTCACTGGCCACCCTGAGAATCAGCTGTGTGCCTGATTATCACTTCCAAATGTTCCACTTCCCTGAGGGTGGGATGTTTGAACAGGAATACAAATCCCTATCAGCTTTGGTCATAGAATTTGAACAGTTGTATTTCTGCAGCATCGACACTAACAGTGGGAGCTGTCTCTTTGGTGTTTTTCTTTGCCTATTCAAAGGCACACCTTTGGAAGGTGAAGGAGTTGATCTTTGGATTTGTGCCTCACAGATCTCCTAAAATGCTGTGCGTTGCCTTCAGGTTACAGGCCCTGTCATGTCTGTCTTCCAGTGAGGCATGATTCTCACCTGTCTAGTTGAGAGTGGGGGGAGATCTGCCAGGTTGTGTTTGTGCCAAATCCCATCTAGCCAAGTGTCATCCCTTAAGCAAAAAGTGAAGTAGAAGAGGGAGTCTGTGATAAAGGCAGAGGTGCTTTATACTGCAGCTTCATGGTTCCTGGAAATGTCTTCAGGAATAAAGGACAGTGCTTCAAACAGCACTTGCTGTAGGCATGTATTTCATTATGTTCTTCATGCAAGGACATATTGAAATTAGTTCAAAGACAGAAAGAAAACCATCTTGCAGTAACCAGAGATCAGATCATTTGGTGAGTACAAAAGCTTTTTGAGTAATACTGTGGAGAGTCAGATGGTTTTTATATACTTAGTAGTCTTAGTTTCCCTTGAACTTTGTAATTCAAGTGAGGTGCCTCACAAGCTCTTAAAACATCTCACCATCTGATGCCGATGTATCATCACGCTGCTGCATTCTCAGACTGGCAAAGCCACTGAGTATCTTGCAAGGCCAGAACCTGCAGTGTTTGGTCTTTGTCATCTTTGGAGCGGTATGAAGATAGTCCGACTGACTAATATCCAAGCTGATCTCCTCCAGTGACCTACCTTCAGCAGTGGTCGGAAGCAAGGCTGGCAGTAAACGGGTGCTTTATATTTCTGTTTGTAGTCCAGACGTACTTAGACGTCTTGAGAAGAGACAGAGCCTCTGTTGTTTTATGTACCATGACACACAGGGTATCACATAGGCCAGGTGATAGAGAATTCAGATCCAGACAAAGAGAATATATGGACAACTATTGGCAGTGGTGTGGAGAAATACATAGAAATAAGTGATTGACCTGAAATAGAACTAAAATTAAAGGGCTTAAAAACATTTGCTGTTTCAGCAGAAGCCAAGAAGCCAGTATGTTATGGTAACTGGTAGGGTTTTCCTTCTTTTCAGCAGGGCTGAGTGTTAAATTGATTTAGCAACTGAAAGTGACAGATGATCCTGGTACTGGGAAGAGTTTTGGATGGAAAAGGCAGTGTATTACATTTGCTTTACATCAGTAGATCACTAGAAATACGTATAGACTGAGAAAGTAGATACTGAGTATCAAATTGTGTTGCTGAACCAGATCACAGTGAGAAAGGGAAAGAGGACCAACGGGCACTTCTCTGTAGTAGTTGTTCAGGTGGATCAAATCTTTCCAACCTTGGTGCCTAATTTATGTTGATAATTTTCTGCATTATATATGCAAGCTGTGCTGCAGAAGACTGAGAAAACCAATCTTACCAAATCTTTCTCACTCCATGCTGCAGCTCCTACTCAATATGCTGTTAATGATTTAGGAAGGAATCAGCCCAACTCTGAAAAAAACTCAGAAGGAGCTGCTTTTCAAAGTTCTTAATGATGAATGTTGCAACTGTTCTTTCTGAATAGAGGTCCAGAAATGAGAAGGGAGATGACTTTCAAGACTTACAGCAGATCAAAGGAAGTCATGTGCAAGGGTGGAATAAAGGTGAGAAGTTTCTGCTAAAGAACAGCAGTAACCCCTCTGCCTGCAGGTCTCCAGAGTCTTTAAATTAGTAGTTCTTTCATGCTAATTAATAGGGAATGCAGTGGAAGTGCATATTCTGTCAGCTTCAATTCAGTTAGACAAGAAGGTAGCCTGTGCCTTTTAGGGTATTCTTTTAGGGTAAACTCTTCTATTAGCACAATGTATTATCTAGGGATTGCCCCTTCACTCGAGATTGTGGAAAAGTTCCTGTGTCCCAGCTAGGGTCACAAGTGCATCCAGAAGGATGATGAACAGAGGCCTCCTGCTTTCCAGGATGTCCTAGCATTGAATGCACACATACAGCACACTGAACAGATGGGTCATGATTTGTTTGTATTACCTATATGTCCCATATATCTCTATGTTTCTTATTTGGCCATTTACACTGATTCCCTTTATTTAAACATCCTCTAAATTCTATCTGCTTGTTTGTGCCTCCAGGAAAATCAATCTGTGTAGGGTACTGAGCACAACTGTAATAAAGGAGAAAGAAATAAAACAGACAGTGAAATATGATGTGCCTTCTCCAGAAGAGAAAGTAGAAGCCTCAAGCCAAAGTCCAAAGGTTACATACCATGGTAATGGTCTTATCTAACCTAGTTATGCCTAGTACTTGCAGGTAAACAGATTGAGTCAAGAAATTACTACAGCAAAGCCTGTTGAGACTCACTGTCATCCCATGCCCTACTGTAGGGCAGCAGCTATCATCAGAATACTTCAAGATCTAACTCTTGTTTTAGGGACATGTCCTTCTTTTGGGTATTCTCCAAGATTTCGGCTGCTTCAGTGGAGGGTCTGGAGAGAAAATATGGAACATGCATAAGGCTCCTGGCTGAGGGACTTTGTCAGATGTTCAGATCACAAAATGATACTTCATATAAGCACAAACCTCAACTTTGTCCTCATATGGAGGCTTAATACCAGTTACAGTAGGGAATGCTACAGTCTTGAAGTGAAAGTAAGAAAGATTTTTTTTTTTTTTTAAAGGTACTTTGGATTGTATCTTGATACCTTTCAAGTTTGGTTTTTTTTTTTTTTTCCCGGTTCACTTGCTGGCAGAGAGGTTTCTACTCTTTTGCATCTTAGGATGGCCTTTCTGTATGCCTGGCATACATATCCCTGTATGAAGTGAGGCTGTGCATGCTCTCAGCACTGGGGATGTTTCCTAGTTTTCAGCACTTCTGAGCTGCACTGAGTCTCAGTCTCATCATGTACTGAGCAGCATCTCTGTGCTCAAACTTTGAACAGAAAGTTTAAATATTATGCAGAATTTCTCTTTTCCCACTTGTTAAACAAACTGGACACCCTCCCATTTACATCATTACATGCCTGCTGTTTGGGAGCTATGAGGGTAAGAAACCATTCCCACTGCACAAATGTCTAAATTATACTGTGCTGGTATCAGTGTCCATAGATCTCCTTTGTAATCATAGCCATCTCTTATGCACAAAGACTTGTCTGCTTCGTCAACAGGCAGCTGAAAGCAAGCTCCAGATGATGTACTGGTTTTCAGCCATGCCTCTGCACTTGGAGAGCTGTTAAGTCTCACCACTTCACTCTTCCCTGTTTTGCAGACACAAGCACATCATGCTGCTGCCTATCAGAAGCTACTGCTTCTACTAAGCAAGAGCTGGTTGCTGAAGCTGACAGTGTTCCACAGGTCTGTGCTGTGCAGCTCTTGTCTCCATGGCTTTTATCTCCTTGCTCCTCTCACCCTCCCAGGAAACCCGTGGGCAGTCCTGATCTTGACGTCTCCATCCTCTCCCAGATCTTTGGCTGTAAATCTCACTACTCCTGCATCTACAACTTTCTCATGCATCTCACAGGCACACTTGAGAAAGCTTAATGTGTGCAGTAACTTCTGATGTTGGCAATGGTTATTTGTGACTATCAAGTCACGTGAAAAGAGAGTTCTGCACCTGTTTCTTAAAGTTTTTCAAGGATTTTATGGTCTCCCTCCCTCCCCTTCAGTGTTTGGTTTGCATGGAAAAAAAATGCTATGCTGATGCCATAACTGGGCCTGAGTTCTCTGCATGCCCTGTGATGCCTCACCCAGAGCAAAGACCAGCCTGGTGATCCTAGTCTCAAGTAGCAGCCTTCCAGAGGAGAAAGCAGTCAGACAAAAATTCTGCAAAGATCAGGGGTCTCAGTTCTTGAGACCTCCCCATTCATATGCGAGTTCAGTCCTGACATGACATAATCTCCTTTTGTTATCTGGGAGATAGGTGAAAGCAGGCAGGAAACTGAACAGTTTTGGAGTTTATTTGTTACTGCACCACTTTGGCCTGTTCCTTTGCAATTATCCAGAGCCTATCATCACTGGAGAGTCTTGGGGCACCTCCCAAACGTTACTCACCACCACCTCCCTCAAACCAGATCACTGGAGGAGATAGGGGAACACAAATCCTGCTGAAGCTAGTGTTGTGTCTCCACATTATTGCTGTGAATTTTGGAGGTGAACTGCACTGTTGGGTTTCCACTCAGCTTGTATCAATCCCTAACACAGTACGGTCATAGCAAAAGCAATATCTATGTTTTTACAACGAACCCATCAAGTTCTCTGCATCATGGCATGGTGTCGTATGTGTGCAATGTGGTTGAATCTAGTACTTCATTTCCTTGATTTGTCATATGTGGGTTCAGTTTAAAATGAATGGAAAGGCCAATATGTTTAATTGTAGCCTTTTTATTAGTTTTAGTTCCCCTCCTGATGTACTTTCTTGCTGGTCTTCGAATGATCCTCTTCTCCCTTTCTTCCTATTTTTCTCCTCTCCTCAGCCTTTCATTTTCTTTGAAAAGCAATCCCCTGCTACTAATTTTTCAGTCACTTGCACTCCAGGTTTCTACTTTTCCCTCCACTCCTAAAACAGCCTCTCTATGACTCCCTCCTGCCTGTCCTACCTTCATCAAGTTTCTAATGGTGCCAGCACAGCTCTAACTCTCACAAAGCAACAGCAATCATGTAACAATTTACAACCATTAACCAATTAAGTGTCATAATTCTCTGCAAGGTAGGTAATTATCTATCAACAGGGCTAAGCTGCTGCTGTTTGGTGTTAACAGATTGTTCAGCTGTTTCTGCTCTAAGTGCCCCAGCCAACAATAGTAAGGCTGTGAAAGGTCAGGGTTGGGATGAGCTGTGTGAGGCAACTGTGGACATCTGCTAAGGCACTGCTTAGCTCCAACCTCTCCTTTTGCTCTTGGGCTTGTAAGCACTAAATGTGTTGTGTTTGTAGTGCCAAATAGGCTGCATCCGTAAGGAAAAGAAGTCGTCCATGGAAAAGTCTGTAGACCACAGAGGTCATCATTCTACACTTCCTAAGATGACATGAACTGGTCTGTCATCTTTGCTCCCTGCCCATGCTGCCCTGTCCACATAAAACAGTCAGTGCTTAGACAGGCTGTTGTGCCTGCTGAAGACCACTTGTTAATAAACTAATAGTGAAACGTTACATGGGAACTACCAGCCTGAAATGCTGCATGACATTTTTCCCAAAGGTGGAACATTTACGGTTTTTAACTTTAATTAATTAAGAAGCAGAACCTTAATTAAGAAGCAGGTTGCTTTAGAAACAGCTAACCCACTTCAAAGGGCTGAAGCTGTACACTTAATGGGGAACAAAGAAGAGAAAACAGGGTCAAAACAGACCCTATCTGTGTTGTTCTCAACCCATTCATCTTGCACGTGGGGGGTGCTCTGCTGGCATTTTAAAAATGGCAGCAGAACATCTGCCACCCAAAAGGAGAATTGGGATGTGTGGGAGGGGTAAGTGGTTTATTCAAAAGCTATTCCCCCCCTTTTGATGCAGAAGATGAGCCAGATGTACTTTTTTTCCCTCTGCCAAGTCTTTGTCATATTCCCATTGGTTTCAGCTGATCCAGGATCTTTTTCTTACTCTCTTTTTTCCTTTATTTATTCCCTTGTTCTTCCTAACTAGGTGGTTTCCACTTCACGAATGTGGCAGGCAAGTTGATCCAGTTTCAGCTTCTCATACCAGGTAGAGCTGCTAGCTGAGGAGCAAGTGGTTTAAAAAACCAGAAATATGTCTTTTGAAAAATGAAACCATTTTAAGACCTCAGAGTTCCTACAGAGCTCAGTATCCTTCTGGAAGGAACACCTCAACCTCAGGTAACTACTGTATTCCTCAGTCAGTGCTAGTTGCCAGCTTTGTGATGTATTTAATGTAATTTATTAGATAAGATTTTAGATAGGTCATTCCTGGAGGATGGGGGTGTTTTCCCTTTAAAACAGTATGGTTTAAATGCTGTTTTAAAAACATCCACCACCAGTTCTTTAGGAAGACACAGAAGCTAGAAGCAGTCACCACCACCTTCTGAACAGTGCCTATGGAGCTGCTGTTGAATTGTCTTCCAGATGTACCAGCCTTTGTACATCCTGCTGGATTCCGTTGCACCTTTAGGTAGGTGCGCAGGTACGGCTGCAAGTCTGGCCTTGTGCTACTCTGGGAAAGGCTTTTGAAAGCTGCACCCAATGTTCAAAAGAGACTGATGGAAGAGATTAAGATAAATGCACAAAACACTTTCATTTTCTTTATTTTCAATCGATACTGTATGAATACAAAGTTTCTAGAAAGCTACAAAAATTCTACCACTTTATCAAGAAGGCATCAAAATGTGTCACTTTGCAAAGACATGAAAACACCTGCAGTAACCGACACAAAAATAGCATTTTTAGAGTGATGAAATAATTGCACTTAACTGTCATGGATATTAAAGTTATCACACATATGTACCGCGAAAGCTAGAATACATTTTTTTTTTTTTTTTACAAAGCACTTTATAAAAAAATTCTCTGCACACAAAACCTATAATCTTCATATTACTATCATACTAAAGATAAATTCACTTTAAAGCCAACACTTAAAACATTTTAAACAAAAAAAAAAACAAAAAAAAACCAAAAAAGGTACCAGTACCTACACACAGACAATAACAAATACAAGAATACTGTACTGCCAAGAGGTTTGACTGAAACTCCTTTTGAAAGCTTCTGCAAATATGTTAAGAAAACATCGGAGAACATTCACTTTTTTTTCCAAGAGCCTTCCCTCACTGTCTAACCTAGAGGTACTTTATCATCAAAAGGCAAGTTCTACATCAAAAATTACCAGCAGCAGTACAATATTAAAGTAACCACTGACCATATATGAATATGCTTAAGTCACAAACCCATTTTATACACATTACACAAATAAACATAAAGTGAGAATTCCATTAAGTCATTTACAAATGTGAACAAATGCACATGGCAAAAAAAACCAAAACCCCAAAACAAAACAAAAACCCAACCTGTTTTACATAAAGGTACTGAAGAATTAAAGGCTATTCAGGTTTTCAATGTTATAAAATTCTTTTGTCTTTTTTTTTTCAGGCACATATTGTATTTTTTGTCTGCAGTCATGAGCCTGAATCAGAGGCCCATAAAATGAAACAAAACCAAAAACACATATTCTGTAAGGAGGTAACAGGGATCCATCTCCTTTTAGTCAACTGAGTGCATTTAAGATTTAATTTACACACTAAAACTAATTACATGATCTCTGCAAGAATGACCTGGAAAGTTTAAACAATTAAGATATCCAAAGTGTTCGTTGTACTTTGACTTATCCAGCCTCAATCTTTTTTAGGGGGTAAACAGCTTGTTATGAAAGATAAGCGGGGGGAAAAGAGATCATCCTGAGAAAAGTACAAAACTGGACTCCACCACACACATCTGCTGTGTGACCGGTAGGTGTATCAGTACGGGTCAATAAAGGGGAGACAAACATTTCTCAGTGTGACTGAGTGAGTGATCTGGGAAAACTACAAGGGGAACAGCTTCAGAAGGCAAGTATGGCCTAGGACTTGCAGTGGGAAAATAAATAGATATGGATTAGCATGTCAAATGTTGTATCTGCCTGGAGCTGGCCAGTTACTTACATTCAACATTAATGTACACCCTTCATTATTTCAAATAGCCTATACCGTGCAGGTTGTAACGGAAGAAGCTACTGCCAAATTTAATGAGCTGTAGCTGTGGTAGAAAGGGAAGGTGAGCAATAGGCATTGTATCTGCAATTCCTTCAAAATAGTGGTGCAGTACCTAGATGAAATCATTTTGGAATTCAAGTAAGTAAAACTACATTTGTTAGTAGTAATTTTTGACAGCCCCAAATGGTACCATTATGCTTGGTTTAGTATTTTAATGAGACAGAAGTGTAGTTTATCACAACTGTTGACTAGTACAGCTGAAAGGTTTGGTAGTAACTGAAAGGCTATGCTCTGCCTGTGGGGCAAAAGTGCCTTTGTCCTACCTCAGTCTCATTGAGTTCAACAGGATTTATTGTCTTATAGAGGTAAGTGAGATTTAGACCTTGAAGGAATAACAAAAATAATATTTGAGAGACAGGGAATTTGAATTATCACAATATTTACCACATAGTGTCACAATATTTCTCTATATAAAAAGTTAATCTTAGTTTTCATCAAATACTTTAAAAATCAAGGTAAAATTGTATTCACAACTATATAATCCCTCTGGCAGCTTTTGGTTTTGCTGATATTTCTTGTTTCTAACATAATTTCCTTAAAATCCTGCTCCTCATCAGTTTTAGTTGCAGTGTAAGTATGGCCCCCGTTCACAGAAGGTATGAAATACAGACACTTTAGTAAGAGGAGCTAGTTGCTTTTTTTTCCAAGACATCATCAGGGAGGAAAAAAAACAAACCCAAAATAAAACAACCCTGTGTTTTGAATCGTGCTGGCCAGAGTTCCTCTAACAGCACCTTCATCCACAATGCTCAGGCTCAACATCTCAACGCTTATAAGCACACAATTGGGCTTACCCAAGCTATTCTCTGCTCTCCATTTTCTTCTTGATTTATGCATCTGACTTTCAGTGTAAACAAAATCTTCTGTCTAAACAAAAAAAAAAAATCTTCACAGATATAAAAATATTATTAAAGGAGAACAATAAAGTCACATTTGTCCACTGCCTGAAATTCTGCAGTACATAGATCTCTTGTTATGCAGACGCACGACAGGATGAAGAGAATATAAACGTGAATAATTTTCATTTTTACGTCACAGACAAATCAGTTGCTGGTTTGCAATGCTGTCAGAAATGGCAAACAGTAGATTATTCTTCAGCAGGTTGATCACTAGCAAAATTACTTTGCTATGAATGGTGCTTTTCAGTGAATGGAGGCCTGTAGATTCAACTTATTCCAATAAACCAAAGGCATTACGGTGATAACTAAATATTTTTGGTCTCTCTACAAATTGTCATATTATGGCAGCACTTTTCTAAGCTGGAATTTCAAACCAAAGGCACTTTCATGCTAGAGTGCAGAAGAGTCACAATTAATTATTTGGTCATGAAATTTAAAAAGGCAGCATTTCTTAATACAATTCACTTTTCAGGGAGAACTAAGACTCTGTAACCTTTCCTTTTGGTATAGGCATTTAACTGTGTAGTAATGAGACTGATTTGCACAGAAAGTTGGTTTAGACCAAGCAGTCAAAGAGCGTTTCTGTGGGGAAAAAATACAGGTATTTTAAAAAATGGAACCAATTAATAAAACAATATATAAAATTTATGTTAAGAGGCTAAAGGTACTTCTAATATAATGCTAAGGCACTGCATATTGTAATGCTTTGGCAGCTCAATTAAAAGGTTCCTACAAAAAAGAAACAGTAACAAGATAAATACTTCCAGCTTACAAAAGAGCTCACAGTTTACAGGCAGCCTGTTGGACTACACACCCCACAATGAACAGTTAGTTGAAGGATTAAGGCTTTTAAGAATTAACATATATAGGGTATGGATCATTTACAGAAGTGTAAAGAAATGACGATGGAAGTAGTTTCCCTAGCATTACATATGTGAACACCAATAAACGTTGTGACTTTTTATATCCTAGAGTCATGGCATGTGTAGCGTGCCAGATTCTATTAAAAGACTGTACCTGGTTTTGCAGATTCACTTACATACTTTATATGCCTCAAAGAGTTTGCTTGCTATTAAAAAACAAATAAAATCACCAAAACCACAATTCAAACCCTAAATAAAAAACAACTTTAGAACAAAATACAACAAAAAAGTAGTTTTTGACTTGTAACACCAAGTGCTTAGAATAAAGGGCTACCGTTAGGCTGTTACAATGCAGTGCTTTTCCTGATGTGATTTGTTAGTGTTAGAAATTAGTGTTATAAGAGACCTTACCATGGACATATTCCTCTGTTCAGTTCACAGAATATAAACTGAAAGATCATCAGCCCTAATATCCACAAGAAGGTAACAGCTAGACATCACAGCAATCATCCACCTTCTAGAGATGACCTGGCGCTAGATCAGAGGCAGGCTAAGGGATTTCAGCAGTGACCCTTTCCCTCAGTGATGTCTGCATCATCCTCTAACCTGAGACTTCACCAGTGTTAGGTATGAACATGGTCTGATGCAGACGTATAGCAGCCCACTACCTCATCTAGGCTATATGCTTGTCTAGGTAATTGCACAGTGGGAAATTCTAACAGTAAGTACTGTGCAGAAATAGAATACAAAAAAATAAGACTGACTTTCTTGAAGACTACATCACTGTGCCTAAGAGTAAATTCTAGACTTAAATTGTGCATGGACATGGATCAGTAAAGCGTAGGGAGGAGTGACCTGCTAAATGTTAATTTCTTTGACTCAGGACTGCAAAAAACCTTCCCACGGCTCTTTACAACACCTCACAACTGATCTTTAAGGTGCCTTGTGCTTGGCTGGGCAGCCCTCAGCCTTTCAGACAAATGTTTCACAAAAGCATCTACTGCTGGCCCAGCAGCTGCTGAAACAACTGCTGCCTGGACAACTGAGGGGCAGTGCTGGGTGTGCAGCAGAGCAACATTCTGGTGTAGCTAGGAGGAATGAAATTTCTCTCACATATGTGTACCTCAGACAATCACTCACACCCACATCCAGGTTCAAATCCTTACAGCATTAAAATATCTCCAGCTGTACTGTACTTCCTGGAGTCTTCCCTGAATATACCGGAAGGATGACTATTACCACATCTAGATGCAGAAGGACATCAGACCCCACGTGGTACGCATGTGTTTGTCGCATGTAAGGTCTTTGCCAGTTGGAACTGGAGAGACAACTGCGAGAGGTGTAAGAGCACCATGATAAAAAGGAAAAGGAGAAAAAAAAGTCTCCACTTTCCAATCTTCTTTGCCTGATCTTGGTTGTGATTTTCTAGCATCTCATAGATATTAAAGCTGTTGATCCTTTCAGAGGTGTCTTCCAAACACATCAGTGTGTTGCTTTCAGTTTGCAAACTACTCCATGCTGTTGCAGTGTCAGCTGTTTCCATTCATCTGTTCCTTTCAGAGTTGCAAGTTTTGCGCTCAACTTATTAGAAAACATAGTTGTCCGTACAAAATATAACTGCACACACAAGACTACATATAATGCAAGTCTAAATCTTCAGTATTTACCTACTTATTGCAAAATGAGCCATCTTTTTTTCATTAAATAATCAAATTTTCATATTAGTACAATACAACTTTATACTCTTTTAAAAATACACTAGATACGTTAGGGATAAGGGATGCTGTTTTCTTTCTCTGCAATACCTGTTTGAAAGTTTAATGGATTAGAAGATTAGTTTCAGTGTTGAGAAAAAAAATACAAAATTTGCCTAATTTTAGGTCCTGTCTGTTTCTATCAGGCATTTCTTAAGGCTATATTTTTCATTTGGTTTCAAACAGAAAAATGCTTCATTTTAAAAAATAATTTAGTGAATTACATTCGTCTGCATCTTCCATCCTAATTAGTTACAAAGATAATTCTATAAAGGTTATTCGCTTTGTGTACTCATTTACAGTTATAGCTAAAGATTCATTTCAGTTTCACTTGCATTGTAAAACAAGTATTTCATGTGGGAAAAAAAAAACCAAAACAAACTCAAACCACAATAAATTCTTATAAATGCTGTCAGTTTTTCCCCATGGCAAATGCTCTGTCATACATTTTTCTATCGGAATTAAAAATATGCCTCCACAGACAGAGGCGTCAGGTTCTTAAATACAGTCTTCCCAAAAGAACTGCGGTTTACAAATTTGAAGAACACTTAGTTTTAGAAATAATTTTTACAACTGTACCAGAATTTCACAGCTACAATTATATATGAACACATTAAAAATGACTTCACTAAAACAGGCTTTAGAAAAAATGTGAGTGAAAGTTGGGCCAGAGGCACTGCCACTTAGTGTTGAGGTTTACAGTCTGTGTTTTGATAAAGAAGTGAAATGAAGTGTACATATAAATAACTGCTCAGTCCTTTACAAGCCTGTAAATATGATGCTGTGCTCCATGTTCGCTGTTCGACACTTCAAATACACAAGCCATGCAGAGCAGGGTTTCTTGTGTATCCCTGTTTGTTACCACCTGTATGAGGGAAAGAGGCAGACAGTGCGTTACAGACTGGGAAACACCCAAACGAGAACCGACATTGGCTTGATTTAAACACTCTTTAGCTGCAACTGCTTGAAACGTGTCCTCTCCATGGCAATTCAAACTGACCTCCATGACAGTGCTCACATGCTGTACTCTGGGGCAGTCACTCCCAGTGGAGGACATGAGACCCTGTGCCCACCCTGGCTGCTGGACCATGATTTGCCATCATGTGGTTTCAGCTCAGTCTTCCTCAACCTGAGCTCCACTTCAGGAAAGGGAAACCAGTGCACCTTTGTCACCAAAGGCAGCTGAGGGGCAGCACATGGCTCTATCTTTGTGGCCCTACCACTGCCCTGTGCCACCAGCTCTTGGTCCTGCTTGACTCCTCTGGTAGCAGCAGCAGCATATAGCTCTAAGTGCTTGGGTGAGGTGCTGCTGCAAAGCCACAGCAAAAGCAAGCTGAGTAACTGGAAGAAACTGGCTCGAAGGCCACGATGTAGCTTGAGAACCAATTCACACCACTGACGTTTACAGCATTATAACTAGCAGCTCGGTAAAAGCACATTAGATGAATGGGAAGGTTCAAAGTTACTGCCTCAGGCTTTCTGCAAATGCCAAACAGAGTCCTGTAAGGCAGAGAGAGGTAAGCTGAATTTTCGGAAAGGAACAAAGATATTTTTTCACGTTCTCAGCCAGCTTGGCCTTTTCATCCTTAGCGTCTGTAGCGCACGATTCCAAGAGCATTACTCTGAAGTCAGTGGGATGATTTGTTTAGTAAGCAACATGACTAAGGGATTCAGAAACTGGTTCTAAATAGTACAAGTTAAACAGGACAAACAAAGCCTGAGAGTTTGTTAAAAATGCAGAAACAAAAGGTGTGCATACCAGTAAAATTGTGAAGTTTTCCAAGACGCTGTTCATCATGTATTTCTCTGGTAAATGCTTCAGCTTGTGTATGAAGTTGATCATATATTCACACATTGGAGAGCGATTTATCCTGTACACGAACCGGCCGTTCTCAAACCTTGCATATTCAGTCTAGAAAGAGCAAAAAGAGAGCATTGAGAGTAAGACAATTCAGAAATAGGAAAAAAAAAAATCTAAATCTGTTTAGACAGAAAAAAAGAGAAAGTCTCTCTCACACATACACACCCCTACTTGCTAACTCCCTGCCTGAGCTATGCCAGTGTCTTGCTAAAAATGCAAAAGTCCTTAATTACTAAAAGCCCTAACAGAACTACTTGTTCTCTAACCTGTGAATTAAAAAACTGAACAGATGAGAATTACACAAAGGTAAGTTCAAGTCAAGTAAAAATTAATTAAGGAGAAAAACTCTGTCCTAAGATGATTTTACAGTAGTTTAAAGGCAACTGTCTGCAAAAAGAACCACAAAAATAAGTTTACATATTTATGCATAACCATACAGCTACAAACATAGCTGTATTACTCCCTGATGTAATAGGCAATTTGCAAACTGCAGGAAGATGCAAGACTACAGCTGGAAGAAAACCAGAATGGTTTAGATTGTAGGTGCTCACAAGGGTCTGTAGGAGGATAAGGCTGTGGCTCTTGGACTCCTGCTGTCTAGCTACCAATTGCTCAGATGTGGGTTTTTCTTTTTTCTCTTTCTATAAGCTTGGAGTTATGGAAATGATGGAAAATATTTTTATGGTTACCTGACACAGAAATCATATTTAGTTAACCAAGGACACAAGCAAGTGACCAGGACATAAAAAGGCTCAACCTGCATCGCAAGGCTAAAATCCCACACAAAAAGTGTCCTGCAGACAATAGATGTGGGTGTGGGGCATAATACACTGAAGACAAGTTAAACAGCTGTGGTACCATTGCACAATAAACCAAAGTGACCTGACCACACCATAGGGTTTTGTGCTTAGAAAAGGTAATAAATAAATAAAAGCCCATGCGTGTTAAAGAAAGAAAATACACAACTTCGTATTCAAAAGCTGCTGGTGACTGGGCAAATTATGCCCTTGTGTCCATATCATAAGATAAAATAAGCATGGGTATAGACAAAACATAGGACACCAGCCATGGCTTTAAATGTTTACAAAATTTAGATGGTAGAGGCTAGCTTGTCACTGCAGTATGGTTGCAGATGTGGCTGGTCAAGTGTTTGGAAGTGGGAGCAAAAGCTTCAGCTCTTTTCTGCCACTTGACAGAGGAGGCAGCACTGATAGCAGCTGCACTCAAAGGTGCCACAGGCAGTGCACGGAAAGGTCTCCAATGCAATAGGTAACCGTACTGTCACCACATGGTGATTTAAAAGGAATGCAGACACTACTGGGAAGGAAAATACTCTTCCAGGAAGGAAGGAAAAAGCCAGATAAGAGCAAAGTAAAGATAAGAGAAAGAAAAGCCCAAGGAAAATGAAAGGGAACCAGAGAATGCTCCCACACATCCCAGCACAACACCTACCTCTACTTTTTCTACTACTTGCTTTCCAAACGAGCAGACTTTGGTGGAACAGGTGATTGTCATGTTTTCTGAGCTCTCATACTGACTAGTGACTCCATAAAATGCTCCTGTATCGTCTTGAATGTTGCAGTTTAAATCAGCCTGTTGAGGAAAAGTGATAACCATTGAATTGATGTTTCATCTGACATTAGTAGCACAGGCTCTAATTAGCTCACCATTATTTTCAGCAACAAGAGAGAGAGAGAGGAAAGAGTTTTATAGTGATAACAGTGATAGTGGAAAAAGTCTGTTAGGAAAGTTGCAGTATAAGCTTTTGGGAAAGCAGGCATTTCTTCAAACTTTAAACAACAACAAAAGATAATCCAGTATTTCTCTGGGCTGCAGGTGCTGTTCTCATCTGGCAGAGAGCTGATGAAGTCCCTGGAGGAAAGGAATGATCACCTGTGAGGAGCCTGGCTTCAGAGCTGACTCCTGCAGGGAACATGCCCTGTGGCCTCCAATTTAAGCCATCCTGGTCCTGAGGGGCCATAGTTCACTTTCTCCTGTTCCCTTCTTAAAGCAATAAAGTACTCATGGCAAAGGGAGACAGTTGCTGAACATGGATTCAATGTCTGATAAGACTCTGTCAAGCCATATGGCCCTGATTCAGCAAAACTCTTGACTTCATGGAGCTGTATGATGCAATTGACAGGCTGCCTCACCTGAGCTGTGTGTGCAGAGCCCTGGCAGGACACTATGGGAAGGATTTGCTTTCTCTCAGTATTTCTTTGCAGTCTGAAAAACTAACCAGCTGCCTTTGATATCAAGCAACAGAGACTGAGACTTGCAGGATCAAGTAAGGAACAGTGCTACCTTTAATTATTTATAACCAAATCCAAGTCCTGTGCACAGCGTGATTAATTTGGCTACAAAGCAGCAGCAGAGGTCACATGCTGAATCCGCCCCCCCAGGACTGCAGCAGCACTGAAGCTGTTCTGCCACTGTGCTCTTTGTCATCATGAATTCATTTTCAAAAGCCCTCAACTTAAAAGCACGCTAATATGGACACAGGCAGAGTCCAGGGATATCCACAGCTGGATTTGTTGATTCAGGCATTAGCTTTGCTGACGTTTTTGATGCCCAAGGGAAGAGTGGACAGGGTTGTCTTTTCATGTGGAAATAGCTGATCAGCTACTGCAGCATAACATCTAAGAATTTTTAACTTACTCCGAGATGAGTGTTTCAGCAGGGAAATGCATTTTTGCCCCAATTTCACTTGCAAGTCAGCTCTGCTTGCTAAAGTGCCAAGAGAGGCATTTAACACAAAAACTTTGACAGACACCGTCATGTTCTGCCGTGAGACTTTCTGCAAACCCTGTCTACAGGCTTGCACTTACTAGTTAGTGTGGAACATTTATAATCCTGCCTTCACTATAGGTCAGGTCATTTGTAACTGCTGTTTAATTTTTAACTAGGCAACGACTCATTAATTCTACTTAGTGTCTACAGTCCTTATTTGTGGTACAATGCTCTGAAGCGCGACACTGATAATAGCGCATATTGAGCAGTTTGTGGTATGGAGAAGACACAGGTCTAAGATTACTTCAGTCTGGCTTTAGTAAATTAATCAGTGGAGAAGTCTCCTGAGGTTTGCACGCAGTAACACAAACAGGCCTATAGTCACGTCTTTTGCATGACAGAAAGAAATCCTATCGCTACTACACCTTGTTTCTTGCACATGTTTTGCATGAGGTCAGCAGTTAATGTTTAATGCCCTGCTTTAAATCTAAAGCAGTGCGTTCCCAGTGAGCTGTAAGAAATTGTTCCAAGCTAATAGTAAATAAGCAATTTGCCATCACAGCTGGCTTGCAATTGAAACATGGCAAACATCTAAACGTGACAAACTAGCAGCCATCAGCCATGCCACAGCTGCTACACTGGAATTTCTGAAGAATAGGGATTTCTGAGAGAACAGTTGCATTGTTGTGAATAATAATAAATACTACTGCCACTGATTTTTAAACAAGTGGTTATTCCTGATGCTACCACAATTATATTTTCACTATCAAATTTTCTTTTTCCTTTTCAGATACAGGCAAAAGAAGTTAAGAAATCCTAACTAAAGTGCAAACAATTTCACGTTGTCAAAGGAGCCAACCACAGACCTCACAGTGCAAGCTGCAATAACAACTGCTGATAGACTAAAATGAAAACAAAATTACTTTTAATCTGCTGCCTTCTGATTTTGAAGCCCACTGGAAAAAAAAAAATCTAATTGTTGTATTTACATGCTAACATTTAACCAGGGAAAGTAACACATGTGGCCATCTGGCACCCTGTTGATCACTTCTACAGCTCCTCCAGCTCTTGCTGAACTGACCAGGAGTCTTGTGTACACAAAAAACACAGGCTGGGGCCATGATGTCTGAACGACTAACACTTGAAATTATCGCTCAAATGTCACCATTTACTCTTATGCAATCACAACATTGTTGCAAAAGCCTCGTGATGGTAAGTTAGATGTGAATTATCTTTCTTTGCTTTATTTCTCCTTTTATTTTTTTTTTGAGGCTACCACACAGTAAACCTGTTTTCAAGGGAGGATGTAATTTTTCTTTTAAATGAAAGTTTCCATGTTCAACAAATTAGAAACTGCTGAGAGCTGAAGCTTTAGGACTCCTCCAAAAATTACTAACACCAACATAAAAATATCATTAAGAGTTGTCTACAGCAAATATGCACAAATGAAGGCTTCACCAAAGCCGCTTTTAGCACTGAAAGCATTTTGTCTGATCTCATTTGCTAAAACAACTCTTTCCCCTCAGTCTAGTTTCAAACATTTTCACTAGCAGCTGCATACATGAACACTAGGGATGAGCATATATCACTATGAAGAGGGAATGGTCATATCAAGAAAGTATTCTGAACCAGGTGCTGAAAGCTTTGTTCCATGCCAAATACTTTTAGAAATCAAGGAAAGAAAATCACTGCTAGTAAAATACAAAATTTTAGTTTAAAAATTATGGTGAAGGACTTGCTAATTCTTTGGTTTACATAGCAAGGGGTTCATCGAAAAACAAATACCTGTAAGTAAAGTTGTATTTCTTGAAGTGATGAAAGCTGGTCATCCTTAAAATTCATTTGTTTGGGGTTTTTTTTGTTCTCCTAAACAGGTTGTGGGAGTAATAAAATATAAAATAATCAGAAGAAAAAGGCTATGCTAAAACATGGGCATTGCTGTGGCTGTGAGAGTTGGAGCTGTGGCTTTGAGCAGGAATAAGGTGATGTTTCATTTTGAGCAGGTTACTAGAGTATTGATTCCAGTTTTTGTGTCTACATTTTAGAAAGCATACTGGAAAATTGGAATGTGTTCAGAAAAGACTTACAAGAATGATTTCAGGTCTGGAAAACATCCTTTGTAGTGAATGACTAATGAAACTCCATCTACTTACTTTTTCCAAGGGAAGTTTTTCCACCACTTTGTCATAGTCTACAAGTTGCTACATGGGGAAGAGTCTTCTGATAGATTAAATCTTGCAGAAAAGGACATCAGAAGACAGCAAGCCAAAGCTATGCAAAAGCTAAATAAGGAACAAAGCAGAGGCTGGTAACCCTGGTGGCAATAAAATGCTGGCATCATTTTCCAGTGTGGTGGAACTGCCACTGCTTGGGGTCTTTATTAACCAAGCTCAATACCTAAGTAGCAGGGATGCTCTAGTTCAAGTTTTGTTTTTTAAGGCTTATTGTCTGGAGGCAGACATTACTTAGTGAGGTTCACTGCCTACATTACAGAAGAAGCAAGCCTAGATAAATATAACAATAGCAAAATCAAAATACAGGAGTTTATCTTATTAACCTCAGTTAACCCTTCTCTTTATAATTTCGTTTTTCAAGGATCCTGGTGAAAAACATGACACAGCACAGGAGTGCTGTGCTTGCAGCCTCTCACGCTGCAACCAGCTTTGTCTCATTATTTCTTTGGTACTCTGTCTCTTGCATTTTAGACTCAGATTGAAACTCCTTCAGGCTCCAAAGCAACCTCCCCTTCTGTATAGCTTCTCATGCCACTATGCTTGCTTAGACCCACAGCTCCAGGAATTGGGGTTGGTGAGCTCTGTTGCAGCATATACAGATACGCTGTTTGAATGATTTCAAATATGATGGCATTTCAAACATCATGGTACAATCACATGTGATGAGCGGAAGTACATTTACTCATCAAATTTTACAACATGAGACCAATGCAATTTAGAAAAAAAACCCCAACAACTTAAAAACACAGATTCCCCCACCCCGATTTTTACTTTATAGAGTAAATGTCTAACTCTGGTTTATTTCTAAGAGCTGAGATTTATATTAGCTGAATGCATTTGGAGGCAGGAGAGGCACTCAGTTTCCTGGCACCCTGTCTACAATGGTTGTGTAAGAGCATGATTAATTCATTAATAAAGCATAGCTCGTCAATGGGTGGCACTGAAAAATATTACATATTAAGAGCACCACGTGTTAGACATTGCATGGATAAGCTTCTGCTAGTGTGCCACAGCAAGCACCACAACAGACTTGGCTGCAACCAAAAGAGTGAAAATAAATGAAAAACAAACAACTTCACTTCAGAAGAGCTCTCAGGCTCTCTGCTAAAGGAGGGCAGAGCGCTTGTGTAATACTAACAGCTTTGGCTAACAAAAAAGCAACTCCAGGAAAACTGCTGAGAAGAGTCTAAATCCTTCCTGCTGAGTAGAAGGAAAACAGCACCTACTGAAACAGTGGGACTTGGGGAGGGCCAGAACAATTTACACTGGTATTCTGTAGTTAACATTAAGCACATTAGGTCACTTATTAACAACATCTAGGTTTTAACAACTGCTGACTGCAGGGAGGTGTGTTACTCATATGACCACATCATGCCTCCCCTCCTCCTCTCCAAAGAGTGATCAAAGAGCTGAGATTCCAAATTGTGAAGCAATTTTTTCCAAGGGGAGCATCTGGGCTGTTGGCACGTTTCACTGCGTGCTACACTGCAGCGCAGGAATTGCGTCCAGGTCTGCCACATGGTTGGGCTTGTGATGGACAGGCCAAACTGCTCCGGCTTCCCAGCTGCTCAGCCCCTTCCACTCATTATCCAGCCTCCAACGCTAATGCCCTTGTATCAGACTGCGAAGGGGTCCTCCACAAGCACCACGTGAGCTCCCTGCATCAAGAGGGTTGTGATGGGGAAAAGAAAATGGATGTCTGCTTTCTTCCATATCTAATTTGTTTTGCATACATTTGCATGCTGGCCACAGACCCATTCACATTACAGATCCCATTTGTGATTGCAGATCATTTGCCAGTCAAAGCTGGCGAGTGATTTAGTGTGTGTGTGTGTGTGTGTGTGTATGTGTGAAATCAAAGACTCTAGATTGTGCAACATAAATTACATGTAAAAACAGACGGGGGTGGTGAGGGGGGAAAAACCCAGAAGGCAGTAGCCACAATTGTGTGTGTGAATGAAGGACACAAAGAATCTCTGCACCTTTTAAGATGGCTGCAGGCACATGGGGATAAATTCGGGAGGGGGTGGGAAGTGCAAGCCATTTCTGATCACTGATTACATGGGTAAATTGTTTGTTCCAGTATATTACAAAGAGAAGGAGCATTATTTTTCATGCCACAGCTGTTTTGAATAAGAATAGGAATAAACTTAACCATCCTCCTCATGTTACTTACCACTAATTATGGCATATATTTACATCTATAAAACAGTGAAATTTTGGGGGACATAATTTAATGCCCTTTTATTGTGTAGCTTCCTTTATTTCCATCCCACATTTGAATTTCAAAAATGTTTAGGACTTCAAAGCATCTTTAAAAGCTTGCTCTGATTATAATATGCATTACTTTCTAAAACTCCTAGTTTGCATTGCAGATTCCTGCAAGCAGAGGCATTCATTTTAAACATCAATTAATATCATCCATGCATCTTCAGATGAGTTTGGGTCTTTATTTCAAAGTTGCATTGAGATCTGCCTCAGTTTGAAGAATAGTTCAAGCTACTGTAAACATTTTAGATGGAGCCAGTGGATCAGATCAGTAGAAAGCCTGACAGCTCAATATTACTTTGTATCTGCTGGCTTTCTCCTGCCTCACTAGTTAGAAAACATCCCTCCTCCTTTCAGACACACTCGCTTCCCACATCTGTTCCTGCAGCTGCAGAAGTCAAGAGTTCAGGCTCGGCACAGGTTTTTAGGCAGTGTCAGACACACAAAATCCATTGTTGCATTACTACAAGGTAATGTACAGCTCCTTACAGCAGCACTAAGGAGCCCAACTGAGGCATGGACCCACTGCATGATACTGCAGGCTATGCAGAAGAGTCATGTAAAAAGAAAACTCCTGCCTCAGAATTTGCAGTCAATGAGTGAGGCAAAACATGAGAGAAATAAGTAATGTTTTAGACATGTTTTGGGGTAAAGTTGGATATGCAATCTATCATCGAGTTTGAACTCTTGCAGAAGGCCTAAGTGTACTACTTAGTGTTACATAATATAAGAATAGTAGTGAGCAATCAGTTGGGATAGCATTAGATATCAATGTGAATAGAACTTCAACCATATAAAGGAAACCAACAGAGGCAGTATCTGTTGACTTATCTTTCAGGTAGGCTAATCAGAACTTCAAAGGGCAGAAAACGTTGGGGCTTTTCTCAAGTCACAAACCCAGTGTAAGTACGAACTAAGCGACAGCTATGTTGACCTTACTCAGATTAACGTTAGATGGCATGAATCGTATCTGAGACTTGGCTTATTTTGCTAGTCACTGAGGTTAAGAGAGGCAGGGCTGTGCACCCAGGGAAAGGTTTCATCTGCAGATACTCTGCAGCCTGGTCACAATTCCTTGCCAGTGTTCTAGGAAATAACTTTTAAATTTATTAAGAACAGTTTCATTTTATACCCCTGTAATCTCGAGTTCACGTCGCTGTCACACAACTTTCCCCTGTCATGTCATTACCATGTTGCTCCTTATTTTCTCATTGGACTGAGTGCACAAAACACCAAGTAAAGCTCCTATCTATTACTGCAAAAGTCTGTCTCTGGAGTGACTTCCCTGAACTCTGGTTCCCAGTGACCACCTGGGTAACCAGAAGAAGAGAGTCACTGCATTCCAGGTTTAAAACAAGGACTAGGAAATTGCTTTGCATGGCTGTATGGTTGGTTGGTGGTGTAAAGTAGAAGTCTCTTCCTTTTATAACTCCTGCACTGCTAGGCAGGAAGAGGCCCAAAGGTGTGACATCCAGATGCATCACCAGGACTGAGGCCAGAAGCTCATCTGTTCCCAGCATCAGGCTGTATTTCACAGGAGATAGGATCTGTATGAACCAATAAATCTCTGCAAAGCAAAGCAATACTTTGCTTTGTACTCCATACCTGTGATGCTTTGCAAAGTCAACTCCACAATTGCCAAATATCTTCTTGCAAGATGTCAGACTTTTCCCTCCCACTGTTTTTGCAACTAAACCTTATGACCTTTATCCCAGGGAAAACCACGCTGCTGAGAACCCTTAAGCAGAACTGAATAGGAAAGAGCAAGAGTACTTTTTCCAGAGTTCTACCAGAGCTAAGTTGAATTCTGCCTTGGTCATCCTCAATATGAGTGCTCATCTCTGGTGTTCCTGTTTCCCATCCTTCCTCCTCACACTAGATGTAATGTCTAAACACAATACCCTTTGTGCTGCCTTCAGCGACATGCCAGCCTCTCTGTTTACAGGCTCACCATCCCTTCTGTCATCAGCTCCTCACCTTTACTTTCAAGCTTCCACATGCCATGACATCTGCCTGCTCTCCTTCTCTGGCTTCCCTTGACTTCTTTCACTTGCAGTCCCTGGTTTTACTTTGCTGATTCTCCTTACAGTGCTTGCTCACCTGTACTTATTTGCCCAATGCAAATTCCTGTTCCTCCTTTACACACATTAAGATCAAACTCCCACCATAAGGTGGACTGTCACTGGACACCGATGCTCGGGTGCAGTTGCTTACATCACTGAGCACACTATCGATTCTTAAATGATAATGAAGGGAGAAGACAACAGCAAGGCTGGGAAGGGGCAAGTGGTTAGGTGAGAGGGAGAATTGTGAGTAAACAACTACCATGCAACATGAACTGAACCTGGGAAAATACGAGCTTTCAAGTAGGAAATAATATGGAGAGAGTGGATACTGATTCAGAAGTGGATACTTAGTTTAAAAGAAAACGACAACAAAAAAACCCAAACCAACCAACCAAACACAGAAACAAAACAAAAATCTGCTTTCATAGTAATAAACCTGAAGTTGCTACTAAGGTAAAAAATATTGTCAGACCTTTGCCAGCTTTGCAATGGTAATATATGACTGTTTGGAACAGTTTCTTTACACTCCCCATAAAAATGGGAACACTGTACTTTTTTTCTGAACAAATGTGCTTTTGGGGTGACAGAAATTAAGGACAGTGAACTGACAGTATAGGATCTAATTCTCATGACTTATTACTTCTGATTTTCCGGTACCTATTTTTAGATGAAAGGCACCAATGTGAAGTTTACATTTAGGTGGGGATTCATTGTGACTGGTGCTATACCCTAAACACTGCTCCTGGTACCCTCCCTTTGCCTCACTCACTTGATGAGAGAAAATCCACTGGCCTGTTTTCAGATCATCACTCAGGAAGGCATTGTCACCACATTTTTAATGTATTATTCAGCAGGATATTAGCTCTGTATGTTTGTTAATCTCTATGTTTATACAACACAAAATTGTATTAAAAAAACATTATGTTGGAAGGGACAGTGAGGTTAGGAAATGTTGGACTGAAGTTGCCTGCACATCCTCACTGCTCGGCAGCATCTTTAGACTGCACATTTACCCTCTGAGCATCTATCAATATTTCTTTGTCTTCATTATTCAGCACGGCTCAATACCCAGTTCTTGCACACTACTCAATATCTGTGCTGAACACAGAATTATTAACTTATAAAGGTTTTCTTCATGGCATTATCTTGATTCTTTATAAACAGACATGAGTTTGATTTCTCAGTGACCACCTGAGGGGAAGTGATGGTGTCACCCCCGTATTACAGATGGGCAACTGAGGTAAGTGTTAAAGGTGTGCAGTGTCTGTAGGAGATCAAGCAGAGAAGGCTGGTACTTGAATTTTCAAAGTTTTGAGTACAACACAGACTGTAATGATTCAAAGAAGATCTCTTAACTGGCTTTAGATAGATTTTTGAGCATTTAGCACACCTGAAAATCCATTTCCATATTGAGAAAAAGCACCACCTCAATGACAGCATAGCAAATCTCTGCTGCTTCTATATCTAATATAAAAGCTGAGGCTTGTCATTCCCTGTGGGAACTGAGAACAGGCAAGTGAGGTGACATCCTTTTTGCCAGTGGGTTTCACAAGTATTTACTATGCAAAGTGGATTGATGAGATGAATGTCCTCAGTTCAGGTCTAAGTCTTCAAAGGAAGTGTCTGTAATGGTCACACACCCTTAACTTCCATTCCTCTGCAGCCAGATTTCTTCTGCTCTTATGCTTGCTTTGCTCCTGCCTCTCACATATCTGTTTCTGCTGTGTGTCTTTACTCTTATGTTTATCTTATGCTTATCCCAAATGCTCCCTTTTCCTACTGCCTCCCTCTTTCTGACCCTACATCACCACCTACCTTTTCCAGGCTCCTGGTGCCTGCTGTGTGCCAGCTCTGGTTCTCTGCTGCCTCCAGTTCCTGGCCTCTTTGCTCAGCCAGCCCTGAAATGCTTTGTCTATAGCTCCTATGTTCAGTATTAAGCCCCATAGATTTCTCAATGGATTTCTTCAGCAGTCCAGCACAGCTCCTGCTAGGTGGCTTATCCCTTCCACACCCAGATTTGAGAAAAGAGAGACTCCCTCATTCCCAATTTCCAGTTCCAAATCCAGTGCCACAGAAGCCCTTGGCAAGATACGAAGTCTGGAGCATGTACAAAGTGGAGAGTGTTTCAGGTCACACAGATAAACTTCAACTGAAAGCAATAAATACCAGGAAATCTGGTCATAAGCAGTGGCTCCAGATCGAGCTTTTATAGCTCAGCCTTAACCTGTCTACCCTGTACTTTAAATATGCACCTTTCACTGAAGTTTTAAAATACAAAATTAAAATGTTTGGATGGTCATTGTTGCTATGAAAAGTATAGCACAAAAAATACTCCAACAAATTAATTAGTAGGAAAAGCTTTAGTGTAAGATCTGGCCTGGAGCTTTGATGATCTCTTTGGACTACCCTTTAGCATTGCTAATGTGAAATTTTGTAAATACAGTAAGAAAAATCTGATGTATCAATGAAGTGTATCACAACTAAATCAATATACAACAACTCAGCCTTCCATTCAAATTCTCTTTTCACTCTTACTGATAACTTTTGGAGTAGAGTCCTGTGGCTGACTGACAAAAAGGCAAGGGAAAAGCAGACATGCTCTCGCAACCACAAAACGTTTAAGAAAAGCTCTGGAGCCCTCCCAGGCTCACAGTCATCCTGCTGCACACTTGATTCAAATCCTGCTTGGTCCTATCTGCATAAGTGCGGACTGATTGCAGGACTGGTACTTGTACTATTTACATTTGGCAAGAGTTCAACGTCTGAAACACTAAAAAAGCAGCTCCTCCATGCCCGCGGCTCCCTTGTTTTTTCCTGGACCACTAGATGGCAGTTCCCCATCTACAAATGGGCCCTGGTACCTGCTTGCTCCTGCCCAGCATCTGTGTCAAGCAGGGTTGAGGCACACGTGTGCCGGAACACAGACCTCCTGGGGAGCTATCAACAAGAGTGGCTCCGGGCCAGTGTCCTACCTGAAGGACATACAGCTCTGTGCTTTAAGTGATGACAGAAGACACTTCCATGAGCACCACGACAGGTGCTAAACACTAACCACAGGCGCATCGACAAGACAGGTTCTCCACATCATGTCTTACTCACCCAGAATTTTACGAGGAAGAAAGCATTTTGGGGCCCCTTCCCGAACAGTTCCTTTAGTCCACCCTTCTTTTCAGGAAATTTGTCATAAATCTGACGAATGTCCACGGATTCGAGCAGCGGGTCGCTGTAAGAATGGTTGGCGTGGCCGATGTGTACAAAGAGGTGTTTATTGTACTGCAAGAAAGAAAATGGGGAAGTCAGTGCTGGATAGAGAGAACAGAGGTTTACCGTGGCAGGAGGCTGTGTGTGCTCCTGTGCAGGCACTTTGAGGGATTGAACAACTCACTCATTACTCTGGGGACTATAATTTTCTGCAGTATGACTTCCATGAACAACTTCAGTGGTTGTGCCATAGCCTCTTGTGAACCTGGGTAAATATCAAAACTTCTGCACCCCTACAGCAAACCACAAAACATGGTCACCTTCAAGGGTGTAATTGACACTGGCGGCATGGGAATGAAGAGCCATTCACATAGCATAGTAAGATGGGTATGTTCATAAGGAAAACATATTTCTGCCTCTGTTTTAATGCCCCATGTCCTCAGAGTCTGTATTTCTGCTAGCGCCACAAAGTACACATACACACATCTCCTGTTTGCCTATTAAAACCCCCAAACCTCTATCTAGAGCATATGTAAATACTAAAAGAGAAGGAAGAGATTTTAATTCCAGAACAACACTAAGGAGATGGCCACTCACTCCGTGTTACCCTTTGTACAGAAGGGGTGCTCCCTGTAGGTCCCTCCAGTATTTTAACCCTAGTAATATTAAGGAGACAAACTCCCCTCAGGAGCGAGCTCTCTAGGTGACCATCTCTGCCAAAACACATTCAGCTTCACTTTCCTACTTTTTAACTTCACCCTATTGCACCTCATTATAGTCATGGGAACCACCTCAGCAATTCCTTTCCTGCCTGAGAGAAATCCTTGGCCCACTGAAGTCCAGCAGCCCCTACTGACTCCAATATGGTTCTTTAGGGGCTCCCATTTCTCCAAGACAAGAGCATGTGGAAATGGAAGAATGAACCTCAAAGATCCTCCAGCAGTCAATCAGCAGCTCACAGCATCATGTGAGCAGAGAGAAGAAACTCAAGAATGGCAGGATTAAACACTGGGGGCTTTAACCATGCAGACCACAAAACATTTTGCCAACTCAGTTAAAGGAAAGACGACATGCACTCAGTGAATGCTAGAAAATGCTGTCTTCTTGAACAGATGCTGTATATAAGGGGCAATTCCCAATAGCTAATCACAAATAAAATATTTAAAACCCCAAAGCAGATCTCATTTAAGCTATTTTGTTTACAATATACCTGCTGAATGAACAAATTGAGATGACAAATCTAAATTAATTGGACATCCACTCAGAGCTTTCCTTCGGTGTAAGCAGAGTCTTCCCTAGCAGATGTCCAAAACTCTGGGGAAAAGGAAAAGGACTGGCTAGATTTCTGCACTTAGGAAATTAAATTGAAATCTATTTAAAAGTCATCTAGCACAGCAAAATTTGAATTTACAATCAGAGAACAGTCATTAGTATGGGGCACCAGAAATGAGATATGGTCCATTCTTTTTACAGGGTTGCATTTTTTTTTTAATATTGTGGAAGGGAAAAGGGAAGTAGGACACTTCGTTGTTTGCACAAGCAAGTCCAAGTCTGAGAGCACCAGTTCCACAGATCTTCCTTGCAGTCCCCTTTCAAAATAATGCCATTCTAGCTTAATCTGTGCACAAGTGAAAACCTTGCCTAGCTTTTCGTTAGTGCATGTGGAACCCAAAAGGGGCAGAACTAGACCCAAAGCTGTTTCTACCTTGAAGAGGAAAATGGTTGTGACAGAGACATAAATAGGTGGTGAGGAGCAGAATACTCGTGGGCAGCAGTGAGTGTGCCTGAGACCACATGCCAGCTAGCTCTCACTCAACTCCAGTTTGCACAATGATCATTCACACACAACACAGGAAATCGCTGTGCCTACCATAACAGTGTCTGAGGGCAGATTTTGCATGTTACTTTAAACCAGTAGTGGCAAAAGAGGACAAAGCAGACATTTTAACATGACAAAACAAAGAAAAACAAAAGAAAACGCACCATGGCTCTAACACTGGGAGCTTTGATACTGTTGTCACCTGTTTAGCTGTGAGGAAATAACTAAAAGTCATGGTGAACATTTTTTTATGCAGCTTGCTGCCCAGTGAAAATGCATCAGTGCCCATATACCTGGGAACTGGCCAGGAATGCAAGAAAGGAAGTCCAGAAACCTGCCCCTGTTGCAGGTTCCTGAGGTACCAAGGATGAAGTGCAGGACAAGGCACGGGATGGGTCACTGAACGTGGCTGTCCATGGAAGCCTATCTAAGTTCAGGCAAATATCTCTGTTTTTCAAGCAGAATTATAAATTATCCCTCATTCAGAGTGAGGACTTGAAAATACATTTCCATTATTTATTTTGAGCTTGTTCCCTCTCAGTCTTCTCCGCTGTTCCAGGTTGTACAAATAATCAGATTTTTATAGGGACAGACCGAGAGCTCAGTTCTCCTACATCCAGCAAAGTGTCCTCCCCAAATGACACTCTCCAAGGCCCAAAGGTGGCTGTGGAGTGAAGGGGGAATGGAGACCTGTATTTCACAGTTTGGCAACTGCAAATTCCCAAGACAATTGACACACTGTAGCTTACTCTGCAAACCAGGAGAACGTACAAATTGCTCTGTACCCAAACTTCACTAAAAGCAGGCACCTTTACAGAAACGGGAGCACGAAGTCTTAACACTGTTCAAATGCAAAACTGAAGTTGAAGGCAGCTGTAAAGCTGCCACAGTTGTCTGTGGAGCTCGCCAAAGGACCAGATGCTGCTGCAGCAAAATTTCCAAGTGGTACAGTAGGACAGATGGTATGACATCACCTGACAACGTTCTTAGGACAGAAATGTTTATTTTGATATTGCAATGTGTGATTATTTTCTCCTTATGTTGCTGCAATTCCTATGCTAAGTACAATCATTACTGACCTAATTAGATATGGCATATTTCTGCAAACTAACAAATGATAGTATAACATTCAAAGCAGGGTAAATAGACACTGAAATGATCCCTATCCCATACTCCTTGATAGAAATTAATGCATAGATAAAAGCAAAAAAGCCAAGTTTTATGCTTGTGTTTCTGAGCACATTAGTGCCTGAAAAGCTTAAAAAACATCCTCATTATATTAAGAATTCACTGTTATTTTAGCTTGAGTATTCCAGAGTCATTGAAGTATATTAGGTGCTGAGGAATTTACTACAGCATTTAAAGCATTTGCATCTGGCACTGGGGTAATAACATGCTTTAGATGCTGTAAACATTGCAAGTAAAATCCTGTATTTTCTCAGGGTAAAAACTATATAAAAATACAAAGAATATTTTCAGCTGCATCCTCAGCGTCTGCATTACATGACGTGCCCTGGAGATGGCCATCTCTTACTGAGCTCCTTTCCTTAAAAACATTCTAACTATCCAAAGAATGCAGCAAAGCCATGATATATGACTGTTGTCAAATAATACCACGAGAAAAATTATAATCCACTTAGGAATTTAAAAGAACCAAGACAAATTGCCAATGGCAGGGGATCCAAGCATTTAAGCTGGTGCAGAACAAAGACAAACCACCTACATTTGTTTTATCAGCCAGCATATATATTTGTAACAGCTCCTTACCAATTCTGCACTTACATTCTAAGGCAAATGCTTCTCTAGTCCATAAAATGCAGGATTGCAAATTATGACGTCTCTCCCTGAGGCAGCCTTTTGCTCCCTCACACCTGTGGAGCTGATGCCAAGTCTTGACAAGCCTGTATGGGACCAAGTTTTTTATTACATAGTGATGGCCAAGATGCAGATAGCAGTGATGCCAACCCTTCTGCACTCCTGCTGCAGGCAAGCTGGGCATGCCAAGCTGCTGGGGTACCCACTCCTGCACTGCTCCTGTCCTTTGGGGCTGTGTGGTCCCACTTAACCATATTGAGGAGAGCACACAAGGGGCAAGTGGGCCTGCTAAGGCCGGGTGACATGGATGCAGAGCAAGAGGAAAGGCAGATGCCCTGAGAGGGCCCTCGGCAGCTGCTTCAGCAAGGGTGACCTTGCTCATGGGCACAGCCCTCTGATTGCAAGGGCACTGTATCCTCCTGCTACTCCCAGGGGCACAGCTGTGACTTAATCCCCCTGAATGCACTCATATGCCTGACAGTCACCCCCACACCAATGCGGGTAGTGTAAGCTCCTCTGAAAACACTTCTGGCCCTGGAGCAGGGCAGCAAGATGGTGGTTTGCTGAACCTCGCACGTGGGATGGTTGAGAGGACAAGGAGACAGCAGCACTCTGCTGCCTTGTCTGCCCTGCACAGTGTAGTAACAATACCTTGCTAGCTAGACTGCCTTGTGAGATCTGTAGGTTCCTGAAATTTTAAGGACAACAACCACAAGAGTGAGGCCACCTAAATCCTTACTTGCAGCAACAAATCCCTGTGAAAAGTACCATGGGAAGAGGCTGGCCACTTGAACAGATCAGTTTTGTGTGCCCAAAGAAACTCCACCACCCAAAGGAGAAGTGCATTTAAAAGGCTCTGCTGCATGTCTTCTCTCTCCCTGGCACAGGGACAGCCTCTCATCTCTCTTTGGACCAAATATATTCTGTACTGGAGGTCTGATGGACTACTGCTGCAGCCCAAAAGGACAGGTGAGTGGAAGGCAGGTAAGACAGTCTGAGCTTTCACTGAAATGAAAGAAAACAGAACTGCTCAAGCACCTGGTATCACACAGTGATTCTCTCTGTTCCTCCACAGACCAGTCCAACCCATCCTCTAAAAATGCACTGCTGCCTGTGCAGCAACTGTGCTTTTAGAGAAAAAAGGAGGCAGGTGGGGTGGAGTGACTGAAAACCAATCACTAGTGTATCAGCAGCCTGCACGTGGCTCTAACCTGTACCCTACCCAGCCACAGCTCTGCTGCCTCGCTGTATCTTGTAAATCTGACACACTTTAATTTCCTGCTGATGTAAGAAAATCATTTCATCTGCCAACAATTTTTCTTGTTCCTACCAAAACATTGGTAACTGCATATTTCATTCCTGTTGCTGTTCTCCCCCACTGATGCAGACTGGGAACTATAACATTTCAATGCTATAACTGGAGTCTACGCTAACTCCTGTTGTTAATTGAGCTTTTTGTGCTCGCACCCTGTGATAGAACTGCCAGGTCATCCCAGCCTTTCTAGGGCCTCCAGCTGTTCAGACTCATGTCTAGATCTACTCAGAGACTTAATCAGGAACATGAAGTAAAAGCAGACATTTGGCTACTTCGTGGTGGCAGAAATAAGGATGAAGGTGGTGAGCAAGGGCAATTCCCAGCTCTGACAAATTAATGTTGTCCAGCACTTCCCAGCTACTGCCACAGGAGTACCAGTATGAAATTGGGACTTGCTAGTTAGGCAAAGTGCTCACACAACATTTTCATCAGCTTTTCTGCAACAGTGAAGATGCATCCTTCAGCTCTAGCCTGTCTGATTTGAGACACTGCAGTCCCAATTCCACAAGTGCTGAGTGCTCAGATGGGAAAATTACGTCTGAATATAGGAAGCTCTCAATAACGCTAAGTATTCTGCAAAATCAGGCTCATGACAAATCAAAGGGGACTCTCAAAATCAGTAGTCCATTCATTCTTTTGCACCTGAGCTTCTTGGTTTGTCAAATGTGAGTAATAATGCTCCTTCATTAAAAAAAAAAAAGACTGCTAATACATCTGTGAAATGCAAATGGGGCATTTATTAATTCTGTTTGGAGGAGAGGTTAGACAGAGCACAGAGAGAAGGGCATGGGGCCACGCATTTCAACAGAAGAAGAAAACAAACTACTGAATAGTTGCTTATCAAAGAAGGGCCATCTACACTGAATGGAGCAGGAACAAATAAACATGTGAGCGTGTAATTAACTGCTGCATTGTAGAACAGATGCACGAGGACATTTCCTAACTTCTGAGAGCTTGACTTTGCAGCCTAGCTACACCATTTTGGGGTGGGCATATGGGTGGAAGAAGTTGCAGTGGAATGAGATGGGGAAATGTGGGGCAGAGGCACAGCCAGGTGCAAAGCCCCTTGGGCCAAGCACGAGGGTGGATGCTTGGGGTTCAGCAGAGGCAGCTGTGGAGAGATGCACAGCTGTAGCCCACCACACTGCCAACGCCAGCCCAGCCTACATGCTGCCCCACTCATTTTGCCCCAGAAGCAACACAGCACTGCATGAGGCTCCCCGCTGAGATGACTCCCCTGATTCTATAGCTCTCCTGGGCTTACCACAGGGGCTGTGTGCCCAGGCTCTGCTCCAGCTGCCCCACAGCCTCACTCTCTCACTCCCTGATTCCATGTTTCCCTGGCCATGGCCCTGTGTAATACTGGGCAGCTACCTCTGCCGTGGCTATTTCCAGCTCCCAAGACTTGGGTGAACACAAGTTGGGACACAGGCAGGGCTGGGCCCTGGCAGAGGGAAGCTGCCATTGCCACTCCTCCTCAGCCATGCAAAAGCAGCCCTTATAATCTTCCTGCAGATTTCCAGCACCAGTGGTGGGGTTTGAGAAGCGGGAGAGAGCGTGTGTGAAAGCAGCTGTGAGAGCGCAGCCTTTCTGCATCCTCAGTGCTTAATGTGGGCCAGCTTCAAGGAGTAAACTGTGCTCAGTCTCTCTAGCACTCCACTGCCTTTTCACCCCAGGACCCTCCTTTGAAAAGCCCACGTCTTGACCCTACAACTAAGTTGGAGGAACTGGCCCAGGCCTCCTGCACCTCTCCAAGAGGCCCCCTAGGAACAGCACCAGCAAGAAATTGCCCAGTGCCATGGTTTCAGGACTGGGGCCTGTGTCAATACTGGACCCTGTTAAAGTGGTTTCTTGGCACTTCCAGCTAAGTTGGCACTTCCAACTAAGGACACCTGAACATGATCATTTTACAGAGTACGATATTCATTTCCCAGGGCCAACACATAGGCCTCCAGCACTGCAAAATAAACGACCCTTGCATTCAGTTAAACTTCGATTTCAGATTAAAATGACCTCAAATCCTTAGACAGCCACTCTAAGATATTCACTCTAATGTGGGTTTGCTTCCTTATCCTTTCACATCACAAAGACACTAAACCAAGGACCTCCTTACAGCTGAAATGCTGAACTGCTTTTTATACTGTTTCCAGGAAATAGGAAAAGATAAACAACACTTCTAACAATGGATATTGTTCAAAGATGGAGGGCTTCTTTTGAAAAGAGCTCATTTATTTTTCATCACTTAGGTGGTTTGATTAACTTTGTTGAATTTTACTGCATTTGGCTAATGATGGCAGGCTGGTTTTATGGCCCTTGAGCAATTGCTTTCACTTTCTGGTTCTCAGGCACAATTCTCCCTGGGCTCGCAAAGCCCTTTTACAACAACAATAAAAAACAAATTAAAACATAAAGAATATTTTATTTCTTCAGCACTTTAAAAAAATATATTTGGAAATTTAGATCTAATACAATCTGACAGTTTGGATAGGTAGATTAATGCTGAAAATCCCATCAGCCATGTTCAGCTGTATGTATGTATATATACATACATACATACATACATTTGTTTTGGGGGTTGGTTTTTTTTTTTTAGATGTAAAATTGTCCAAAGTGCTCACAGCCAAAACGAATGTGGTGGCAAGAGCAAGGAACCTAAGATGAAGATAAGAAAGTCTTGGATTCTTTTAAAATTGGGTGCTGGCAGATTGTTTTCCCAAATTGGAAAGCATGCCTGAATATATATGCACACACACACACATATATATATAAAATATGAAATTATTTGAATTATTATAATTTCAGTGTTATAGTCTTTGAGTTTTCTGCCCAGTGCCGCTTCAGCGAAGTCCTTCTGCGTTTGCCCTGGGAACTGGTGACACTGCTTTGGGATTTATTTTCCCTATGCCCTCTTTTAAGATCCAAATAATCAAATTTTATCTAAACAATGCTTCCCCTTCTCCTGACTCTCCTCTCCCAGGAGGTGGCACACTGTCCATGGGGGCTCATCCCTAGGCTCCCCATGGTGCCTGTCTGGCTGAATGAGGCTGTCCCCATCCAGCCCTCACACAGTGTTACCCTACTGCACTTGAAGCATGGATGTAAAGAAAGGTCTACATTGGGAATAACGCATGACTGGGAATTGACTGTTCTTTGTGTCTCATTTTTACAGTGCTACAGCACACAAGTAACTTCTTTTAAAACAAGTCTGGGTAGTTTGATGCTCTCGCTTCTCTGGTAAACCTGCTCCGTAAGTGCTTTGCATTTACAAGGTGCGCTTTCTTGGCGGCATGCTTGCAAGCTGGGACAAGCTCTGATGGGCCTTGCTGCACTCTCAGGGGTTCCAAATAATATTAGTTTACTCCAAAAAAGGCTTCATAGTTTACAGAATTGTCCTGGGTAGAGTTTCTATTTAGGACTCCACTCTTCCACTGCAATGCAAAAGGATGTGGTACATCCCCCAGAGCCCACACCTGCCTGAAAAATGAGAGCCCCAACACATTCCCAAGCCACCAGCCCAAACATTATGTGTGGGCATGACCAGCTCCAAGTCATGCCACTGTGGCAGAGTGGAGCGCATGGCTCCTTCCTCTGCCAAAACAGCACCTTCTCATTTTCAGTCTGCCAGCCATGTTGCAAACGAATTCATGTCACTCAACTGGTTTCATGTCACAGATACCAGTGATGTGATGGGCAACCAGATGGTAGCTGTTTGGAGCATACTTAGTTTGCCGAGCTCTCGTTCACTCTCTTCTTCACAAAGCCACACAGAAACTCTGCACCATATTAGTCTTGCAAATAGCTTTGTATTATAAAAACCCATGGAAAAAAGGTTCTCCAAATAACCTCAGGGCACACACACAACATGCTTGTGTGCAGCAATCTGGGTAGGGAAGAGCCCATAAATCTGCAGGACACATTACATGGGGTCAGCAAGCCAAGGACTCCAAAAGCTGTGTATCAATAAGGCTGTCTGATGAGAAAGCCTGGAGGTTGTGTTTCTGTATCAGAGATACACAGTGCTGTCTGGATGAACTCAGGGCTGGGGATGAAGAAGGTGTTCCAACTATGGATTAGTCTGGATGAGACTAAGATAAAGCTCTAGCCCACCACAGCGAGGATTGTCAGGAGTCAGAGGGATTCCAGGGAAACCTAGCAGTCAGGTAAGCACTGAAATAGCTGTACCTGCTGCCAAACATCTCCACCCTCACAGTTAATTCAACCTGGCAAAACATGACATTTAGTAAACAACACACTGCCACATATTTAGTATATGAATAGCAAGAGATATGGTATATTTTCATTGGGATGTTTCTCTGCCAGGAGCATTCCTCTGTTGTAAGGTTTCTGGGCTATGTCTCCAATCTCCATTATGCAGGGTAAACACTCCCTGGATAACATCCCTGGCCAGAGCCCATAAATGCTATGGTTTCCAGTGCTGAATTATAAAGAGCAAGTGATAGCTTCTCTCTGCTCCAAGCTGCTCCAAGAATCTGAACGAGACTGGCCCATGTATTCTATCCATTCATGACAGCATTTGCTTTTCAGAAATTATCTCGGTAAAAATTCTGACTCAGGTTTGAGCGGAAAACAGCCCTTTTGATTTATTCGCAGTGCAGCAGAAACAGCGCTGGGCTACAAACTTGTTCTTGGCAAACACATGGTTATTAATATCAAGATTCAAGACTTACTGGCGTAACTGAAGCATCACAGCCAACCTCATAAACTACCCTTACAGGTAATGCAGACTAAATAGCAAAACAAAACAAAAAACTTCCTTAGAAAATAGCTAGCTAAGAAATGTTTTTCCCAAACCTTGGATTGGACTCCACGACACAATTAAAGATCAAGGAAAATGGAATCATTGGACATTTAGATAGGCAATCTCAAAAAAAAAAAAAAAAAGCAAAAGGGACTCCCAACACTTGGAAGCCATCCTAAATGTCAGATACTAAAAACTGCATGCATAGGTTCTATGCAAGTCCTTATTTTTGTTTCTGTTTAGGCTTCAACCTAAAGAACTGAATTATTGCCAAAACCACAATGCAATTTGGTACAGCTGCTAAATTAAGTTAACAATGAGACAGGCACCACAGAGAACTGTGCCTGCTTTCAAAGGGGGCTCCCACTTCTGCAAATAGGGGAAAAGTGGGCAAGAAAGGGACACATGGTACTACTGTGAAAGTACACTGAGCAGTAGCGAATGCAGAAACACTGGGTATATTCCATCATGCTTAACCCTGGAAAACATCCTCAGAGGGTGGGGAGCAGTGAAGATAAGCTACAGATTGGTAGATGTGAGGGCAACACTTACTGATTCAGGATCCCTTTGCTGTTCAAGGAAAGCTGAAAACTCTACCAGCCTGAGCTTGGTCGTACCGATCGATCGGCCCTGCCACGCAGGGACTGATGGAGCTGGAGCTGACGTAGGCTCAAATCCTAAACAAAGAAGACATTTCCATGAAGATGTTGACAGTTCCTCAGTTTGTATTTTCTGAATTAAATGTAATTGGGAATTATGCATGTAGCCCTTGGATGTTTATATTAATTTTAGCAAATAATGAATTCAGAATGAGTTAAAATTGGAAAAACAAAGAACAATATGCAGAAAAAGAGGTCCCCACCCAGCAAGTTAAGAAGAGTGTGAATAAAAGATCTGCTTCTTTCTATCCTTGAGGCTGTAACTCACTGCAGATTTTTTTGTTTATATTATGTACTAAATTATAGAGATTTATAAAGACCTCATATAGACTTACAGATGACCCTTCCTTGGAAACTGGCAGCAAGACTCACTGCCAGGAGATACTACTGCCTTGTGAGTCAAGAGAACTGGCCTTCATTTCTGGCTCCTAATGTGCCACACGTTACAACTAAATCACCTCTCTTTTTGCTTGTTTCTTCTGACACTCTCAATTCCCCTCTCCTATTTAGAGTGTAAGGCTTACAAGGCAGAGACTGTCTCTTACTATGTATTTGCACATTGTGTCTTTGACTTCTTTTGGAGCTTTTAGGCAGCATTATACTACAGATAATAATAAATAATTACTGTAGAGAGCTGAATCATACCCTAAAAAGAAAATGAAGGTTTTAAATTGATAATAAAGAGGGAATGACATGATCTAGACAGAGAAGAGATGTTAACCACCATCTCTAATTCACCCAAAGAGAAAGAATAAATGCTATCTCTTGCTCCTCATCATGGAAAATTAGATAAGAAGGAAACAAAACAGCAAAAGAAAAGGGGAAAGGCAGCAGCTTAAAGGTAAAACTGATTCTGGGAGAGGCATAGTCACGGAGAAGGCAGAGAAGCACCAAAGGTTAGAAAACAAAGATAACCCTGAACTAGGTTGAGAACCATAGAGAAGTCACAGGTAGTGTGTGTCCATACCATAGAATCATAAAATTGTTTCAGTTGGAAACTACCTCTAAGATCATTGAGTCCAACCATCAACCTAAGACCACCATGGCCATTAAACCATGTCTCAAAGTGCCACATGCACATGTTTCTTGAACAGCTCCTTAGAAAACAATGTTTTCAAATGTTTAAAAAAAAAGGAAATAATCAGTGACTCAGAAAGATAGCCTTAAGTTTTAAGCATTAAATAGAAGCAAGTTAGAAAATCATAAAAAACGGGTAAGAGTCAGAAAACTGTTGCTCAAACAGAGTCAGAATGTTGTCATGTGGCAAGGAAAATCCAAAATTAGTTATCATCTGCAAAGAAATAACGATCTTTCCTGAAAGGCCATGAAACCATCTTGGGAAAAGGAGTAGGAAAATAGTCATGGGAAGGACCTGAGCAATGGAAGACAGAATAAACATTAGCTACTTATCAAAGTGGTACCAGGTAGAGCAGAACCTTCAGGAGTCGTAAACATTACCAACAACCAGATATATAGATACACCCTCATGTTTTATACTTAAGGCTAAACATAAATGGTTTTGTAAAAGCTTTTAGCCTCAGTTTAAAACACACTAAAGCTTACTCTTGTTACAGATGGAAACAAGATTCAAGTTACTGAAAAAGAAACACGCATCCCATTACTCATTTTTCACTAACTATTTTCCTACAATATGGACTGCTGACTGGACATCACATATCACAACTCCTTGAGTATACATTAGTGCTTCCTACCTTGAAATGGGAAAAAATCTAACCCAACAAACAAACAAAAAACCCCAAACCCAAAGATTTCTCCTCAGATATAATCAGGTAATAAGACATTGGGATTGGTGTTTGGTTTGGCTATAGGGATCATTAGATATGGAATAGTGGCTCTGTCCTTCTCAGAAATTAATACATCACATTCAGCATACAATTCAAGTTCTTTTAAAGGAGAGCAAAAATGGAAGAATTACCTGAAATGGGAGCTGTGACTGATGGCTGTATAGGATAGGCCTGCTGAACAAATGGCTTTACACTGCAATAAAGAGTTACACAGAGATCACACACCATGCTATCCACAGTAAATCCCATTAAGAGTCACACAGTATAAGAAAATACATAGTTAATGACCTTTACCCACAAACATGTCTCTCCCTTGCATGGCATAGTTATCAGACAGACAGTATAGAAGTACTACAGAGAAAGAGATGGATGAGAATTACACCCAACACCTTAAAAGAAAGAGTTCATCTGTGCTCAGTCACAACAGGAAACCTGACCTGCCTGTACCAAGTGTCACTGAAGACATGCATGGTGATTGCTTTGCTTACCAGTAAATCCAGAGGACACTGAACTACAGGGGCACAAAGACTCTCATGGACCTCAAAAGAATAAGGTGAGGAGAAACTGAAAAATAAGTCTGGGAAACATGGCCCCAGAGACCATCACAGGGCTGAAAATGTAACACCTGACGGTGGGCAAAGGCTTCCTTCCCCATATGGTGCTGTTGCTACCGTGGTGCCAAAAGGCAGTAACCCCACTAATGGGCCTCATGTAGTCATCTCCTGCCCTGTAGAAAAATATGTCCCACTTGCCTCCAGTGTTACTCACATATTTAAAAAAGGATGGAAGTATTTGTGCTGGAAATTTATTCATGGGCAAAATCTTACCAGCTGCTTCCTTGGCATTATTATTGCATCTCACTGTGCAATTGGAAAAAAAAAGGAGTGTGCCCATTAAATATACAGCCTCAGCTTTCACCTCTGGGATCCCTTTAACTTTCTGAATGTGAGTTCACATCACTGTAAAGGCTCTTCCTTTCCATACAACTACCTTTTCCTCCCTTTCTGAAAAAAAAATTGCAAGTTCTTGCTTCATTGATATCTTCTGGCAGCAAAAAGTACACTGCATACAGAAATATATTTTAATTTTGCAGACTTACTCTTGTGAGGATCCAGGCTGCCCCGTTTGAATCATGCCCGGCCAAAACTGAAAGAGGAAAAACAAACAGACAGACCCACAATTGTTTTCTTCGTTAAAGGATTTTGGATATTTCTGAACAAGCATGATTCCTTTTACAAACACAACTGAAAGCATTAGTCCATTCATTCAGCCTTAGTTTTCCACTGAACACTGTTAGAGAAAACAGGGATTTTTTTGGGGACTCGGCTAACAACTTACCCCAGGTGCCCCAGGAAATGTAGGACGGGGAATTCCTGGCAGGCCCAGTTTGTTGTGAATAGCAGTAGCTGAGACTATCTGAGCTGATGACATTGCTGCCATGTGCTGGAGTGCTTTGTCCTTTGCTGTCTGATCCTTTAACATGACAATTACATGGAGTCTTAAAACATTTGGCACAACAAATGATGTTAAATAACTGCAGCTATAAGCACATAACAAAAAACTTAAAAAGCCACACAGATAACGCAAAAATAGCAAACCATGCAGGAAAAAAAATACAGCACGGAGGCTAACACTCAAACTACCTCAAGGCAAAACCTCCTCTCAGACATGCATGGTAGACCTGAATTCTCAGTCTGCTCTGCCAAGATGCAGGAAGCTCTGGGAGAGCAAACTACTGCCCACTTGTTTATCTGGGCAAATTCTGCTGATTTTAAATCAGGCTGGACTAAATGAGAACTGCTGCTAAGGCTCTGCCTGCAGGATAGGGAGCACTGAGATTTGAGCTCTATCACTTAGATCTAAGAGAAGTTTGCCTTTCATGTTACACTGTAAAATGAGGACACAGGACTGCGACTGGCTCACAAACAATGACAGATTTTTTTTCTTAACACTTATAGCTTTAGAAACATTTTTGATTCTGTTTTAAGACAAGTTTTATAAAAGTTAGTTCACCAAAAAATGTGTATAATATTCTAAACTTCCAGTTGTGTTATTTTGTTGATTTACAGTGTTCCCAAAGAAAATAATCAGCCACAAATTTTTTGCTGTTTTCAAGCATACAGGAACAAATTTAGGAAAAGCTAAGTGATCAATTACTTCTGTTAGAGCAGCACTTGGGAGTTCTAGTCACTGCCCATCACGTATGATCACAGAATAGAAAAATAAAGTACCTTAAGGCAACAGAATTAACTAAGTGGATACCTTAGGTCAAGTAAAATAAGTAAACAATAGATTGCTACTATCTGGTAAAGCGAGGTTCTTCATCCAGAAGTACTGTATTAATACGTGCTAATATTTAGGTAGGTGACTTAGAATGAAGGAACACAAGCAGTATTAGGCAAGGATATTTTTGGGTTTTTTTCCTGGTTTTGTTTTACAAGCAAAGTAGCAAGCATGCTGGCAAGGGATGCATGCTCTTATATACGTGACATATGACTACACATACGCTCCCTCTTTAAAGCTTGTATGTAGTAGTACTATAGGTGAGCAGTTTCTTCCTTTGAATAGCTCCTTTAGAAACAGCACAGGCTGAGAGTACAGGAAAAGCTAGCCAAAAATTCTGCCAAGCACAGCTAAGGTACATAATACTTGGTTTAGTTAAAATACTTACCATGCTTGTTACCTGGATACAACAACAAACAGTTTATTAAAATGCTTGTGTAGAACAGCAGATTCTTAGCAAAATATGAACAAAATAGTAAGAGACAAAGGAAGAGCAGTTTGCTCAGCATTAAATATCAGCTCAAAACGAATGCATTATTTTCACCTAGGGACTGATTCATTAAAAGGTTTAAAAAACATCAAAAACAAACAACAAAACATAGAGGGGAAATAACCCCCACCTCCCTGTCCTCCCTGTGTGAAAGCTGCAGATACTGAATGAAGGGATTGTTCTGAGCTTGTTTCCCTGAGCTGTGCAAGGAGCCCCTGTGGGTGCCTCTGTGGGACGCAGCCCGGGAGAGCGGCAGGTGGAGCAGGGGAGTAGCTGCTCCTGCAGCACCTCCAGAGCAGGATATGAGCCTGGAGCGAAACCTGCTGCGGTGCTGCCTGCAGCAGCATCAACGCCTGTAGACCCACCTGCACTACCTCCCGCGCAGCAGCACCAGGCACTGCTGCCTGACCTGCCTAAGCCTCGGGACTGCCTCACCACAGCTGAGTGCATCTACAGAGTGGCTTCTCTGCTGCTGCTGCTGTACGGCAGGGCAGCAGCACACATATTCATCAGTGCAAGAGGACAATTTAGTCTTTTCGCCAACTTGTAACATTTCCTATAACCACAAACAATTCACTGGGTAAGAGCTGGACGTCAACTTGCATTCACCTCTGCCTGCCCCAGCACAGGAAGGCATACGTGGGTTTGCACATGGCATGTTTTACTGGCTGCCTTTGAATATCTGCAGACCACTGGGCTGAAAAATGTTTGGGGGGGTGTTAAGAGGTGCTAGCATCCTGAGATTTCATGCAGCTCTCCAGATACCAGCCCCTCTGCACAGTAAGAAGGACCCTCCATCATGAACACAAGTAGTTGTCCTTATGCAATATGGAGATGCCAGCCTCATGAGACTTTTCTATTCCTTCCCCACCTTTTTTGTTAAGTGAGCTGTCTTGGAAATACTAAAGCATGCAAGTCTCACCTGCAGCCTGCTGACATATAACTAAACCCAAACATTACAGGGAACTGGTATGATTCAGGAGATGTGTGTCTCTGGGTCCCGGTAACCTCCAAGAAGTTCTAAGTGCTGGTTTTGTGGCTACCTTTTAATTCTCCAGAACTGCTGTGGCACTACAGCCTCCTATCCTGCACTGCCTCCTGGATTTAAACAGCCGTGCCACCACATGAAGGTGCAGCCAGCACCTGTTTGGGTCAAGTTCCCAAACTCATACTGTTCTGCTGCTATAATGGCCTTTATGCAGATCTAAATTAAAGAAGGAAATAAAAGTCAAAGCTTTGCTAGGGATATAAAAGTCCATACTTGGGAGTTGCATGAACGACACGTTCATCTTGCTTTGCATTAGCCACCTAAAGTTTCCAGCTTTGCGACAAGGCTAGTCTTCAGTTTCTATGACTCCAACGAAGTTTCCCAATGGTGACAAATCTGCCAGCTCTGCTGAACATCAATAGACATAGGCCAACAGGGAGCAGTAGAAGTTTCCCCAGTTGTAGGCTTAGGAAATTGTGCATAATTGGTAGATTTTTCTCCTAGTAACTGAAACTTCGCATATGAATATGAGAGAATAAATTTGAAATCAAATACTAATATGTGAGAGGTCCTGACTTCCACTGGCAAAAGAGCACCTTCAGCTCCAGGAATGTTTTGGAGAGCTGCAAGGTGGTGGCCTATGCTTTTATAATCAGGCAGACTTAATAGTCTTCAAAAACAAGTGGGAAAACTACATTTAAAAGCTGATTATTTAAATTGACATATTAGCTTGTCTGTCACTTTAAAAAGCCACGTTATGTTGGGGTTTTGTTACATTGCAGTCTGGTGGAGAGCATTAGAAGTAGGAGGGAATGAGTCTTTCTACCTGTCACTGCAACATGGCTGCTTCTGGGGTGAAACTTGGTAACTGATTAATAACACACAATGGTATTACATCACAGTTTAGGCAGCAAGAAAAGTAATATATCCAATTAAAACGGCAGGGGTAATTTAAACAGGCAGATTACAGTAATTACCCAGGTTGGAACTGGGCCAGGACAAATGGGTTAACACTTCTACTCTAAACAGGAACGTTGTGGGATTTTTAATGACCACAAATAGTTAAGACTTTGATTTCCTATCTCGTCCATGACAGAAAGGGGTTGTTTTTCCTCTCACTTGTGCTGCCGTGCAAAGCCGAAATAAATCCTTTCAGGTCAGTAATGTTTGCGCTGATGTATGTAAAATAAAAGTTTGGCCCAGCATGCTGAGGTTCAGCAGAGGCTTAGGGGGACAGTATCTCCTACTGAATCATTAAATCCTACTGGAGTTCAAGGTATTCCTTGGATAGGTCTCATCTGGCCCTGACCTGGCTCGACCCTATTTAAATTTATGAGCTCTGATGGGATTGCCACTGCCCAGGAACAACACTGTAGTAAGCAACAAACTGCATCTTAGACTGTTGCCTTCCCCTTTCTTTTTATAAGTCTTCTGTGATGTGATATATAATTAGCAATTAGTACCATGGTGGATTTAAGAGCACAATCAGTGGAAGTCTGGTCAACTTCCACTAAATCCCAAAAATATCATCACTGTAAGGGAGATCAGGATTTGCCTCAGGTTTTAGCTGACTGCTTTCGGCTGCAGTTGCAAACACTTTGTTTTTGGAAGGCACAAGTGCTAAGAGTCTAATGCAATGTAACTTTTAATGAATCAGGCCCTTGAGGTTCACATAACACCTATTAGCTTTGGAATGCAAAATACATAGTTAAATTAGATAATAATAATTTCCCAGTATCATCCAATTTTAAATCTTAGTATCTATAAAGGCCCCACATGAAACATGAGTTCTACATGGCAAGCATAAAAGTATTTGTGCTTGACTTTCTTTTAATCCAATATAAACAGAAGAATAATTCAATCAATCAGTTCAAACAAGTTCTACAGCAAAAAAAAAAAAAAAAAAAAAAAAAAAAAAAGCTGTTATCCTAGAATGATAAATGGGGCTCTGAATACCATGTTATCTATGACTTTGTGTGTGTGTGGGGAAATCTAAGACAGTACAAGGAAAAATAAGCACAACTGAACACAGCATTAATTCGAGAAGCCCTAAAACCTGTACCAATATTTAAAACACAAAACTTTTCTTGTAAGGAAAAAAAAATTACATATGAGAAGGAACAACAAATTTGCTCACAAAATGGATGTTACAGTTACACTAACATAAAATAGATTCCTAATAAGCACTTTTGCAGATGTTATTTCTGCTCAGATCTCATATTGATTCAAGTAACCTTTGCAATAATTAGCTATAGCTCAAAAAAGATAAACAAATCATGAAAATATACAATTGTTCTGGACAAAAGATAGAGAGCACTTCAGTGTTTCTAGCCCTGATCTCCAATTTGCTTATTATTAGAGAAGACAGGAGTAAATACAAAAGCTGGCTATTTCAGCCAGGCAATAGCTAATGCCAAGAAGAGAATGCGCATTCAAAGCTGTCCCAACTTGCTGCCTAATGAGTAGCAATTAATCCATCTTATTGTATTTCAAAATGCTGAAGACTCCATTCACATCAAAGGGAATTTTCAAGGCTTTTATCATTGTTCATTTAAAAAGTATAGAGCTATCTTTAGCATTTTATAATTGACAACAATATTTTCTTTTTATCCCTCAATGTGGAATGTAGAACAATGGATTTTAAAACATGTAATACACGTGAACTGTAGGCATTTTAATGCTTCTTTTTGTCTCTAATTAATCTTGCACTGTGAAAAAATATCTGAAATGAAAGCCCAAGATAGATTCCTGCTGTGAAGATCTTTATTTATGCACAACTTCCAATCTGTCTTTTCTCCTGAATGGACAGAGGAGTCTTTGGCTCCCTGTCAGTGCAAAGGTGGGAAGTACTGCAACCTAACACTATGGACTGCTGTATTTCACATGGAAACACAGTATCAGATCATAAAAGTCCTACTTTGCCTCCTCCAGTCTCTGCAGTAGAGAAAATGTCACAAAGGGGGACTGCCTTTCAGATCTGTCTCCAAGGACAGCTTTACCTCCAACTCTCTTTCAATGTTACGAAGTAAAATTTCTCATACTTCAGAAAGATTTCAACCACTTCAGACAACTGAGATAAAAGTATCTAAACCAGGAGTATTTTCCTGCTGAATTAAAATGTACGACAGCCCATGAAGGGCTGATGGGACGTCCTTTACTGGTGGTCTTGAAATGCAGCAACAGTATTTACAGGCAAAACTTCTCTTTCTTGCAGGCTAAGGATCCATCCATCCAGAGTGACTGTAGGCACCAAGAAAAGGGACTTTACTGGACCAAGCAGACTTATGGAATGCAGGTGGGATTTTGGCCTACTCAGCAAGTTTCAGCATTGCTCTATCCAATGCTATGGGTGCAGATCACTCTGAAATCCTTCCATCCATTTGGATTTTTGCAGAAGATAAGCACTAGAAGATTTGCCCATATCCTCTCCCTGACATGAGCAGAATTTAAACCAAGGTGAGACAAAGAGATTTCTTGGTATAAAATAGATCCAAGCAAGTACTCAATAAACCTTTGTTTATTGGTTCTTTGTGCATAGGTGGTGGGCAGAGAAGATGCCTGGTGGGAAAGAGAAGGAGATGGCCTCAGGTCACAGCTGATTGAACTTGTAGCTATGGACTAGCAGGAAGGATCTGTGCATTAATTCACAGGGTGATTTCCCTTCACGATGTAGGTAACAAACTTGACATCAGATGCACATGGGGATTTCTAAGTAATAACTGTCCCGCAGGATGCCACCAATCACAGGTTTTACAGAGTAATTGCAAGCACCAGCTCATTGTTCAAAGGACAAGCGTCACTTGGATCAAAAGCAATGCTTTCCTTGGCTATCTTCTTCTTAGTCACCCCTTCACCACAAAACATGAGCAGCACCCGCTCCAGGGGAACAAGAGCCCATGATCTTTCTGAGGGAAGTCCATCATCTTCAGTCCGGACTGCTGCCAAAATGGCTCCACTAAAACAATGGACACTCACAGACGCCAGAATGTATTCACCTTGTTCTCCTTCCACATCAGTGATGTCCTTCTCAGGCAATTTTCAAAGGACATTCGACCGCAGAGATGGTTCAATACAGGAATATTAAGAAAAATGGGTGTTAGGACTAACAAAATATCACGAGGAGGCAAAATCTCATCTTGGGTCCATGGCTTCTTCTTCCACGTCCAGGCAATAACTGCAGAAAAAAAAGTGAGGGCTCTCTTTTCTCATAAAACCAGCACCTTCTTGTGTCAAGGTTTCATATCTTCCATGTGGAGAGAAAAATGCCTGTGGGAGACTGCAATTTCTCCCAAAAGGGCGTGTGCAAGGTGGGCAGATGTCACTCCATGACACTCTGTTAACTGAGACCAGGAATGGCAAGAAAAAGGGGAGGTAGATGGATAGAGCCTGGATCCTCTGCTCTTCTATGCACGCCCCCCTTAGGCTGGAGGTTGTGGAAGAGTCACCAAGGGTCAGTCGAGGCTCTTGGGGAAGCTAAATCCTGGGGACAGCATGAAGATCCAGGAGCAGGAGAAGCAACACGGGACCCACTGGCCAGCAAGACCTGCTAGGGAAGTGCTGGGGCAGCTTTTGTTATCAGTGATGCCTGGAGGGCAGCAAGGCCGGGGGTTGGCAGAAGTCTGTCATCAGTGTGCACTCTGTCTTCAATGTGTAGTCAGTGTAGAGTAGAAGCAAATGTCCCTTCTGAGTGTCAGGGCTCTGCTGGTGGGGGACTCTTCCTAAAGCAATCGATTCCTTGCACCAAAATGGCAGCTCCCCACTTTTCAACTCAGCTATGGAGGAGCTGCAACCCACTGATGGGTAGAAAAGGGCAGCAAGGTCTAAAGCCTGAAAGAACTTACTGTTTTTCAGGTGACTTTTTAAAATGAAAAATCCCTCTGGATCTCCATTTACTGCAAATCTAGGCTAGAGGTCTCAAATATATGTAGTGTTTAGCTATCTTCTTTCTTCTTTGGAAAGCTTTAATAAAAATCAGACAGCAGGTGTAGTACTTATAAATATTTTTTGCTTTGCAATTGTCTTCACATTTTAAGCTATCTGGGGCATTTGGAAAGAGAAATATTTCGTAACAGTAAATCCAATATTTTTGTTAGGCTCCTAGGCCTGTAATTTAGCATGTAAGTGGGCTTCCTAATCTTTGTAATCCTGAATGCTCACCAGTCCTATAAAAGTTCCTGAGAGCTGCTAGTGCTGAGCACCTCTGAAAGCAAGGCCACCTATTTACATATTTAATCTTAGGCATCAAGGATTGACAATTTAAGCTTAAAATGCTACATATCTCTGTATTATTGCACCCTCGGTTAAAAAGCAGTATGTTTAAGTTGTCTTAGTTGTTCTTTAAGAACCCCAACTGCTCAGCCAGTGCAGCTAAAAAGCCAGCCACCAACAGCCATACAAGCTTGCCAGCATGCTGCCCACTGCGGACGAAAAACCCAGTGCTTCTGTCAAGGAGGCCTGTTACAAAGCCAGGCTGTTATTTATATGCTGCGGTTCCAGGATTGTGGTAAGCATCTGCAGTGCTCACCCCTTAGTATTGTGCAATTACTTTCTGAAGCAGCTTTTGCTTCTCAGTTAGAACAAAAATGTGATTTGTTCTAATCTGGGGGAGAAAAAAATGATAAAAAGAAAAAAAGGAGGGAAGTGAAAGATTTACAAGTTCTTTTGCTTTTTATTAAGAAGAAAAAACAACCAAGAGCAAAAACTGCAAAACTCCCTCTTCCGCTTTTAAATAACGTGAAAACAAAACAATAAGGGTCTCAAGATCAGTGCTGGAAAACTTGAAAAAAACAAGCAATCCAAGAAACCCCTATTAAGCATTTCCAAGAGTTTCTTTTTAGCCTTAGAATATATTTTATGGGAAGCAGAGAAAACAGGGACGTGTACAATTCATCACGTCACATTAAGCAAACATGCTTAATATTCCCTGAACAGGACTCCAACTGAGGCTTCTCCAAAGATTAAATGTCAATATTTTACTTTTAAAAAAAAAAAAAAAATATATATAATCTCAGGGAATCTTGCAAATAGTACATAACTTGAGGTGATTCTAGATTGTACTCTAGAAACACCTTATAGTTAGAGCAATCTTGATAAGTTGTGCTCTCTGGCAGTTGGAATAAATGAGCTATTTTAAGTATTCTTGATAGCATTTCAAAAACACAGACAAAAAAGCATTTTGTGATGGAAAACAACTACCCAAATGACCCCTCTGGAAAAAGCGAAAAAAAAAAAAACCCAAACTTCTACACAACTGCACAAAACCTCTGTGTACTTAAATACACTTCTAGCATTCAACTGTCAAAAAATAAATAGATAGAGTAATGGGTTAAAAATCAGGTTTAGGTGCTGAGCTGTTACAAAGAATAGTTCACTTTGCATTTGGACAGTGTTAAAACAATGTTTTTAATGTAGATGCTAGTGCAGAAACCAGAGATTAAACACAAAGAGACACAGACAGCTACCACATGCAGGAAAACGAGGTTACAGGCACGGCAGCACCAGGCGCTTGCCCATCACCGCGGGGAGGAGGAAGGGACAGGCATAGCAACCACAAGCCCAAAAGCAGAAAAGCGCATACCTTCAGCTTGGAATGAAAATCACGAGATTTCCTTCTGGCAAGAACCTGAATGTGACTAGACACCTGCAGGGTAGGGGAAGGGAGGAAACAAAGGAAAAGCCTGTAACCATGGAGATGAAAAGCCCCCTACAACTGGGCAAGCCAAACGTACCTTAATGGCGGCTTGAATTTCTCGAACTTTCTTTCTTGCTAAGACCTGTATGTGACTAGACACCTACATTGTTCAGGTTTATAGGGAAAAAAAACAAAACAAAACAAAAAAACAAAAACAAACAAAAGAAAAACAAAAAGCAAATCAAATTTAAGATGTCTATTTTTTTCTTTAAAAGAAAAAATAACGTTTCCAAGGGAAGGAAGTTATTTGCATCTTCAGTAAGCTCTGCTGTTAAAGATACCACATTCCCAGCCAGATACCAAGCTCTTAGCACTGAGGCTTAACAATACAGGTCATCACTGCAGTGACTTGATTAAGGGGAAAAAAATAAAGAAAAAGAAGTGTAACCCACCAGTCTGTGCATTCGGCTACAAGACAGAAGACACAGTTCGCAGTTGGATGCAGCCCATGTGCTTTGGTACCGATCCGTGGCCAGGCCCCACGCTCTTGTGCAGGGAGCCAAGAGGATTTCCACCCCATCTGCTGGGGATGCAGATGCGCATTCTGACCCACTTGCCACTAGCCTAGCTTGGCACCAAGAGGTTTTATTCATTATTTATTTTGTTCTGCAGCTCCAATGAAGAGCCTCAGGCTGCATTTTGACCCCACTGAAACGTTTTTAAATTCTGGCACAGATGATAAAATACTGGCACAATGGAGGTGCCTGAACATGTGCTGCCTTCCTCAGTAATCTCAGCATCAAGTCAGCTCACAAAACACTCTTGAAAGTGGGAACCTGTAACTTGACATCAGCTGGAGTGGCCTCCAGGTTTGGCCCATTATCATTACATTTTGCCAAGAAATTTGTGTAAACCCAGTCCTGCACTAGACCAGAAGTTGTTGCCTGTGCAGTGAAGGGTCCGGTCCCAGACTCACTTTCCTGTTTACTCAGCCACATATTGAAGTCTATATTATTGATGATGAGGGTTTGATGCTGCTGCCCAGCACCATCACATGGTAGTGCTCAGCATCCTACAGCCCTCTGTTGTGAAAATTTAAAACCTTCAGTCATGGCAAAAAAACACTGAAGAGAAAACTGTTCTTGTTTGAGCTTCAGCATACTGTGTCAGGTGGTGTACATTTTTCCTAACTTAGCTACAATTCCTCTCTGGAAAGAACAAAACAAAAGAAAAGGAGAAATAAAACTTGACTTCCTTCTGTAAGATTATTTCATGACAACTGTAACTGAAAGCCTGTATTTTTCATAAGGAAGCAAACAATATTGCATAAATGAACATAGCCCCTGAAGAACACCTTCAGGGACTTCTTTGGGAAGCAGCTCAGGAATGAGTTTGCAGTAATTCAGTTATACTATTGCTTACTAAGCAATTTTGTAGTTAAACACGTAGATCAAGTTTTCACACATCTTCATTTGTTTTGCTCCAGCAGGATATTAGTGTTGGTGTTAAAGGTTATACAAGATACACAATCGTAACATTTAATTGATCAGCTAAAACTCAAAATTAACAACAATCCAAATTCTCTAAACACTCAGTCCAAAGTGATTTACAAATCACTATAGAGAGATGGACGTGTACAGAGGCAGAACACCACCACAGCTCTACCAGCACATGTTGGTCACGGGTCTGGCTCCAAGATTTGCGTTTTGACTCCTGATGTAATTTTGAGATCCCATCATAACTCCTGACTCTTGGGAGCTTGTATTGGCATAGCAGGGCAGAATTTGGGACTTTCGAGTTTTGTTTCAGATTTCTTTGCCAACCTTTTGTTAGTTTCTTCTTTATGTGTTGTGGTTTCTCTCCTTTCTCATGTCTTTTTTCATCCTTGTACATATGTTTTCTTCCTAACTGACAAAAGACACCACCCAGGGCAAAATATCAGCCAGTTCAAAGTGCATTAAATCCAAGCACTGGCAGCAGGCCATCTTTGTGTGTGCTGACTCAGTGTCACCTTTCCCTGCGCTACAAAACATGGGTAGCATGCAAGTATATGAGCCTCTGCCTTCCCCTTGGTCACACACGTGGCTGCAGAGAAGGGAAATCTTGTACTTAATGTTACAGAAAGTGAGTGGACTTTGCAATTTGCAAAGCATTTTGAAACAGTATGAGGATTTAGTAAGTACCACATAAACTACACAGAGAGTGTGCCTTCTCTGAGGTTTCTGATCACTGTGGATATTACAAATTAGAGGATTTAGTCATATGAGGTAAGGCAATAGTGATGTGATAACCATCTGAAAAATACTTAAGATTGGTTAGAGGTTTATTCTTACTCTGATGAATGAAATCTTACCACTGTCACAGACCAGGAGCGTGTAGCATCTTAGAAGAATTTTAAAATTATCATTACAGTCAGTCCTGCTAAGTAGTTTTTATCTATTTACCTCTCATATCCAAGGATCATAACCTCTATTATATAGGCAAATTGGCTGGACTTTCAGAAGTTCTACTATTCATCATCTCAAAATAGTCATTATATTCTGTACCTCCTTATAGAGAAATAAGGCACAATGCTTTATACTTCTGCTTCAACTTCGTATATTTTCCCCCAAATATGGAGTATAATAGCTTCCCACACACATAGGTTAATTAAAAATACATCCTCAAACTGCCACTGAAATGATGCACAACTTAAAGTAACAGAGTTTTTAAGTATTTTCTAAATGGTAGCTATTTCATCTGAACAATGAAGTCACTACATCATCTTAGACTTGAAGCACAGAAAGCCCCTGCAGCCAAAAATGCAATGTTTTGTCATTCACTGACATGCATAGTTCCCCACTGGGTTATTTTACCTGCTTCCTGGTCCGTGTCTTCCCTGTTCTAAGTTTGATGTATCTGGCTATCAATTCATTCCTACCTGAAACAAAGAAAAGTTCATGTTAAGGGACAAGCAGCACCATATCCACAACCATCAAAATACCACACTTAAACATATAAGCTTTATGCACATGAGGCTCATGTTTTCATTTCAACTACTCCACTTCTCCTTCGCAAACTATTAAACAATATTGCTCACTGTTTCTTAGTACTTCTCTTCCCTCTCCTCAGCAGACATTGCATGTGCCACACAAACTATGCAGAGGGTTGCAGGTTCAGTGCTTTCCCACTGTTTGCAGGCAAAGAGGCACCTCCTTGGTCAGGTGGCACTCAGGATGATCTCTCACTGGAGAAGCCCCTATGCTGAGGGCTGACATTGGTCTGGGCTCCTCTGATTTTGTGTCTGACTGCATCGGGTGGTATTTGCCCACTGCGGACTCCTGCTGGGAGGAGCAGCTGCTCTTGAGAAGGTTGTATGCCACCCTAGATGAAGTACCAATCACCCAGATGCTACAGTTTTACATCAGCTTCCCTCCAAGTTTTAATTCTCCTAGAAAGACAGCAAAAATCTGTCCTTTCTGCCAGGAAGCACTTTGTCTCTCCACTGACAGAAATCCCTGTCACAGTTCAGCGGGTTATCAGCCACATCCTTAACTCTGTGTATGAGAGTGATCACCCTCCAGTGCCAAAGTTTCTGCAGCAGTGGGGCTGATCAACACTGTAGTTTGTTATTCAGAGATCTATTTCTCTTGGAAACATACAGTACTTCCAAGTTGCCAAAATGTCTGTTTGACTCTTCTTCAGTCACACGCATTATGCTACCTAAACATTTTCTTTTCAAATAATTTCCTTCCTAATGTTGCTGACATGTAAGTTAACACCGCTCTGTGTGGTGTCCTGTTTGTTTTCACTGTATATTATGTTACTTCTCCATTACTCGTAATAATTTAAATATACTTTTTCAACAAGTCCTAAGTTACAAAGCTATCTGCACTCAGCACACAGGATAAGCAGCCCATATGTAGAAAATAAGGAAACTGATTTAGCAGTAAGCTGAAAACAAGGTTAAAATAAAAGGTACATAAGTACATAGCTGAGGAAGGCAGAAAGCTATTGTATTATTCCACACAATCTGGGAAAAGGAACCAACAGAGAAGTCAAGAGCTTGAGGCTACGGCAATGGGAAGGGAGAGGAAAATGTACACAATGGTGGCACATCATACTAAATGTGCTTTGAACAAGATTTTTCCTAAATATTCTTGCTTGGTAATTTTTATGCCTCTGCAGTGTTCCTTTAGTGAGTACTAGGCTAGCAGACAGCAAAGTGGTGCACAAAAATCAAAAGGAAAACAATAAGCTGTATTTCACCTGCCATTGAAGAGGTGCTGCCTGAAGAGATGACAGCCTGCAAGAGCAGGCCTCTGGTGTGTGGTGAGGTTCATAGACCACCATACTCTTCAGTCACTGGTATGATAAGAAATATGCACATTTTGATTCAGTGGGAGAATGACTCCTTTCCAGGAAGTACCTTCTTTCCATATCTTTAAGTATGTGCACATATTGAGCAGCTAGAATAGGGGTTTTTTTGGTGTAAAAATCATTGTCAGGCTGCCCTTATCAGCAGACAGTGACTCTATAGGGGACAGAAAGAATGTATTGCCATTCTCTGTTCCTCTGTCTATACTGAAGATGTTTCAGATACACGGTCACAGCACGTCACTCCGGTCAGCACTTGTGCATTAAGGCAGCCCTATGCAGCTCTCCACCATAGTTGAGGAAGGGAGTGTTAACTGTATGGTTTCACAGTTTACTTCCCAGTCACGAAAGCTAAAAAAAAACCAAACCTATTTTAAAAGGAAAGCTCAGATTCCCAGGCAGCTGCTTAACCGGAAAAGCAGCTTTGTAAAGAACACCAAGCGCTGAAAGTCCAGACCATATTATCCAAAACACCAGGCAAGTGCTGTCTCCAGTTGAGCCCCAGTTCATCCATGAAGTGCCTGGGGTTTCTCTAGCCACTGGCTCGCTAGGCAGGGGTATGGCTAACAAGCCTGTGGTTTTACAAAATGATTGCTTGCCTTAAGTTGAAGTCTAGCTAGAATCTAGCCCAAGAAGAGCCGACAGTGGGAAAATTCGGCTTAGAGAGGAGGAACTCTACAAGGTACCATGCAAGGTGGCTGAGGCAAGGCCTCATGTTTTCTTTACAGACATGCTTTCAACACAGCAAAAAAAAAATGCATCAGTTTTAGCCAGAGCAGGAAAAACTGTGGCCTCATGAGGCTCACTAAATGAGCTGGGCTCTGCTTGGCCACAATGATCTGAAAAGACTTAATTTCCTCTTTTGAATAACAAAAAGCCATGAATACAAACATAAACACTGCCTGACAGATACAAGTTAGACAGCCCTGACTAAAGGTTTACATCCTTTATGTTATCTACCAAACACTGATTCTCTTCTTTAGCAGCTCTGGCTGACACTAACATAAGAGATCTTATGTCCTGGTCAGCTAAGGCCCAGAGAGGATTTTCAAAAATGGGAAGGCCTAAAAATCCTAAAAACTCCCTTTACTGCTCTTGGGAATGAAAAGACTCTGAAACAAATGGAGGCTCAAGGAACTTTTTAATTGGCCATCAGAAAACGTAGGTTGAGAAAAGCTGATTAATTAATAGATCTGTTTCTCTCTAAGGATAGCTCAGCTGTGGAAATACTTTTCCACAGATGCCTTCCCTCTCTCTCCCCCTGTCATACGTATCTGGGAAATTGCTTGGCAGGAGAGGTCAGGTTTATGAACTGCAGATGTTCATCTTCTTGTCATCCTTCTTTAACAGTCTCCTACTTTGAGTGTTTTAGTACAGGTATCAAAGACAGGTCTGGGGAGGTGCCCCTGTCAGATAAAACTGGTTCACAGCACAGGAATCTTTTCCAAGGATCTTGAGAAGATCAGGAAAGGACCACTACAAATATTTCATATGAGCTGCTTCTCGTGGTTTTGTTTTGGGTTTTTCCAACCTTTTAAATTCAGGTTCTATTTGTCGTGGGCCTCTCTACTGTCAGTGCAGCTGTGAACCATGGGTCTCCCTGGACTAATACTGACGGAGAGGCATTGGAGACAACAAAATATCTTGTAATACTGGTAGAAAGTAAAAAGGGAGTTCAGCTAGAAAACAGTGCAGGTGCTAAAAATCCCACAAGCCTTCACAGGGTGCCAAAGCTGCACTGTGGCCTCTCTGGGTGGGCAATGGCCAGGCCCCCAGGGCGGCCCCGCTCCTGCCGAACAGTGGGACACAGGCCCCTTTGCCTTCTCAAATTAATGTCCCACCCCTGAGGGGCATCGTCCTAAACAAGGGAGTGTGTGGTGATCCTGAACACCTCACATGCACCATGAGGACTGACATTTCTCCTCTTCTCATTCAAAATAAGTAGAAGCAGCTGCAAAGTGGCAAGGCCCACACCCGCCTCTCCCTAGGAGAGGCAGTTGTTGTTCTGACAGAGGGCCCTTGTGCAGGGAAGCCTCCTCTACTAATGTTATTTCCAAAACCAGCCTGAAGGAGACAAGCATTAGCCCCCACAAAGGCCTCCAGAAGGCTGCAGGATGTCACCCCTGGCCCCACTTGCCCAGCATGGGCAAGTCCCCCGAAGGTGAAAATCACCCCTGAATGAGGAGGGTATAACCCCTGCACCGGAGCCACCATGTCACCACTGGCAGCTCTACCAGGGCCTACACTAGTGGACCCGACCCCAGCCATGTCAGATTCCTTTCTCCAGGTCCCAGCTACAGATGACACTGCTCAAACCTGGTCCCCACCAGCGACAGGGCAGCGAGCCGGCGCGTCACATCCCTGTGGAGCCTCCAGCCACATGGCGGGCAGGCATCTTTATTTAGAACATTAATGACAGAAATTAAACCTCCGCCCTCCCAGCTCCCAGTAATAGGCACCATCCAAATGTGATAAAAATAGGCAAGTGTGGGAAATCAAGCCAGTTAGCAATTTGGAAACAAACGGCTAATTTTAAAAACTTTTGATACTCCACAAATTCATTCCAGTAAGGCCCAAGCAGAAAAGCCTGTTCTTTCCAGATCATGGTGTGCTATGGATTTCTCCAGATTCCGTGACACTGGGTTGCGGCAGGAACTTCATATCCTAAGGCAGAGTTTGGAGACAGACCTGCATAGACATTCCGTCTCGCAAGTCTTGCACGTGCCTGTATTTCTGCCATGGCAAAGCTTTTCACCTGGTTTTGGTAACCTACATTTCTGGTCGCCTCTGCTCAAAGTTGTCACCAGGGTCTGGTGATAAAAAAAATGCTGCGCCCGTGCCGGGGGCCAGATTCGGACCGCTAGTGGGAATTTTACTTGATGAGAATCCTGCCGAGGAGCCAGCCGCACCTCGGGCGCGCGCTCGCCTGGGCAGCCTCTGCGTGCCGCACCGAGCCCTTTGTCTCGCTGATGAGCATGGGCTGGCTCCGGCTCCGGCTCCAGAACCTGCGTGTGGATATTGCCAGCAGCGACGGGCTGGTTTGAACGCTTTCCTCTGTCAGAAGGTGGCCATGTGGCCCTCGGGCAGCCCGCGGAGGAACTGCCTCTCCACTGCGGCGCTCAGCCTCGGCGCTTTTCTGCTCCATTTTGCTGGCGGAATATCCGGCTTTGGGAGAGCTAGCGAAAATTTGCCGGTGCTGCTTTCCGAGGATGTTTTAAAGCTAAATTGGCTAACAAAAAGCCTCTTGTAGATAAAAGAGCTCTGCGAGTCAACAACTGGCTAAGCAGTTTAAACCCCTAAGTAAGGCATCCTCTATTTAAACGTTATAGGCAAATCTAATTTAAGCTTTTAAAAATATTACGGGCAGGTGTTTAAGTCGTCCGCACGCTGGGTTTGGCGAGGGCTTGGGAGGGGGCTGCGCGGCGCTTCCCAGGCGGGCAGCATTTTGTTCAGACAAGCTTTCTGCGCCGGGCCACGTGACGCAGGCCAAATAAACAGCATCTGGGGATTTTCAATTACAGACCTTCACCCAGCATGCCTGCACTGTAATCTCTACCAGATGAGGCTCAGGCCTCACTATTTTCAATAATTCACACACTGTGTACACATAACATGACAATAAGGGCATTCATGCAACCGCCTGATTCGCACATCAAAGCTCCCAAATGGCCAGCTGTAAGCATGCTTACTGCTGAATAATTCATTCTTTTCACAGGCTTGAAAAAACGCTCAGCGGGAGTTGGCAAGCTTGTGTTCTTTCCTGTGTGGTATGCTAAACTCAAATTTTGAAAGAGGTACAGCCCCACTAAAAAGAGTCAGAGATCCAACTATTTAAATGTGCATTTGCAAGCTTTCGGATGGCTGCTCACAGAAAAAAAAAAATAAAATCCAAAACCAAAAAACAACCAACCAACAAGAAAAAGAAATGCTACGTCTCCAAGTGGGTAGTGAAGATAAGATGAAATAGCCTACATGTTTTCTGGAGCAGGTGCTTAATAGAAATAAAATGACAAAACAGTTTCCCAGATGGTAAATTTTTTTTTAAAAAAAGATGTATTATTCCTCTATTATTCCTCACTAAGTATCTTAGATATACCAGAGGCATAATAGTTAACAAGTTCAGCAAACTTCAAAATTCAGCATACTTAGCATAATGTTCTACTATAAGGCAGAAAGGGTTTTAGCTAAGACTAACACACACGAAAAAGGCAAACATAGAAACACCAGAGCTAATTCTGTAACTCCTGTTTACTGTTCTCAGAGATATGGGTTGAATACTAATTTCTAGGTGATATTTTAACAACTCTTAATTTGCAGCTGTGTCTCTGAACATCTAGCTTGCAACTGGTGAGTATTCCAGATTTTGAAAATACTTTGGCTTTACATAACAGAAGCATCATTTCTTTAAGAAAAAATAAAAACAAACAAATAAATAAAATTTTAAAAAAATCGAGAGAGAGGAAAGAAGGGTCTGCTTCTTAATATCAAGTTTTCTTGACTGTCAATCAGCTCCAGGACCAGCAGGATCAACTAGTCGTGACCTCTCCTTATAGCAAACACATGCTGCTTACCAGCTGTGGACTGTGTTTTTTACACCCTTTTCTCTATCATTCAGAATGGCTTCCTCCTAATCACAATAATCCCAAAAGTGCTAAAACATATCAATCGTCCTTTAAGCCCTGCCTACAAAAGGCCAGCCGTCCAGCCTTTATGGGCTTGTCCAGCAGCAGCTGATACTTCATTCAACTACAAATCCAATTTAGCAGTTACAAGAGGTTTAGCATCACTGGAAAAATATTGGTGTTGATCCTGCACTCTTAAGTCAGCAAATATTCCTTTACCATATTGTTTAGCTTTTTCTGCCATATTTACACTTCTGCTGGATTTCCCCAAATGACTTCAACAACAGCATTTAACCTCTGAACTGGTAATATTTACTGTTGATCAAACAGCGATTTCTAAAATATGTTTACCACAATTACAGAAACATAGAGCCTATTTGTATTCCAACTGTTACAATTCTGAAAAAAAAAAACCAACAAAAAAACCCAAACCCAAACAACAACCCTAAAAACAAACAGTTGTTTAATTCAAAACCATAGAGAAGACTTTATGTGCTAGTTATGCAGGATGTTATTTGTTGTAGCCCTTTGGGCACATTCATGGCTACTCTTTCACTTATGTATTTTTAATTGCCAAATGCAAACATTTCCTTGATTCTCCTTCACTTTTTCTTTCTTTTTTTAATGTTTTCCTCTTCAAGCATCAGCATATGCGATGCCTTAAAATTAGGAGCAGAGATCCTATCTAGAAAATTTACTATTCCCTAGCCCAAATACGTGAATTTGTGGGACCACTAAATTTATGCAGCTTTTAGTAATGTGAATATCTGGCAGGAGATACCTCCTCAGGCAGTGTCAGAGAGAACAGGAGCTGATTTTCACTTGCTTTGTAGCAAAAATAATCAACCTCAAAGCTGCATCAAGCACAGGATTCCCATCTCTCTGCGCAGACACGCCAGAGGGCTGGGGCAAAGACAAGGATGCAGGCAGGTCCCCCCACAATCCCCCCCATATTCTCCCAGGGAATGGGGTGGGGGCAAAAAACCCAACCAACCAAGCAAATCAGTGTTTTAGACTTGCTGGAGCTTGTTGTATAACTCTGCACCAAGTTCTTGAGCCAAGGCTCTTGCTCTGAATTTAGGTGGGGACCATGCACAGACATGGCCATCCCAGGACAGGACTGGGAGGAGACAAAGACCGCAGGCTTCCTAAAACGGGTTGTAAGGGCTACCCGAGTGGTGTGGGTGTAAGCCGGCATACACATACAAGATTACAATAAGCCACTTAAGTATTATTATACACAAATTAACTGCTTGCAAAGTGTACAGTAACTGGGTTGCCCAAGAGGACAAGGAAAAGAAAAGATCCAAGAAACAAAATAACCAAAATAATCCCCTTGGATTCTAATGAGTGAACAATTACAATGACTCATTGAAGTTATATCATAATGATACTTCCCAAGAAAAGAACTTTTTGTGCATTATATTAAAATCAACAACAATAAAATGATTCTAGATTGAAGCAATACCACAGCTTAATTTATATAGCAAAAGGGAAATGATCTAATAGTAAGATGGAAAGATATTCTCCTCATGCCAAGTCTCAAACTTGTGGGTTCTGTCCCAGCTCCAGTTTTAAAGAAAACAACAAAAAAGACCTATGGACAAATCTAGTTCAAAAGTCTTCATTGACTCTAATGCAGTGGATTGGATTCTGTTTGGCAGAATTCATACTGGCGAATATTTCACATAAGCAATGTTCTTTTGAGTTTTTGAAAACACAGAGAGAGAAGTGATCCAGAGATCTCTCTTGAAAATTCATTAATTAATATTTTGTTGGTGTCAGTTGCTTCAACAAAAGAAAGTTTTACAATTTACCCTAAGTCTTGTTTAATTAAACTTTAAGTGTTACCAGAATATATGGAAATATATTGTAATCCCCTGTAATTATATTATTTTCTACTTCCTGGATTTTACTGCAACCAAAAAAGCATTTTTTAAAAAATCAGCAATTTTTGAGCTTCAGAATATACAAAGAAATGCCCATAGGGAAACAAAAAAATCCCCAAACGTGACCTTTGCCATCTCTCTGGATCAGCTACAGATGTTTAGTAGATTATACAAAACCCTACATGTCCTTAATCTGACATTCTGGGGTTTTTTCCCTTACTAGGATAGGAACTGTCAGTAACCTATCTGCAAAGGCCCCGTGTGACTTCCACATGCACACGTAATTGCTGTGCTGTTTTCCACGGTAGCTGCAATTTTTCAGAGGCATGAGCAGTTCAGAAAGGAGAAGACTCTTGTCTAGTGCTACTGACAGAAAGTTTGATTTGGATAGGAATCCTTCAAATGCACAGACAGTGGGCTGCCTGACCTGTCATGCATGATGGATGAGTTAAGGGGATTAAAACCACTATTTGCATTAGAATAGATAAAAATTAGCAAAATAGAATTTTGCAGTAGGTGGCTTTAGTTCTGTTTGTTCTCTTAGGCAAAATGAAGTTCATTTTTAAAGGATTTACGATTGTTTAAGTAATGCTTATTTGCAAAGGATAAATTCTGGGTGCCAGTTTGCTTTCCAGTGTTTACACTTTAAGAAATCCACTTTGCAGTATCCTTTTCTTCTCATGTTTAATAGTAAAATAGCTGCAACTTTCTAATAGCTTTAAAATATGTGTATATCTAAATCCTTACATACTGCTAAGCTGCATATACCCAAAATTGTATTTTGAGTTCACAAAGATGATCAATAAGACCAAAAACTTACTTCAGATTGTGTTGATGCTTCACTGAGTACAAGCCTGTGACTCAAGAACTCTAAGAGGCAGACACTTGAAATACTGCATGCTTCTTTTAACTAGATTTATACTGCACACAGTGATGGTACTTAAGAGTCAGAGATGGCTGCACAAAGTAACATAATGAAAGACTTGCCTTACAGAACAGCATCATATTGTTTATAGAATATGACTTTGAAAGAAATCCATATGAACAAGTCAGTACACACAAGCAGGCAAACAGATGTAAAAGCTCCAGAAACATCCACAGTCCATCTCCCCTCACTCCTGCAGAGTGCAACCAAAATTCACCTGTCAAACAAGAGTTGCAAAAGCAGTGGAGGTCCTTCTCTATGCAAGCCTCACACATCCAATTTGCAGACAGCCAGCAGACTCCACAAAATCCAGCACATTTTAAAATACATCTGCATACTGCCAAGTAAGTTTCTGAATCCCTCGACTCGTTTTAATGGTGAACTGCAGTCAGACTGGTAATAGATTCCACTGTGCCCTGAAGCAGCATCAACAGAAAGCAAAGCTCAGACATTAAGGAGGTAAATGTCTTCCACTGATGACATTACAAACAGGAAAAGCTGTGACATGATTTCTCAACTCAGCATTTACTATAATGAGATTTTAAGAGAGCAGGTCACTTCTTTCGCTCAGTGATGAGGGTCCTGGCCAGATCCAGAGTCTGTATAAACCAGGCCAGTGCCAGAGCCTGCAGCCAGGGATGGGGTCCGAGCATATGGCTCCCAGGGAGGACACATTCATCTGCATGCAAGGGAGGACCCCATGATCTGCCTTCATTTTCAGCTCCACAGATCCTGCACTGGCATTTCACACAGTTCTTTGCAAAAACTGTTTATTTAGCTTATGAATTATTTGTTATCTGTGTCCCATGCAGTTAAGATGCTTTATTTTCACAGCAGGTGCAACGAGGTATTTAAATCTGCATTATGTCCAGGGTACTTGGACTCAGTTTGTGTTAGATGACAGCTTCTGACAGCAGATGGACCAAGTGGAGCAATGTTTGACTGGCATATGAAAGAGCTTGGTATACATCCAAGACTAACCTTGGTTTCCAAGCTATTTCACAAGCACAAAGTAACATTTTGTGGAGACTTTATAGCTAACAATGTCATTCTAGCTATAGTACAATAAATATTTTCCTCGAATTATGAAGCCACAAGAGAGACCCAAAACATACTCAAGCTACAGGGCAAGTCATTCCTTGCAAACCCAGTCTCAAAGCATGCTTAAAACTGGGACTCCTTTAACTCACATTTTCAGCCAGAAGACCTGTCCAGGCTTGCAGATGTGACACAGACCTGTCCAGATCAGTTACACATTCCTGCCTCACTGGTGATCCCATCTGGGCTACTGATGTTTGAGTTAAAGTGGATAACAACACCCCTGCACTTCTGAAGGGTCCCAGCCCAAGGGGAGAAAAGCACAACAGGCCATCAAAAGAATATAAGATACTGCTGCTTATTTTGAAGCTCAGCTACGAGACAGCAATGAGGAGCTGAATAATCAAATAAGACTGCACCACAATGCATTTTGTTTAAATTTGGAAGTGTTCCTCATAACCTACTCATTCATCAGCATGAAAAACGTCTGCTTGACTCCTCTTGCCCCTGTCTCTGAGCCTCCACGGCCTCCAGCAATTCCAGCAGTACACAGTGCATCCCAAGAGGTGCAAATACCACGTTGCTGATCTCATTATCATTGAAAACCATCCTTGCGCCTTTCAAAATCTGCAGCTTTATCTTGGAGAATCATAAGAAAAGTTTGCTTTGTGTATTTACCAAACGCAGTACAGTCCTAACATTGCTAATTTTTGCTATAAATTTACTTTGGGTGGTTGCTTTGGATGATGAGAAGGCTCTTATAAAAGTAACTTTTAAGGTTTCAGACATGTCAAAGAACCAAAATAAGAGTTATTTATGATTTTTCTACCACTTATTTGTTTCTACAGTAAATCACTACTTTTGCCTCCCTGCTCATGCCTTTACATAACATTGATCCAAAAGGTGTACATTTGAAAACTGTTGGTTTGCTTTGGATAAATGAGTAATGGGGTGCAGATACAGTTTCATGTGCAATTCTTAAATCCGCTTGTTTTAGGCCTGATGCAGTAGGAGAGAGGCTTTACTGCCAGACTTTTTTGTGACTGTTAATGTAGGACTGGGAGAAGAGACTGGCTTTCCAGCCACAGCTCTGCCACATTCAGTAACCATACTCTCTTCACAGGTTTTGCCTGTTACGGAGGTCAGCTCTCTCAAATTGTGGTGAAAAAGGCACATAAAAGATCAATCTCACTCTCTACTTGATGTACCACCCACATCCATGCAAAGATAGTTTATCATACTGAACAACCATATTGGTTCAGCTTTAAAGGTCACTGCTCTTCTGCCCAGCTCATGCTGTACTGACTATCCCCTAGTGAACATGCAGACTGCCGCACACCATGGGCAGGTTATTTTGCAGGTGCTACTTCCTAATGGGCAAAGCCTTCAATAAGATTCCTGCATCTTCCTTCTAATGTGACCAGTGGCTGGCTGGATGCATATTGACACGTGGAGAACTACAGTATGAAATGAGGGAGCAGTCCTCAGCATCACCAGTGAGCAGTTGCAACAGACAAACGAAAAAGGGTTTAAAATGCTAAATACTGTATAGTTGGCTTCATTCTCCTGACATTGTCCCCTTGGCAGAAGGGTGAGTATTTCAGATCAGTACCAATGTGATGTGGGTTTGGNCTATAACATAATTTTCTCTATTAAAATATTCTAATTAGCCTTAAACCAGCACACAATGTGATCACCATCCCCCTTCCCAATTCACAAGTCTCTCTGCCGATGCAAGCACAGGTATAGTCATTCAGTGCTTTGCTTGAATGCAGGCAGTGTACACAGTACTAGACTGTTCCTGAACTTCTGCCAAGTCCACTTGGTACCCAGTTTCTTAGTTGTACAAATATCCAAGTGCTCTATAATATTTTGATCTTTTTTATAGTGTATATACTGGTCATTAAGGCATTTTCACTGAGGCAACTGGCAAACTCATCCTGAACTTGGCAATCACACCAGTATCAGCATTTTAGCACACACTAGGTTTTAGCTATTAAAAGACATAAAGAAATGGTCATTGAGTCAGCCAAAGAAATTCTATCCGACATCAGGCATAGCTAGAACATATGCACAAAGAGATTAAATTAGTGCTGCAGAGACCTACCCAGAGTGCTAGTGAGTGACATCCCTTTCTCCTTTTGTGAGATGCATATGAATATACCAGCACCCACCCCTCCAGACACTAAATCGATCCATAAGCTGATTTTCCATAAGAACGTAAGGAATCGGTAGTGTTATGTTAATGGTTGGACTTGATCTTAAGGGTCTTTTCCAATCTAAATGATTCTATGACATAAGAACAAGAAGTAAAAAATATACTGAATTACCTCTGAGGCTCACAAATGTTTATATGAAGTTATTAAAAAGCTGAGATTTAAAACAACACATTCATTTAAAAGAAAATGGAAGGCTGTTTCTCATATGGCTGAGGCAGTTGTGATTTCTGTTGGGGGAAATTTATAGCCATATTATTACTGTCAAGGAGGGTAGTGAGCCACAAGGATTTCCAGATGCCATGTGTGAAGTTTCTCATTTCCCCAACCATACTAAAGTACATTATCACCTGAATGCAAACAAGCTTTAAAAAGTAACTGTCATTGAAACACGTGTGGTAGGAGAATTACAGCCAGAAAAATCTTACAAGTGAACTTTGTTCCCAACTGGATTTGTTTTTAAAAAAGGAAACAGAATTTATGCAAAGGTCCAGCACAATGGTGCTGAAAAGAAGATAAGAGATGGAACTATCAGAAGGCAGATTCTGTATAGTACACAGTGATTTTTTACTTACAGTGACAGCCAAGTGTCAAAGCAGGTGTTTTGTTAAATGATGTTAACTTGAATCTTTCCCTGAAGAAGAAAACTAAATGGGAGATGTAGAGTCCAAAACAGAGCTGTCCCTTCTGACTCACAACTGGAAACATACCAGACATGAGTGGAAGCAAAAACCCCAGTTTTGCTCAAACTCAGAATGAAACAGAAAGTCTGTTGACGAAATAGGGACATGCTGGCATTTCTCACTTCAGCTAGAGAAATTCCCCGCTTCTGTAGGCACAAAGTTTCTGAGGTATGCTTAGCAGAAAGAAGGCTGAGAAGGGCCCCATGCCAATGCCAACCAAGATTATTGTATGCCAGTTTTATCACACAAGCTTTTGTCTATTATCTCCAGAAACAGTTTCCATGTCTCAGATCTTTCTTTCAGTCATCCTAAAGAGGGTATCCACAGCATAAGCCTTAAAAGCATTAAAGCAAATCCCTGAAAGTGTTTTAATCATCACATCAGACACGTGGCTTGCAGTTATACTACAGCATTTTCTGAAAGAAACTTAGATCTGAGTAACAAAAAATGGTTCCTCAGAAACTCTCATGCTCCGCATTGAGAAGAACTGAACCTCTGCTACAGGAACTACTACAAATACCTGAAGACTGAAGTGCAGAGCGTGCATATTTGACAAAACAGAAAACAGCCAACACATTTATTTCCAGAAACTTAAGACAAGTGAATATGGACAAGTCCCTTTGCAAATCTACACAGGGCAAGTAATTATCTTGCAGTAGTATCGTAACTGAAGCTGAACTGCCTGAGTCATCATGGCACTCGCGTCTAGCTAAAGAAACTCATCAAGAGTGCCTGCCACACCTGTTGGTTCTTGAAACTCCAGACTTGTCAAAAATCCAAGTTAATACATTGAAAACAAAAGTGTCATTACAGTGCTTCTGAAACAGTCACTCTGGCTTCTCCTTCATCTTTTTGTTTCCACAAGATTAAAAACTTCAATTAAAATGTAAGCCAATTTATTGAAGTTTTTTTAATTCAGTAACTCAGCTTTTTCTGTTCTAGTATTTATTTTGTATTGTAACATCTTCCATTAAGGCAGGATTTTGTTTGCATCATTTCCTATTCTTATCTAGACAAAAGGCTCTTTTTTATTCTCCAGATTAAAAATAAAGTGAAGATGTCCTAAATAATGTTTTTCAGGGGTGAATATGAGCTAAACAGCCTCAGCAGCTCTAAAGTGGTATACAAACTGTTATGCCTGAATTACTTGCTGATTCTCTGAGCACCATAAATACTTTAACTAGTGCATACAAGAAAGTGAATCTCCACAGATGTCAGATTTCAGTCCATTTTTTTTTCCTGTACCTTTTCAAGCAAACCACCCAAAATGCTCCTGCCTGCCTGTGAAGAGAGAGATGTAAATATCCAGGTATTCACATGAGAGAGAATGCAGTCAGACTGATCTACATTTACCAGGCAGACTCACAGTGGTGTACAAGGGAGGCGCAGGACCATGCTGCGGCAGGATCAAGGTCTTGCACTTCAAAACACCTTTTCTTAGCCTGCCTTTGCTGGAGCTGCCGACTTTTATCTTCCTCTCATAGTCCATCCTGCCAGCATTATCTCTTAAATTAAGAGTTGTCTTTGTGTTGCGGTCAACAGGAGGTTTGAACAAGTACTTCTGTAAGCAGCAGAAGCAAGGATGCCTGCTGTCACGAGTCTGGGTCGCGACAAGGAGCTTTCGCCTGGATTCCTGTGCCTTACCTCCCAGCGACTACCAGCCTTTCCCTTGCAAGACACTCATAGGTACTCTCTCATTTCCCTGTTTTCAGGGAACTTCCAAAGAAGTTTGATAAAGATCATCTCTCCAGTTGGGTTAAACACTGAGCAAAGGATTTGCAGAAGTGACTGGGTAGAAATGACAGGTAGACATCTATAAAAATATTTTCTCTTTTAAGTGTGTATTTTCATGGCAGTGCCTGAGCAGAGAAAATAACAGAAACATGGGATAAATCTCCTTATGCCAGAGACATTAGTGGACAAAAATAACAAATTCAGTCCCAGTTCCATATAGCTGACTGTTCATAACACAGAGCTCTTATAAGAGTTTAGGATTTCATAGAAATTATTAATATTTAACAATGAAAAAAATGTTTATGGCTGAAGTAAGATTGTTGACCTTTTAACACTATAAGACCAAACAAATGTTTATCCACCTTTGAGAATGCATAAATCGCACCAAGCAATATTAGCTATTATAAGTTATTCTAATAAATAATCTAATTTGAGAAGCTTATAATTAGTGCAAATTACATAGTTTAAGCAAACAATACCTGCGCTTAAGCTCCCTTAAGGTCAATCACATCCCTTGGAAATTGAAAGGTTTCAACCAAGTTGTCATTAGCACTTCAAGGTATATATATATAAATTGAAGAGCCTGATTTTAAATACAGGCAGGTTTTTTTAATTGCTGTCATAAAATAAAACATACTTTAAAAAATAAAAAATCCTGTTTTCTTTCACATAAATGTCTTTTCTTTTTCTTACAATGTGGTAAGTAAAACCATCCAGCATTCAATACCAGGCTCATTAGAAATCATTGGCCTGAAAGTTCAGCACTGCTTTCTAAAACATAAAATCCAATACATCCAATAACAGATCACATTAAATTTGACCTAACCAGTGACAGGGGTTTTTATCCAGAAATAACATCCTTTTGCACAAAATCAGTATTTTCAAAGTAAAGTGATCTATGGAAATAGAATGCCTCTTGGATTCCCAAGATTACACTAAACCAAAGTATTGTATGTGCTCACATCCTGTAAGGCAGAAATATCTACTGAGCTGTGTAGGAACCGGCCTCAAGTATAAACACCCAACATTTTTTTCACCAACAACAAAACTATGCTACTTCATCCAAGAACAGCCTCATTCAAATATGATCCAATCTGCAAGAAGAAATTACTCAATTCACAAGAAATGGACACATTTCCAGAAGACATTCTTTGATCAAGCTTTTCCCAGTTTTCCTTTATCAATCCACTCAACCTGCCATGCAAATGCAAGTTTCAGTTCCGAAAAAAAAAAACCCAAAACCCAAAATCCCAGTATGCTGAAGGCATCTGAGAGAGTAGTGAATTACTGGGAGATTGGAAAGATTGATTTGTGAAGAAGTTACAAAGAAGTGGAGACATTGCAATCAGCATGTACATGGTGCAAAGGCTGAGTCTCACAGCAATCTCTGAATGCCCTCAATTCCCACCAGCAGACTGAAATCAGTGGGAGCTCAGGACATTCAACAATTCATAAAAATTAAAGCGGGACAGCAACTGTTTATATTGTTTGTTCTTGGCAGTACCCTCTAAGAGCTCAAAGCAAAAAGAATGCATGATCTATGTTGTGAGAACTTTGCAATTTAGAAAGATTTAAGCACAAGGGATAGGGTAGTGAAAAGGAGTGTACCAAGTGAATAAAGTGATCAGAGCTGATGATGGCTGGCATTCTCTATTAATACAGCAATCTCTGTGTTATGGGTAGAGACTATTCCCAAAGCAGCTCACCCTACCCATTATTGACATACTCATTTCCTACAAATCACAGTGAAAGTGCTTCATGTCTGCTTCAGAAAGCTGTAATCTAGAGGATTGTGGGTGTTGTATGTGGAGAGGTTTGTGGGCCATGGCCAGCAGTACACTGTGCTCACAAGTGAGGTGTGCAGCAGGACGTACCTGCTGCAGGGGTGGGAGTGAAAGAGGCTGATGGAGGGACATGGTGAAGAGCAGCACAGAGTCCAGGGGCTGCTGCGAGGCCACAGGCAAGAGTGCTGCAACCTGCAGCATGAGGGAAGAAATTTGAGTTACATAGAGACAGAAGTAGAAAGAAATTTTTTTTTGGTTTTTTTTAACCTGGTATGTGAGAATATACACAGAGAGATGGTCTTAAGGCACAGTTTAAATATTAAGCAAGAAAATACCTTCCAGATTTAAAACAGGATCAAAAAAATGTCCCATGTTGAGGCACTCTAAACTGGGCAAAGCACTAGAAAATATAGTGACAGGAGGAACATTCCACCAATTCTCTTTTTTCCAGAAGACGCATGTTTCATATTTTCTTCCTGTATGACCTAAAAATCTACACCTATAGGATAGCCCCAGGTGACAGGCAAACCATAAACCATGTGATGGGCCTGTAACACAAATATCCTTCCATCAGCCCAAACTCAAAAATCCTGTGGTACACCAGTACTGGTATTTACTTTGACTCATACGGTTTAATTTTAGGTAATCTGCGAGGCGCAGGGAGTTGGACTTGATGATCCTTATGGATCCCTTTCAGCTCAAGATATTCTATGACTCTCTTCAGTTACATTTCTGTAAACCTGAGAGTTTAACAGTCACACCCAGAAGGCACTTTTGGCTTATCTTCCCGAGTAAGAAAACTAGGAGATGATAAATTCATTGGATGAGTCCTCTTCAAGCATGGCTGTGGCAAGTTAACATTGTATTGATGTCACCGTTCCTACTTATCTCACTTTTTCTAAGAAATTACACTTTTTATTTAAGCACAGACTCTGCAATTCTTACATACCCAGAGTATGCCAACATACTTCCACAAGTCATCTTTTCTTTGAGGGAAAAATAAAGGATCTAAAATTCTGTGGTCTACTGTAAGTGGAGCTGCCTCACCTTTAACTTCCTTCTAACACATAACACCAGGCTTAAAAATTGTACACAGAAGCTGAAACACCACAAGCAGCCCTTCCATCTACTTTGCTTTACACATTAAACCACGATTCAAACAGAGTCCATTAAGGCATCTAAATGTGACTTACCACATGTGTTAATTGGGTGGGGAAAAAAGGAAACATAACCCTAGAATGTGGACATTTAAGTGTTCTCATTATTCAGACCCTCTTGATGCCACAATCTCCCACTTCTATAGTTTATAAATGTTTGATTTAAAATATAGCCATTTTATCATTTGTACCACATTTACCTCATCTTACCACTATTGTGACTGGATGAGAAGCTAATGTAGCCTACACTGTCTGGTCAATTATTGCATGGACACCAGGGACCAATTAATGCTATCCATAAAAGCCTGAATCATTCTGTCAATTAACTAGAACTAACTATGTCATCAGATATATTACTGGTGAGCAAGTCTATTTGGTTGCAATATGTCTTGAAGGAGAGCAGTATCAAATGAATCACAATTGACTTGGACAACTGCTAGCATAATTTCAGAAGATGAAAAGACAAATGTGGTAGTTATTAGTGGTCCCCTGAGGAATTACGGCCAAGCAATTGTAATGTGCTAAGACTGTACTAGCAGGTGCCCACAGCACAAATCAGGCAGAGGGTTAAATCAATATTTTCAATTTCTTAGGATCAATCCAGTGTTTGAACAAGATGGAAACTTGTTAGCAATTGGCAGAATGTGTAAATGAAAAGTCAAACTTCTTATTATTTGTTAAAAAGGAATCAGTGCTCTGCATCATGCCCTTGGCACAAGGTAATGCTTTCATGATCCAGTTGCTTGGGCATTCACTAAAACTCTAGCAGTTCTTAAATTTTAATGGAGTGCAAAAGGTTACTTTAATACATGCCGAACATTCAAGATCTTTAAAAATGATTGAAGTGTCAATAGGAAAGTTTTTGAGCTGTGACAACAACATAGTTATTAATGATTAGTGCAAAAAGCAGAAGAAAACTTGATTACTTCAGGAAAGTCTCACCAGGAATGCAGCTTGACATCTTTGGTACAGCTTCACATTTATCCTGTTTCATACAAATAACCTTAAGCTCATTAAGTGATCCATTACCAATTAAGAGAGAGAAAAAGAGAAGTAGCCTTACAAATTGATTTCATTTATCACTGCTGAGTTTCAAGATGCCCATAGCAGGACTTAAAATATCAGCATCGTATCCTTTAGTTTTAACACAAAGGTATCAAATGCACCCTTATATCTTATTGTTGCTTTACAAAAAGAAGTCTCCAGCAACCCTTAACTCAAATTTGTGTATTATCCAAATCCTGACAATCAGGGTTTGACAAATTTGAGTTAAGCAAGCACACCCTTAAAACAACATCTTGGACAGGGCACAGCCAAATCTCTGGAAGTAAAAAACTGACAAGTAACATTATTGTACCTGGGAAAAAACAGGTGATGGCCAGGAAAGCTACTTGTACACCCACCTCTATAAGCTCATTATTTCAAACAGATCAGAAATATGAACCATTTTACATTTTAGAAAACTAATGTAGGTATTATTAGGAAAATAAAAAAAGAAATCCTGATGGTTAATTAAAAAGAGGAAACACCACATAAGAGTTTAGAAACACGTATGCCTAAAGAAAGCACCTATGCTTCAGAAATGAACACATCTCTCTATATTGGCTAGTACAGGAATTCTTTGCATTGTCTTCAGTGTTTGGATTTCAGCTCACAGACAACTGAAGAGGTAGGTAAAGCTCCTCTTTGCCAGGGACAGAAATACTGGTTTGAATATTCTTTGTTGACTGTTCTTTAATTGTGAAGATAACAATGATCATGACATAGGAAAAACAGTTCATCTAACTGGAGTGTCTTTTCATCCAAAGGATTTCAGGGCACTGTCAGCACCAGAGCAGGGACATAATCTCTTGCTCATCGTATGTTCAACCTATGAATTCACCGTTACAGGAATTTATTAGCAACACCTCTCTAGCTGATGTTTTTAAATAAGAGTTGCAGCCTTCACTGATAGAGGTCAAAATAATAAAAAGCATTTGAACTTCAAGAATCTGCACTCTTTAAAAGCTTTACATTTGATGCTGCAGATGAAATAGGAGATAGTTTTTCTTTCTCGGTCTTTGATCAGGGTGCTGAGCCAAATGAAATTTAAAAAGAGCAAAGTAGGTTTCCTTATTTCAGGGTTGATCCAGTTAATCTATTACCAATGTCTAAGTCACTGCAGCTTTGTCTGATTTGCAGAATACATTAGTCAATATCACCTTTTCTTCCACGTACATTTAACACAATATGGGTGGGAGTGTGCTCCAGTGTAAGACAAGTATGCTAAAACTGTGAGAATGTAAAATGTTGCAGTACTTCCTACTAAATTGACCCCTATTAATCATAAAAAAATAAGAGAAAGTACTGAATAATAATACAGCTGTTCTCCGAAGAATAATGTAGTGAAAGTAAGCCCTTTCATCCAAGATACACAGCCAATAGATTTATTTTCCTTGCCTCATGCCTGTATGTGCTGTGTATCAATGTAACAACACGTATTTGGCACACTCTTGGGTGAAAACCATTAGATGGCTTTACGGAGGATACAGCATACATATACTTCCTGGTGTTGGACTGGGGGGATCTTGAAGAACCTAAGCAGCATAGTGAACAAGTGCAATCACTTGAAACCAAGGTTCAGCAAATAGGAGACAATAAAACAGAGAGTAACTTGAAACCAGCCCACGCACTGCCCAAGAGAAATCTGCAGCCTGTCTCGCTCTCAGACACACCCTTGCAGCTCTTCTGGAAAGCTGTGCCCTGTTCACTAGACAAGGAGCTAATTGATTCGATCGCCTTCTGTATGCGCAACTATAAAATAAAGTGCCTAAAGAACAGCACGGACATAGAGCTCAGCTGACTGCATTGACAGACTCTGCTGTCTAACAACGTGCCCATCACAGAACAAGCACCACAATTGTTCCAGCCAGACGCCACGGGACCAAGAATGCATAATTTCAGTACTCGTGTGTCCAGCAGTAGGATATATTGGCAGCAGAATAGCAAACCAGCGTTAAGTTCAGCTATCGTTAACATTTTTCTCTACCATCTATGGAGTTACTGAAGACAGTGCAGAAGTGGGGCTGGTCCATCCTCCACCACTAGCTCGCACACCTGCCAGAATGCCTCCTCTCCCTGCATGTAACAACAGAATTTTGTCTTTCCAAAGCGGCATTTTAGTGCCATTTAGAAATTATATTCTTTAACTTCTTCCGTAATAGCTTTTTGAGTTGAAGTTTCCACAGTTACACAAGAACAGAGAAAACAAAGTCAGTCCTTCGTACTGAAGCCGATAGACCATTCACACCTCCATATCCTTCTTGTAATAGGGGCTTCTGAAACAGATGCAGTACTCAAGGTGGGGTCTCACCAGAGCAGAGTAGAGGGGGAGAATCACCTCAACATTGTGGTTTTCCTTTCCTTACCTCCTTGCTCAAGCCTCAAGCCTGATGAAAGATAACAATCCATACAGTCAGCCATATGCTTGATACAAGAAACTGAATCTGATCTGCTATTAATGCTCTTATCCTTAACTTGTCTTTACTAGTCACTAATCTTTTAACATACCTGGGGTTTGACTTTCCTCCCCTCCCCCATTTTATGACTCTGTAACTTTATTATGAATTTGAGCACCCACAATGAGACTTCCTCCCAGTCGACCAGCCTCACAGATTGAATTCTTTTCATCTCTGGTATCAGCATGATCCATCTTGATCTTGCCACAGTATCTTAGTAGGGTGTTTTGTCACATTACGGGTAAGATCCCAACATCTGCCCAAGTAAGCTAGGCAGTTATCCCACTCTGCCTAGGAGACAGGGAAGGCAGGAAGTAGGAATTCTCTCCAAGGCTAGACTGTGGCACACTAGCCTTCAGCTGTACCTTAAGAGGTGATGAGATGATTTGTCTTTTGCCCCTCAGGTAAGGTGGGAGAGCAGCAAATGAGTATCCACATGAACACCCAAAAGAACATTTACAGAGCGTAAAGCCAAGATTCTCAAATCTGTTGCTATACATACCCTATTATTTCTTCTATTTACTATTATTGCTAATATTGTTTCTATCATGTTACCAGTACTTTTCTGCCATGCAAATATATACTTGGATAAAAAATTTTTAAAATTTAAAAAATTTTAAAATATTTTCTTTCCTAAATTACACACTTTAAAAAGCAGAATAGTAACTCTGTAGATTATTTCTTTGACTAGTTTCTCTCCTGTAGTGCTGCAAAGTAGAGAACAGTATTTTACCATGACCTGTTCACATTTTTGTTGGATGTGGTGATGCTGTTAGCCAGAACAGGGGACTGATCATCACCCAAGAAAGACACCAGAACCAGAAAAATCACTGCAACTAAATAACAATCTGTAACCAAAAGCAATCACTTTGTGATATACTTTGTCTCATACATTCAATTAAAAAATAGTCATTAAAATGTTATTTACAATTCAGGTGTTGTGTTCAAGGTCAAAATGGAATCCAGTACATACTAAAGTCTGCTTAAAGGAAAAGGAGACCTCTGTAGATTGGAAATCAGTTGAGAAGTTACTCATGCTCCCGCATAACTCACAAATGCTGAATACTTATTTTATTCACAAGGCAGTGCCAAATTTAAAAAAAAAAAAATATGTTGCCAATTAATCTATGTTGGTGATGCTGAATTGCTGTATCACATGGATGATGTTCTGCAAGACACAGGTGTGTAGCCTGCATGATTTAGGCTTAGCATAATAAACATTGTTTTAATGTTAGATCAGAGTAAATCAGTGAAATCTATTCTAAGTCTGAGGCAATGAAGTTGTCTCCCTAGATTATTTGCAGAAATACGCCCGAACACTTCTGGACTCATGCAAATTTTCCTTATAGAGAAGAGGCAACTTCCTGCTTAACTTTGCACAAGTTAAATCCCTGAAGAAAAAAAAAAATTCCATAATTATAGGTGCAGTATCATTTACTGAAGACAACAGCATTTCAAATTTAATTATAAACCCTAAATGTACTTAGCTAATCAGATCAATTGCAAGTAACAGTAAAGCACATTCTAATTTTCAAGACAGATGAAATTTTGCCACCTCTCAGCTGCTGTGAAAGCCAAGACCAGGTGAAAACTAAGATAAAACAGACAAGCATTTTCCAAGCACCGCATTACAGAAAATTTTATGGGTGTGTTTACAGAGATGTTCCCTGCAGATCTTTGATTTGCTAAGGCTGCTTTTACCTTGCTGACCCTCTACTGAACAACCACCACCCTTTCTGAGGAGGCAACAATACTTTTGACGGGCCCCATCATCCTTTCTTTTCCCAGGAAGGCAACAGATGGGTTTTCAGATGTCTCTCTATGAATTTATGGGGACAGAACTGATTTTCCACACATAGAAACATAACTTAAATCTCAAAATAGCTCCTAAGAGGTCCTGCTGCAGACCATAATTGCTGTCCTCATTACTCTGACAGACCTGTAGTAGAGTGAAGTCACATCTTTCTTCAGGCCCTTGTTCCAGCAACAGGATTTTGCTACTGTTCTGCTGCTGCTAAGCTGGGGAGGCTGTCATTTCAAGCCACCTCTGCATGATGTCCACTGAATAACCAGCCCTTCACAAGAGGAAGGCAGCTGATTTGTGATTCTGGATCATCAAACACTTCTGGCTTCTGATTTATCTTTTCTGTAATATCAACTCTTTCTCTTTTCTGCAACAGTGAGTTTTTTGAGATGGGAACCGCCTCCTCCTTTTAACTGTGCAGTGGTTAGCATAATGAAAAATAAGCTTAAGAGTACTGCAGGACAATCATATTTCCAGTGCTTCAGCTAGGTAACAAGCCAGCAGACCATGTGACACACAGCATCTCTCTTCACAAGCCTCGGGTAATTCTGCTTTGGTTGCACATACTGTCATTCATATGAATGTTGTCTGGAGGGTACTCTGGGGAAAAATGGCAAAACTGAGTCCAAAACAAATGGTTTGTAAAAGCTAAAATCGTTACTGCAGCCAGTCTACTGTAAACAGAAGAGGAAAAAATTAGCATATACAATAATTGGCAGTTTGTTACATGGTTGCATTTCCCTTTATTGTAAACATCATCTTAAAAGCTCCTGATGACACAGCAGTTGCAAAATGAACTGCTCTAATCACAGCACACTCTCAGGTTGACACAAAGGCACTCTTCAAAGGAATTAGTATCACATTATAATTACATGACTATAATGCTATTTATTATTTGCAATAGTTGCAGTTACTTTGAGGTCTCAGTTCCTTGGTTCTGGCTGTTTAAAACAGTTTCTCACAGACCTTGTTTAGCACAGAGAATCAGAGACAACAGGTAGATGTAATGGGCAGGTGAAAGGCACAGCAGAGAGTAAAGAACAGCCTGACAGCTGTGCCAGATAAACTAACCAGTATTTTCCTCTTAAATAAATTTTGGCACACATAGGGGCAGGCAAATCAAAGCAATTCAGATGCTGCCAGAACCCTATTGACATTTATACAGTGTGCTGCTTCTCTATGAAAAAATGAATTTCCTCCAAAACACTCCACGACCTCTAAGGATGAGGGACGTGCCCCAACATCACCATCTCTAATCTGAAACAAAGGTAGGAAGCCTGGGCTGGGAGAAAACCACTAAGATGCACGAGGACCACAAGGAACATCAAACAGGTGGATGATCAGGAGCAAGGAGAGCACTGGTTGTACAAGAAAAAACACTGAAGAACAGTATGGTCCCACACATGTGAGATTGGGTGCTAGACCTGGCCAAAGCCTGGTGAGTCCAGTGTCTCACCTGTAAGTAATGGAGGTTGAATGTGAGGAAGGCTCAAGAGAGTTCTCCCACATTCAAATAACTTACAGAAAAACCGTGTCTGGAGCCAGAAGCAGTGCCTCTGGATATGATGTAGGATTCTTCTTCTGTCCATTTGCTTTCTGATTCTACATAAGCATTTTGCTTCCACTATATTTTCCAAAGAGTTTCATAGTTGAACTGTCTTGTATAGTTAGTGCCTTTTATTTGTTTTAACCTTGTCACTTAAACTTTAAATTGCTGCACAAGCAGCAGTGAGCAGCTTCTCCTCATTCACCTTCTCAGTGCAACTTGATTTTACAGACTCTGGCCCTATCCCCTTTATTAGTCATCTCTTCTGAAGTAGAGGTGCAGTCCACTGAGTCACTGTCTGTGCTGAAGCTGCTCAGAGGGAAATTCTTTGATCCTCCTTGTCACCCTCTTTGAATCTTATCCAGGTTTGCTGCTCTCCTTTTTGAGGGGAAGAATGGAAGCGCACAGCCTATGTAAGGCTGCCTTGGCTTCCAGACACAGCAAACCTCCCCAGTCCTGCAGCACCAAGGTAAAGGCAGATTTCTCAAAAATAATCCTGGAGCACTTTGTGCAGTGTTGCCACAAATATTCTCATTTCTGTCTCCTAATAAAATGTAAAGCTAAAAGTCAAAGCATCGCTTGGTACTTTTATTTCCTCACATTTTTTTGCTTACTTGCAAGTATGGAAATATTAGCATGGACAGGACTGTTTCAGTATTTGAAACATACAGTCCTCTCCCAAAGTCATTTGACGTTTTGTGGACCTCCAGACATCCACAGACCGCATGCTGAGTAACACAGCTTTTCAGTGCTTTAACAAATAGCCAAATGGGAGTTAAGGGGACAAAACAAGTTTGACTCAAACTGCCCTCTACAGTACAACTAACTGCTCAGGAATTTTTTGCGTATATTCAAAACCACTTGCATATAATTGGATGCTCATTTCCCATACTACAAATTCACACGTGTACACTTGAGTGTGGTTCACTGTCTTGGACCTGAGGCACAAAAGAGATTAGTGCTTCCTTGTGAAGATGCATCTTAATATGGAAGCAAACCTAAGAGCCACGGGGTTCATCGTTGAACTAACTATGAACCTCCAGTCACAGCATGAAAAATATGGCCAAAACCCTGTCAGAAACATTCTGCCTGTGATTTTAGGGCAAATAATAACAAACACCAACTATTTTCTCACAGTAGCTGACCTATGTGCAATTTTTTATGACTAGCTGAAAACTTGGAACAGCTGTAAGAAACGGGCAGTAAATTTAAGCAAGACCAAAGTGGATTAGCAATTGTACTGAAACAAAATGTTACAAACCTGAGTGATAAATTGCATGATGCCCAGAATGGAAGGCTGGAGGCTGCTGTTGCAAAGGATCACCCATGAAGACAGAATCACTGAACAAGAAACAAAATCAATATATTCTTGTATATTTAACTATTTTATTGCTTCTAACTAGTCCCAATAACTTCTTTCTGACTGAAAGAATGAAAATTTTTCATTTATTTGAATTTATCACTAACTGACATCACAGTTCCAACAATTCATAAATTTCCACACCGGTCAGCACACTATGACCCAACAAGGAAAATGTTATGCTGACCTCACTGCAACAGCAATGCCAAAACCTAGGAGACACAAAATTACCAATGTTTTAGCAAGGGCATTTAGATTGATTCAACTGCTTGAAAAACTACTATGATACTCAAAGGCAGATGTCGGAGTTGAGGACAAGAAAATGATTGAGTCCATATGTTGTGGAAAAACACACGGGATAACAGCTCCTTGGGAGGAAGGTTGCAGAGACTAAATATGATACATACAATGTACGTATCTAAACGTTATAAATATTTGTTTTATATTATTTAGACTTATTGGTAGAGCTAAGGAAGCCACAAAGAAGTTTACACTGAGAGAAAGTCTGGTGAAAGGCAACAATCCAAACAAAATCCCCAAAACTCTACAATGTAGGATTATGGCAACATTCTTAGCACTCGATATGATGTATTCCCCAGGAACCATAAGAACTCCTATTCCACCTCAATAGCTCACCTATTTTAATACCCTTATTCTATTAGTTATGAGGTTTAGATGTTCCAAATAAAGTTTAAATGACAGAGTAACTTGCCCACAGCTTATTTCCAGTTTGCAACATGAAGAACTATCCTCAGCAGTTCCTGGACATACACAGAGGAGGGTGACAAGGGAACTGTGACCCACTTGCTCCCAGAGAGCCAAGCCCCGGAAATACAGGGAGCAGAAGCACCCAGCCTATACTCCAGTAGTTCTGCAAGAGGGCTGAGCACCTCTCTCCCTTTCAGGAAGGTTTGTGTGTGTTTAATTACAGGCAGGTGCCAGGAGAGAGCTCAGCACTGAGTTTCCCCCTTCTTTGCCTTGTTATATTTGCAATACTTAATGTTCCATAATTGATTACATGCAAGCTGTTACCAGCTGTACCTACAAGGTTCTGCAGATTCACTTTGAATGTAGATGCAGTCAAATTAGAAATGCTCAGGCCACAGCGCAATTCAGTGAGTATGTTTGGCAAGACAGAAACAAAAGAATTAGAGCACTGGAAACTAACCTTTCAGGAGCAAGACAGGTTTACTTTGAGCATTTATTCTGAAAGGAATGAGGTTGTAGCTTCAGTCTTTAACAGTATTCATCATAAAAGCACTACAGATAATATCCCATAATCAGTGATTTCTGATCAGGAGAGTCCAATAAGCAATTTTCCAGCACATACTGGAACTAAGTTACAGCTGTAATCTGAAAAAAAAAAAAAATAAACAAAACAATGCTCCAGTCTACATTTCAACACAAAACAGAGGCAAAACAATTTAAATGTTTTGGCTGTTGAGCCATTTGAGGGACTGGCCACATCTTCCATTAACATTAGCAGCCAAACCCTCCAGTGCTTTGGAGCACTCACACTTAAGAGTTTTCTTAGCGTGTACAAAGCATCATCTTTTATTGTTGCTTAGCAGTGGTGACTCCCTCAGTACCAGTCTTGGTCCAGAAAAGTAAAACTATGTCAATGTAATGCAAATTAGTTTTTTATCCATCTTGTTGGAAAAACTGTTGGAAGAAAATCAGTTCGAATTAAACTCAGTTCAGCAGGACATTCCAATTTTACATCCTCTCTTTAAAACTAGTGTATATAGTTATTATTAATTTCTGAATCACACCATGTACACTTTCCTATAATAACTGCTAGCTGAAGTCAACAGCAGTACTGTCATCCATTTTAATGGGCTGGGATCACGCCACAAGACACAAAATAAAGACACTTCTTGTTTCAAAATGCTTTGAATCAAAACAAGAAAAACACAAGAGATACGCTGGGAAACCCAGAGGGATGAATGACTAGGAATTTAATTTCTCATTTATTGCTAATATTATTGTTGACTTGCTTGTTAATGTAACGTAGCACTTACATTAACGGATCTGTGTCAGAGTGACCCACTAATGATGATTTGTATCTGCTGCCAGGAGAGGCGGACATAGAAGAGACTATTTCAGTGGTGTTCAGGGGCTATTTCCCTGTCATTTAGGGGATTTAAAGCTCTTAAGCAGTTATGGCCTTGTTTATTTTTTAATAATTAGAGTTGGTTGGATTGTAAGTCCAAGAAGGCAGAGGCAGCATACAGGGCCTCTGACATCCATAGCACAATTGCAGCACAAAGCAGGCATTACAGAATTGTTTTTTCTCCCCTCCTCACCAGATGGGGAGTATGAAAGAGCCTCCTAATTTTCTTGCACAATGCCTCTGCCAGCATAGCTATGTCCCTCTGCAGGTAAAGGTGCCTTCTCAACCCCAAAGCAAAACAAAGGACAGGACTTCCTAAACCACAGCTCTCAGTGTGCGTGACTGGTGTTTATTCCTCACGCAGGACTGAGCAGCCCTCTCTGCTGCACCTTTTCTTTGTGGTTCCATTAGCCACTGTCACTAGCTGTGATCTTGGCCTCGTGCTCCCGATGCAACTGAAATAAGTCTGCTGGAACTGAGCTGCCACGGGAGCACACTCCAGAGCAAGGAGCTCCCTGCTTATAAGTGTGGTTTTTGCTCCATGCTGACACATCACCTTGGCTTCCAGGTTAGCATGGCCAGCACCATGAAGCCCTTGCAGAGGATCAAAGGTAGCTGGGGAAGGGGCCATGGCAGGAGAGGAAAAAGAAATATCAAATATTTGATCTAGTGAAGCCATAACTATCTAGCAAAAAAAACCCCAAAACCCTAGATTGGACATCTGGATATATTTGTTTAAAGTACAAGCATCAGGCAGTGGCAAATACCCTCTTTTGCAAGAACAACCTGCATTCCCCATGGAGGGTCCATCAGTAGAGCTGTGCTAGCAAACCTCTCCTAGCATACACAAACCAAGAAGTCACAGAAATACACCTCCAGCCCAAGCTTTTTGAAATGCCTTCCATCAAATTTATTCTTTATTAGGGGTCACTGATCATGATTGCATAACAAAAGGCACAAGGGGAATACGTACTTGGAAATGTCAATTTGTAAGACAAGATAAAAACAGCTGCTTGTAATGGCAGGCATGGATGGATACACAGGGAAGATTGCCCTAAAACCAGTTTGATTTGGTTTTGTCTGGTTGCTTTTCAAAACAGTATGCTTACTATTCCATCTAGGAAACTGGTATCACTTTCTGGTGAAATCTGTCAACCTTTACTACAGTGAGCATTCATGGACACAAGTGTCCGAGCAGAATAGGCTGATTAAAATAGGTAGAACACAATTAAAAATATTTGAGTGGTAACTAAACAACTGCTGCTTTTAATCATGGGTGATGTTTATATCTGTGCAAGTGGGTGTAAAATTCTTTTGTTATTAAGGCAAAGCAGTGGGGAACCAAGCCTGTGGCTTGCACTGCAACAGCAATTACGCTACCCCATCTCCCATCCTTGGCCTCCACTAGGGAGAGCCAATACCAGCAATAAATCAGTAACTCTCTACTCTTCACATCTTTGTTTTAAAATCATGCAGAAGCCCTCATATATCTGTAGCAAACACTGGAAGGAGAACCAGGCAAGAGATATTATCCAGGCTCTAGCAAAGCAGTTGCAAACCAAGAGTGCTTCTTGCTGTTCTTCCCTTAACTAGGCTGGTGCTTTATCCACCCCATCTATGAGTATTTAGACTGCAGGCTCTTCAGGCCAGGGACCACCTACAGTGTGCATGTTCCTACAGTCTCTGAAACAAGGCTTCCATTTTTTCTGGTTCTCCCTAGGCTAGACCATAATAAATATGATTATTTTAACAATAACACACATTAATAATCGTTTATGCATTGCTTGAGTTTTCCTTTGAAATGCAATCTGTACTCTCCTCCCTCTCAGCAGTTTAATAGTTGGCTGAACTTTTCTCAGTTAACTAAGTGCCATAGGTAAAACCCTCTCCATTATCAGCACTTCTAATCTTCGAGTAATTTAAAGCAAACATCTTTCTCTGTGATTGCAAATGAGTCCAATGGTTGTGGGGTTTGTTCTGTTGGGTTTTTTTGTTTGTTTGTTTTATGTGGGGTTTTTTTGTTTGTTTGGTTGGTTGGTTTTTAAATATTTTTTACTTTTCTGAACATCTGAGTTATTTTCTAACAGCAACCTGTCCTGGCAGCAGTAGCACAGACATGTCTAATGCTGGCTGTTAATGGCTACATCACCATTCCCATTTCAGTGAGTGCTCTCAGACCCTCTTGTACCTACATCAAGCTGTGCTCCCAGGCTTGGCCAGAGTCACAGCTCTGTATAAGACAGCCAACTCCTCTCGAAGCCTGTGTCTTCCTGAGCTCAGGGATGGAGCTCTACCTCACTTCAGCATACTGGGCTGTCTGCTCTTTCACAGGCATCTTCGAGTTCCCGGGGCTGTGGGAGGCCACACCATTCTCAGCCTTCCAGCACGTCGCTCTAGGAGCGGGTCTGTGCCTGCAGCACTGGAAAGCGTGCGGGGGCAGCGGGGGTGCCAGGGAACAGCTGCGTGGTGCTGAGCGATCACCTTTCTGGGCAGGGATCTGCAGCCAGAAAAGTCTGCATAAATGTTATGAACTTTGCTGGCATGCTGAGGAAAGGAATCAACCAATGCCTCCCTAGCCCTGAAAATAACCTCACAGCCAGGCTGCTGGTTGGCCTCTGGCTCCTGCATGCCTGCAAAAGAGCACAGCGGTGTCACAGTGCTGGATGGGTCTGTCCACGCCATCCTGCCCGTGCATGAGGCTCTGCCATGCCCATGTGTGCCAGTGGCCAGCTGTACACTACAAGGAAAGAAGTCCAGTCTCCTCCATGAGCAAACAATCCAACGTTTCAACTGGCTGTTTAAAGAACTGCCTTCCTCTCATCTCACTTGACATCAAACACGATTATACATTAAGAGTAGTAAGGATGACATAGGGCCCGAGGGGCCCCATCACAGACCAAAACCCCACTGTGCTAAGCACTGTACAAATACAGAGCAGAGATGATCCTTTCCCCAAAGAGCTTACATCTAAGCATAAAATGAAAAAATCTCATTATTGACAGATTAATGACAATCTGTCAGAGCAACCATTCCTATTAGGAGTGTCTTCGGCAGAAAAGTAGTACAGGGCCCCCATAATTAGCCAAGGATAACTAATCTCATGTGAAAATTGAACAGTTAAAATTAAGGACTCATCTCCATGGTAATGTACGTTAAAAATGGTGAGAGTGATATAAGCACACACAAACATTTTAAACACAACATGCAGATGGGTAAACTCCCAGTGAAGAAGCCAAGGGATGGATTTCTTCTGTGACCTTCATAAAAACATGCAACATGTTACTTAAACACCACTTCTAAGGACATCTGTGAATTTTCCTTTTCCAGTCTATGCTTCTAAACTAGCTCTAATACTAATGCTATAAAGATAACAAATCACTGATAGGCTATGAGTTGGGGTTTTTTGCATATTAGTGCTATCTTAGATATTTCTGCGAAAAAATTTCCCTCAAATTAGTGCTTCTTTTGCTGATCATCTATAATTCAGTTATTAAATATTAGACAAACACAGTGTTAAGCTTCCTGAGTCACGCAGCTTCCATAATTACAAGATGTTAGTACAGAAAAGGTTGCAAGTGTTTGTTCAGCACACACAAATTGCATCCACATGCAGCCTAAAGACAATTTCACACTACTCTTGTTCAGTCTCTTAGTTGCCATCTGAGATTGAGAAGCCTTTTGATATTCAATACAATATTTGATAGTGTCAGCACTTAGATGATATCTAAGTATACGTCAAGAAACACAACTAGAAGACGGAGCTTGAGGAAAAAATGATCTTATATCCCCACAAGGTGTAAAAAAGCACACGTTCATGCACGTCAGTGAAAATCATGCTGATTTACATGATGTGAACATCTGGCTCTTTTCCAGGGGTAAGGACTTACTGCCCAAGGGCAAGAAACAGCCCATGACACTATTTCACATGGGAATGTGATTTTCCCTGCACTATTACTGGGCAACTCTCCCATCCTCAGGAAGGAAAGATTCTGACCTCAACTTCAAATGAAATTATTCAAATTGAAATTACCTTAGACATAAAATGATTAGGCTACCATCTAGGGCCTGAAGCACTATGGTTACACCATCAGTGTCTAACTGGAACATTGGGACTTGTGAATTTTCACACATTTATTATGACCCGTCCTGTTATTTACTCCTGTTATGTGATCACCAGGATGCACAGAGTGTTTAGGTCTAGTCATGCAGTTCTGACATTAAAAAACACTCCAAACACCCAAAAATTCGGTTTCAATACTGCATTAAACCTCTCACTGCAGACTTGTAAGAGTTGTCTGAAACCAATCATCACAGCAGCAAGCAAACTCTTTGGTACTGAAATAAAAATACACACATTTTCAGCAGTTTAACAAAAACAAGGCAATAGTTCTAAAGTGCTTGCTGATCAAGAGGACAAAATGAGTGTCCTAAAAATGAGAAAAGTGAACTTAGAATTAACTGAAAGTATGTGACAGAATGCAAATGGTGCAATTCTGATTCTCTAAAATAAAAATCTGCCAAATCTTAGTTATGACAGCCATTGGTACTGAAAGAATTGTATTTATAGCTTATGCACTGCTTTAAAACACTCCCAGAGATGAAGAGTTCCAGATTTCATACAGTTAATATATTATACCAGAAAATGTCTATTATTGATGTTTTTAATTGACACACACTGATAGACATTATGCCATTTGAAAACAAACAAACAAACAAAACTAAAAAACAAAACAGAAAAATAACAGCTTTGTCTGTACTTAATAACTACAAGGCGTGGGTAAGAAACAGCTAAAGCATAAAACCCTAAGGACAAGGCTTCATTGTGAGCATTAAATAATTATTACAATACAAAATTAGTCAGAGTAATATCTCTGTTTTACTTCAAGCAATAGGAGGTCTGATCCAGACCTAAATTTACTATCAACTCCAGCTATGATAGCATTTCACACTTTTTTTTTTTCCTTATCATTAAAGGGCCAAAATAAATCTTACTTTTTAATCACTCAGTTTAATTTCTGAAGTCCAGTTTCTGATCAGAATTCCTTTTAGAATGTAAACTTGCCCCGGTTTTATATCTAAGTGTATTTGAATTTGTTTCTTATGTAAAATGCTCTTTTCCGTAAGCAATTGACTATGCAGAGGAGAAACAATGGAGTTTCTGTCTTCCCTGAAAAGTCACAAATAAATGTTATTAGGAATTCAAAATTAATAATTTTTTGAGGAAAATAATGTTCTTTTAACTCCATTATAATTTTTACACAACAGTAGATGCAACGTAGGGTCTTGCATTTGGCACTACACTTCCAAATAAAATGTATATTGAAATTCAGTCCGCTTGTATATTTGCCAAAAGGAACCTGGTACATAAATTCTCCTTGGTAGAGGAGCTGTGGAATCAACTTACAAAAAATGTTGCATTAAATTGAATGTTAGCATTAAGAAATCTGCTACATACCTATCTGATTATTATTTATATTGAGTAGCACCCTCCATTTCGAATCCAAGAGCAGAACCTTGCTGTGCTAGATTGAAAAAAAAAAAATGAATAAATGAATGAATAAACACACTGCAGCAGGTCCAATTGGCAGAGCCAGCAGGGCTAATTGCCTTATGCTTCTTCCATGGCTTGGAAACAAAGAAGCCCATACCTGAAAGCAAGGCCAAAAAATCCTGCAAAGACCTGTCATGTGTGGCCTGCCACCCAAAGCCTGTACTGAGGGGTCTTGCCCTCCCCACAGCACAGGTCTTTTCCTTGAGGAAACAGGTTCTTTTTTTTTTCCTAGAGAGTATGCAGATCCAAACCAGTGACAGTTGAAATATATGTCATTCTAATGGGTTCTGTCATAACTGGGCATAACAGAGCAATGTTAGAAAGCATTCATCAAAGATATGACAGGGCTTTCAAATTATGCTGCCTTTCAACTCACTGCTTAATAGAAATGTGCAAAGTGATACACCACCACCTCATCAGCATCACTAGCAGCAATTGACTTATTTTCTTTGGGAGCAGCTATTCAAAAGTATCTTGACTGAACTTGAGAGTCATAATTGTAGAAACTACAGTTGAGGGATTTAAAAAAAAAAAAAAACCAAACCAAAAAACCCACACTGCCCGTGTGACAAAGTAATTATATAAACCTATTATTTTTAAAACAAACATTTTAGCTCCAGTAAAGTTGCTTGCTTTGCTTTCCCAGGATGAACAAAAATTCCCTTGTTCATACCTAAGGGCTGCAGTATGGGTTCCCGACACCTCCACAGCACTCTTACCATCCAAGTCTCTTCAGATGGCAAGCTCTCTTGAGCTTCCTACTCCACTCAGTGTTTCTTACATGCTACCTTAGTAAAACTAAGAGTAAAGAATATATTACTGTACATTTTCAAAAGCTTTCTATGAGGATCACACCTTTTATGCCCTCAGAAATCAAGAGAAGTTTTTGCATTAACTCAGCTGGGGTCAGGAGTCAGGAAAGCTTACACCCCACTGAAAACAGTGAGAAGTTCTCACTAATTTCAGCTATGGAAACAAGCTCCCATCTCGTGTCACCATTCAAGTACACACCAAACATTGCTGTTTTCACACATCTACAAGAAACCTCCTTCAAAGTCTAGATTCTAATTAAACCAAGAGCTCACCAACAGTGTTTAACTCTGATAGACTGTAGTCCAGCAAAGTATGCAAGAACATGTCTAGCATTAGTTGCTTGGGAGTTTTCTGGCTAGCTTTTGGGGTGTGAAGTGTTCTCAGCTACAAGCCTGTACACAGCAGTTCTTTGTAAAGCTCTGGTTACCGAGGTGGCACATCAACTCACTATGAGTATTTGTGACTGGCAGGCCTTCTTTAGTTCTTGCCTCTTTATGGATTTAGACATCTAGATTTAAGCAATTAGTTTTGCATATTTTGCCTTTTGGGTCTGAATCTGGCTGTCATGACAGCGCCTTAAAAAAACCCATTTATGTCTTAATTGTTACATATGAAGAACTCCACTGCTTACAAACACACTTATGTTTCCTTACCTAGTAAATTCATGAGTTATGGACATTTTTTTCTCTGCATAGTACCAACCTAAACTCAAGAACCCTAATGCCAAATTTCCATTGCTTAAGCTGCATTTGCTTTACATTTGTCTCACAGCTATTTCACTTCCTGTCTTCTACTTCCAGCACAGGAACAGAGCCAAAATCCAAATTCACCTCAGTTTCTGAAACTTCCTTCTCCAGTTTCCCATTTCCTTATTTCTACAGTGGATTTTTTTCAGTTTGTTCTTATGTTCCATAGCCATTCCTGTTTAACCCACTCTGACTGCTTCTGTTAAAGCCCTGCCATACAAAGTCCCCAAGCCTTTGCCCTCATGGGTTCTAAATGAGAGATGTGACCCATCAGCTGTCACAGGGCTTTTTGCAGGCACCTGTGTTATCTTCCTGCAGGAAGCAGTACACTTAGATTCCCCGTATCGCTGTTCTGCCACAGAAAGAAGTTACCTTCCTGCTGCCATGGATGCACCAGGATGCTGGACAGGACCGCATGCCCTGAAGGGGCAAAATCTTCCCTTTCAGAAAATCATTACCAAGTCCACAGATTTCTGGGTGGAATTTTGAAGATGTCCATGACCCAAAGAATTCAACTACTTGAACAAATACTGGTATTACAAGCTTGAATTGGACTAGTATTAGATGATAAACATCCTTGCTCTGTATCTACACATAGGCTTGCACTTCCCTCTAAGTGAGGCATTAGTGTAGGAAAACCAGACACAAAATCTATGTCTCTCCCTGGGCTTTCATTTCTCTTCACAAGTATCGGACCCTCCTGTCTCTAGCTCACCACACTCACAGGCCTGGGGATTCGCCACAACAGCACACCTCAGGCCCCACCACAGTCTTGGTATCACAGATTATGAATAAAGAGGGCAATGCCTCTTCTTTGCTGATTTCTTTCAGAGCTCCTAATAAGATGCATTATGACAAAAGACACACAGGCACACACAGACACGCACTCACACCCCTATTTATTGGGCACAGAGCCTTTACACTTAAGGTAGTACATCAGAACCCTGAACAGAATTTTTAGTTCATATATTAAACAACCATTCCTTTGCCAAGACATTAATTTGAGCCTCCGTTTTCAACAAGTTACTGATTTCTTATGAGTTCTCCAGGGGTATTCAGACTAAACCACGCATGGCACAGGTGTTCAACCCTAGCTGCCTGAAGGGACCTCCGGCAGAGCAGCAGCTACCCAGACAACAGGACCACTGGGCACACTGTGCAGAGCAAGCTGGGTTTCTCAAGCATGCAGCACCTTCACATCCACAGCCCTAATTTGGAGGGAATGCCATTAAAAATAACCCATGACCTCAATCCAACCTTCTATGGCCACACAGTTTTGCCTGACAGTGGTCTTTTACTTAAATCCGACATGAAATAAAGTAAGCACCCTGTCAATTTTTGTACAGCATGGAATTCTGGCTTGTAGCATCCCACAACAGAGCAGTAAGAATATATGCAAAAAAAATTTTTTTTTAAAAAAAAAATTTAAAAAAAAAAAAAATCCTTGTCAGCACTCTCCTAACTGCAGTGGCTATGGGCCAGATTTTTCATGATGCAATTTCCCAGAGGAGTTGGTTTTCACCTCATCTGTTCTGAAGGAACTCCAGTGGAGCTGCATGGGTGAAACTATTTTTTTATATGTAACCTGCTATCACATTTTTGTCCAGAGAATCTTGTTCTGTATTTTAGTGTAATTCTTTGTAACCAGTTGCAAGACAATTTTCTTCAAAGAAAGCTCTTATTAGGCCTTATATCTATGACCTTAGGTTATCTTTTATAGTTTAAACTACCTAAGCTTAGAAATCAAGTTTTGCCTGTGATAGCCAGCCCATCAATTCATTTGATTGTCCAGCACAACTTGCAATTCTCGCAAGCAATTTGACAACTGCAAGTATTTCGTACTGCATGTTATGGAGTCTAGTGCTGCAAAAATAATGAGACCTGGAATTACACACAGCATTGCAAGTCTACTCATTTAACCATGATTTTCCAGGTAATTTAGATGTTTTGATAACAGTCATACTACAGGCCAACCTGTCATATTACTCTTATCACAAAAAATTTCATGTGCCTGTCTCCTAGCTTGCACACATGCCAACTCTCAGACTATCATCAAACCTTCCCTAACTCACAGGCTACATAAGCAAAATATGTATTTTTATTGTATGGCTTCATAAACAGTTGAGCCTTCCAGCCACTAAATAGTGCCCTCAAGTAATGTACTATGATTTGTAATTTTTTACAAGAAATGTATGACTCTTCCTTGATGGGAATAACAGAAGAAATCTGGGTGAGCCTGGTCCACTAGAGGCAAAGACCTGGACTCTGTTCCTGGTGACTTCTGTTACAAGCAGGTGAGGAAAGGTCTCCTGCCTTTCCCCTTAGTCCTCCACAGAAAGGCCCCTTGTTTGCCTATCCTGGAATGAAATGACAGTGCAGGTTGGAAAGCTACCACCCGTGGCCACCCACTCCAACCCTTTGCTGGGGATTAGGACACTTTTCACCAGCTCTTGACAAGTGGACTGGCCACAGCACATCTTCTGCCACGAAAATAACTCCCCACGGTCAAAGGTGGCCCACGAGGCACAAGGGGACAGTGATGGCCAGGAATTGCTTGGTCATGAGTCACCATGGCAGGGCAGCAAGCCCAGAGCTCCTGGTGGGAACTGAGGTGGAGGAACCTCGCCCTGGCTGCCAGGACAGGGTGCCCAGGTGCCCCGGGCAGGATCAGGGCTCCTGGCAGCAATGATGCTGCAGGTGGTGGCATGAATTACAGAATATGAAGATTTTTTTTAATGTCACATGATTGCAGTAAATCATAGAATAATTAATAAATAAAAAATTTAAAATATAAAGGCAGCCACCCAGCTCTAGAGACCAGAGAGCAGTCTGGGCTGACCATACTCACACAGTTATGGGTGGCTGTCCCACATCATCAGAGAGTTTCTCTCCCACTTTCTCCTCCTTCACCTCCTGGCTAAAGCCCTGCCTGCCTGGGTGGGAACCGGGACAGGCTGTCCCCGGGCATAGCTCAGCGCCCACCCTGGGAATGTGACTTCACAACTCTTTGCACGGCCCAAGTTTAGCAACCTGTAACAATATCTCAAATCCCTCTTACTGCTGTATTTAGTTAGCTTTACTTCTGACTGCTTTTATTTCTGCCATTAATCTGCAGCTTGGGGCCAGTGAACACTGAAGCCTTACAATACGCTGTAGTATGGGGTTAACCTGCAGGATCTCCTTAAATTACATGGATGGTTTCATTCAAAGAAAAATAAGCAGGTACAGAAAAGCCAGTCTGAAAGCAGACTGTAAACACCATGTTGCTTTCAGCAAGTTCAGTTCGCTTCCAATTCCAATCGGATATTTTCATAATGAATTTGTCAAGTTGATGCCATGCAAGGGGATAAGTGAGCAGTTAGCTTTGTCGTTCAGGCTTTGTTTTCATGTTATCAACAACAATAAACAAAACAAAACAAAATCAACACACACACACCCCCCAACAACAAACAAGTCATTAATGGGAAACAGTAAAACATAAGAATGCAACAGCTTTTAAACATACGGGAGCCCTCATCTGAGCAAGAAATTTCCCTGGAAAAGACTGAGGTGAGCTCGCAACTTTCAATCCACAATCTATTTCTACAAAACTTAGATGACATTGATTAAAGTTATTACAGAATAGGTGAATGTACACAGCTTTGCAGACTGGCTTTACTAGAATGAATTATTCATATCTTACTTTCATAAGTGAACGCCTTGCGAAAACCATCATACAGTATGTTTCACTGCTGCAAGCTCTGCAGACTTGCGGCAGCTGTGGGAAAGCAAGCCCAGTTCTTTCTCTGAAAGAACATGCATGAAAACAAGACTGTAAAGGATACAGTTATTTTGGAAATGGATCAGTCTTAAAATGTTAAAAACAATTTCTGTACCTGGACCCCCCCAATAATATATGTGGCCTTGTAACTCATTTTCCTGTTTTCAGAATTTTTTTCTCTTCCTTGCTACTTGACAGTAGCTGAACATCTATTTTAGTGGAATTCTGCCAGTTCATACAAGCTGAGGATGTGGCCCGTATTTTCAAAAAGGGAGGTTCTTTCCACTGTTTTGCCATCTGCCAAGCCCTACTTTGAGCTAATTAAATAATGTCAAGTTCTAGCAGGCATTTTCAGGCCATTAGAGTTTTCAATTTCTGGACCCCTAAAGGTGCCTGGCTTCAGGAGAACTGAGCTACAGATTCAAAAGTGCTGACAATTCTGTCTTTTAAAAAGGTCAGAAAACACTCTTGGTGATTTCCATCCAAAGTAAGTTTGTGTAAGATCTGCAAATGTGAGCAAACAGTCTTACACATTTGGAGTCACTAGAGGATTGCCTTGAAGCACCTGTTGTTTCAACTCTGGCAGTTACTAAGTTAGGTAGCATTGGAAGCAAACTTGTGTGATCCCTCGCGGTAGATTGAAGGGTGCAGACAGCTTACTCCTGATAAACAGTAAGGCTATTTATCATGTTGAATTATCCCCCCCCTCAGTAGTCCTTGTATTGCCAGCCATAGTCCATCACCTCCACAAGTTGCTTTATGCACTACCTCTCCCCACATTAAGCCCTCTGGCTTCCCCATAGCACCCCTACAGCTGCCACACTGGCTGCAGGGAGAAGCAGCAGAAACTGGTCACCTGCAAAAAGAGAATTATTTTACTTACCTTCTACTCTACAGTTACAAACATAACAAGCATTAAATGCCTCAGAGATACCTAAATGAACAGTCATTCCATGTAACCATGGATTTCCTATCATTCATAGCATTTTCTTTCCCTCTTTGCTATTCACATGATAAACCTACTTATGCTACTGGTCTTAAAACAGACTGTAAACAGACAGAGCAGAGATTGTCTCATCTTGTGTGCACAAGAACTACTACAATGGAGCCTTTATCCTGCCTGCAGACTTTCAGCACTGCTATAATTCAAATACTACTAATAATGATAGTGAATGTAGAATAGTATGAGCAAGACATTAACATGAACAGAAAATAACCCTCTATCAACCAGAAGCTTTACAGGAATAATGGAGTACACCAGCAACACTGGCAGGGTTTGCATGCATCCTGCTTTTTACCCCGAAAGAGCCCAAAACACCTTCTCAAATCTATGGAAAGACAGTTTCAAACACATCATATTGAATGAAGCCTTTTATCAAGATCCAGCAGCCCCACATGCCACTGGGGGCTAAAAAGGCAAACAGTCTTTGCCAGCTGAAACTGTCACTGGAAAAGGGAATGGAGGCCAGCACATACCACCATGGCTGAATGACAAGCTCTGGCTTCTGGTCTGCCTAGGATAAAACAAGAATTACCCCAGTCTAAATCAATCTCTCATCTATTGTACTGCCAACTAAAAAAACCCCAAAAACATACTAACCAACCAACAACAGAAAAAACCCCAAGCCAATAAAACAAAACTAACAAACCAAGCATCAATAATCAAAACCAAAAAAACAGTACCTGCCACCCAGCCTCTCCTGCCAGAAGTATCCTGGTTTCAGGCCAGACATAAATGTCAGATCAAGACACCAGTAAGACTTGACCACTGTTTCAGTGACACAATCACACTTTCAGGTCAGCCTGCACAGAAGTATGTGCATGTGTGGGCACACCTCTGTATAAAATTCAAACATGATTTAAGTATGTCATCCCACACCAACAAAGGCATATTAGTACAAATCCGTGCCTACTGTAACTGAGTCACATGAATACATAGCAGATAGTTTAACACCATTTTAATGGCTAATATAAAGAAGCCTAAATGTCCACTATACTTTGATTTATAGGACCACAAGACCTCTTTTCCTTCCCTTCCTAATTAACGTATTATATGGAACAAACACTCAGATTTCTCTTGAAACCATGTTAATGTCCAGGGAAACAAATAGGACTTTAATGACCAACAAGGCTGATCAGGGTACAGAGACGTCCTCCTACTGGACAAGCTGAAGCTGCCTGAATCTGCTCAGTTTGAAAGCAAGGCAAGTGTCCTCACAGACCTGTATGAAGGTCTGCCTGTACCTGCAAGGCTCATAGGTTTGTGAGTGTTACTACAGACAAGGGAACACCTCGTGGGGCAGGCTGCAAGACATTGTACAAAAGGCCCAGAAGTAAGGCGGAGTTGTAAAATGCACAATACTTCTGGCAAGTCACATGCTTTAAAACTGGATGTAAATCATTGCAAACTTCAGCTTCTATTTCCACAGAACTTTTTAAATGTTTTTGCTTTCACACACAGGGCCCTGTTCAGCATCTTGCTGCCATGGTGTTTTTCTATCTTGACAATTCACTTCCGTGAGCAGGCATGCGGCCAACTCAAATGAGACTCAATGCAGTGAAAAGCCCTTCAGGTAAACAGTGTGATAAGCTAAACTGCAAAAAGGAGACAATGTTTTTGGACTATGAGGCAGTTGCTATGGAGACGGTTGCTAATTAACTGCATTCAGCCAAGAGAACAAAGGGTTTAAGGGCAGACGGGACTCTGTATCTTAGAGTGAGCAATGCATAACATCTTATGCAATCTGCACATCTCTCATATCTGGAATACCTGAGCCTTTGCTTAGGCTGCAAAATACCTCAAGAAATTACAGTGGGGTGGTTTATTCCTTTAAATTTCAACTATTTTTTAGGTAATTAATGATCTATTATTATTTTTAAAACAAAATCCATACTTGTAAGTCAAAAGTATGGCGATAAATGCATCAAGTGAGGACTCTATTAAACACTGAAATATTATCAGTTACTGCTTTCAGAGCTAATAAAAATGCCATTGAAAAATAATGTACCTATTTATTATTCTCTCTTGCATCTTAAGCTTACAATGGTTGGAAAGCTTAGAATAATTAATTCTTTAATTCCATCCTAAATGAAGTTTTTAGCAATATAACTTTGACATAAATACTGTATTTACATTCAAATAGGCTGTTCTGAACAGACATTGTATTACATTAAAGGGCTTATATTTTGAGATAGCTATGTATTATAATTATTTGCTATTTTTATAATGCACTGTAGGCCTACAGTACTGTAGAAGACACACAGATTTGTCAGAAGTGGCACAAATCCCAGAGCCTCTCACAGTTCCAGCTTATGGGGTCCCCACGTGTCACTGGAGAAATTGCCCATGGACACAGCAGCTCCTGCAAACCCAAGGGCCAGGGCATTCATCAAGACCTGGTGAGAGCTGCACAGGCTGAGCTCGGGCCAGACCAGGCACCTTGTGTTGCAGATGGGCAGATCCTAGTTCTTTAATGATGGAGGATGCAAAAGTTGAGCTCTTTTCTTTAGTGAAAGCTGAGAAAAGAAAAAAAAGCCAGCTGTTTATTAGAAAGCCCCTTCCATTAGAGATGAAAAGCCAATGGATAAAACACATCTCTACTAACACAAGATCTCTTCAGATCTGGATAAATAAAGCAACATTTTTTCCTTTTAAAGTCACTAAATGATTTAAAGAAAAACAAACCAGGGGATATTATTATTATTAAGATGCTGTTAGGATTTAAAGAGTCACAGTCAACTTTGAAATGAAGTCCTTACTAAGGGGAATGGGATGAGTTCACACCTCATATGAAGATATTACTTTAGCAAAGCTTGCTGCACGCTGAACAAGCAATATATTAATTTACTACCCAAAGGCCTAAGGTTTGGGGTTTTTTTGACATTTTAAATTATGAGGCATCTGCAAACAGATCCTAAATCTGAATTGCACACGGATTTTCCACACCAGCCAATTCAGATTGCCCCTAAACATCCCCTGCAGCATTAATCACTCACCCACACAACTGTAGTTCATATTTCTTTTACAGAAACAGAGGTCTGCAAGATTCTTAAACTCTTGCCTAGAAAATAGAAATTATTACTTATGTGGCAAACTAACTTTTAAACATAAGGGACCCAATTCTGCCTTCAGTTACACTGTCATAAATCTTTAACAACTCCATTAGATTTATAACAGTGTAACTGAGGAGGAAATTGAGCCCAAGATATTTTCTAAATCAGTAATTAAATAGCAGAATTTTAGCTTGGCACAGAGTAAAGACCTCTTAGATTACGTCTTTGGCTATGTCTACATACTTTTTTGTTCCTTGAATAATGATGTTATGAACAAATTAAATCATCGTATTTTCACCAGCCCTCTGCATTACTCTGTGCAAGGACCAGATCGTCTCATGGAGCATCGACATGGGGCTAAATATTGCCTCGCTTTCCCATCCACCTCCTCTGCCTCTTCTCCATATAAATGTTAGAGTTATAGCTGCCTGTTATTTGTATGCGGTATATGGCACCTCAAGGACCTTTTTTTATTTGGTTTCAAGGAACTACTATATTAAACAAATGTATAATAATAATAAAATGGCATTTAGCCAGCTCCTTTAGTAAAGGTACAAGGCATCTTGTGGTCACATTAGGCAGAGATTGTACTTGTCAGAAGACGCATGCAGCCTGCTCTCCTAGTGCACAGGATGTGGTGCAGGAAACATGGTTTTGCCACAGTAGCCCTAAGCTCCCCAAGGGCCACTGGATAAACTGTGAAAGGGGCCCCTTCACTATTAAAACATAGATGGCACTGGGGCAAAGAGAGCTCAATTCCCGGCTCTGCCATAAAACTCTTGATGACATCGGACAAGTTATTTAATCTCTCCAGACTTCATTTCTTCATTGGGATGAAGGCAGCCTGTTAAACTTTCTGTCTTGTAATATTAATAGAAGCGGGTTTTTTTAATGGCTATTTCACTTAATTTTTATATTTTTTATATTTTACAGTATTTCCAGTTCTAAAGCATCTTTCCTATTATTTCCCATTTTGCTAACCTCATACCTCAGCGTCCACACAGCCCCCACCAGCTCTGCGTGTGTAATCCTCACAGAGGTCAGTAGGAGACTCTAATTTGGTATAACTGCTACCAAATGGGGACTTAAGACACCAATGGTCTTTGGGGCATCCAGGGCAGGCTTTCTGAAATGTCCCACCTGCTAGTGACACTTCCATTATGTAGCTCCAGTGGCTTTTTTTTTCCACTGTCTCACAGGATGGAAAATTCTGCAGGTGGCTCCTCTGTACACTATCCCTTACAGCAGTTCTCCCTCAGCACTTTCACAGCCTCTGGTCATTAGACCTCCAATACTTATAAATACACCATGCAGTCTGAATATGTAACAGTCAAGGTATGCCTGCAGATCTCACCTACATAATCATATGCCTATATATCTAAGAAGTACTATGAATATGAATCATATTTCTTTGCAGATAGCGCTCACAGCAGGTTGCAATCAGTCACCAAAGCAAAGAAGGGAAGTCCCAGCCAAGAGTTAGCCAATTCATTGTGTGCAGATCTCCTTGCTGAGCTCTCTTAAATACATTTTAATTGGCTGGAAGGGAACACATTCTATTCACATACACACATTTGCACGTGTGTGTGTGCAGATAAGTGTGTAGCCATTAGCAAGCACTTATTTCACCATTAATTGTACTAAAAGGTTTGTTGTTGACAATCTATCCAAAGAAAAACTAATCAAATGAAAAGGCAATCATTGCTCAAAGAATTAAATGCTGAAGTTACCAGAAAATGTGAAGGCACCTGTTTAAATGATTCAAAGACTACTTTCACTAAGGAAAATTACTTTGCTGCTTATCTACCAGTCAGTAATACCCATAAACAACAGCAAGCCTGCTGTACCAAATCACCTGTAGTTGGAACCTCTTGGATTAATGTTTTGTTTTTTCCAGTGTCTCAGACAGTAGTGTTACCTGTCAGTTTAAAGGCAAAACTAATGCTGAATCCTAGTGGCTGAGGATGCTTTTTCCATCTCTGTTCCCTATTCATCTACATTACTAGCATGACATATAAGGTAAGTTAAACTATGATTTCTGTTTAAGTAATGCTTTTCTCTTCCAGGCTAGCCAAACACCAGTTGATAAGGTATAAGCAAGCAAAAGTGAAGCAGCTTTACACTAATAAGCTTCAAATGTTTCAGCTTTGCTGCACTGATTAGGCATGCTGAAAAAGCATTTCATTCTTCATCTGCAAAGGTAGTATAATCTACCTCACCTACTCCCACAGAGATTACTAGAATATGCTTCCTAACAACCCCAGGCATATATTCTGTGCTGCTACCCCCCAGACTATCAGACATCATCTGATACTGCTGTCTACAGACAAACCAAGATTCAGCCTAAGTCAAATCCATTGCTGCCTATTGAGTGTTCCAGCTATCCCCTCCAAAGGCGGCAATGAGACAAGAAACTGGGTTGATGATCTGTTCCCTTCTGATGGCCCACACACACTCTGGCAAGTTTACTGGCCCCTTACAAAGGCAGGCCAGGTTTGATGTTACCTTAAATCCTGTGCCAAGTTCCTAAATTCTACCAGACTTGTGTGGGTGCAAGATGGGCTAGCCTGATCATTGGATTTCTTTTCCCTTTCCAATCCTCCCTCAACCCGCACCTTCCCCCCGCCCCTATTTTTAAACAACATGGATAGCAATAAAAGGAGATCTTGATAAAAACATGAAACCTGCCTACAGCCAAAAAAATCCTCAGAAGCCTTGACCTAGTTGGAAATGGTTGTTGTAAGAAGGTTGTAATTAAGCACTTGCGATAGTAACACTGACTTCTCACACCAGAGAATGCTGTGTTAACCAGTTTCCATTAACAGTGTTTCTTTGAGTCCTCTGTAGGCAAAATTGCAATGGTGTTCCACTGACATCTCAGCAACTTCCACAGTATGCAAGGAAAGCGTTGTTACCCACTTCACAATAGGTCTAACAACCCTACCAGTCTACTTCCCTATGCTTCAAAGGACATTCATGAGATGGCATTAGCACATTTATGTTCATCTATCTCCTCCTTCCCCAGTTTGTATTATTTTTGCTTACAAAAGCATATCCTTTAATTATCCAATGTAAAAAAATCAGTATGCCTAGAACAAATCCAGAAAAGGTTCACAGGAGCCTTTTTCTGTTAGCTAGACCATTACTTCTACTGGTGGTCTGTAAACTGTTAATGTGTCCAATTCTTTAAACAATATGGTGAGACTAAAATCCTCAGAAAGCCTGGACTCTAAAGTGCTTCTTTCTGATGTTCCAGACCAATTGTCCCACATTAAATTGTTTGTAGGATAGGAAAACATTCATACAATGGTATGAATACAACATCTCAAGGGCATCACCAAAAACAAACAAACGAAAAAAAAAAAAAAAGTCCTGCAAGCATCTGTGAGGAAATCCCTTGTAAGACATAGTTAAGATACATAATAATTTTGAATAGCATGGCCCTCAGGGAATTGTGCAAGACTCTTGTCACAACAACCACAGTGCTTATTCTCCAACAGTTAGCCTAGGCTCCCTCCTGTGAAATGTACAGTGGGATAAAAGCCTACTTCTCAGGAGACAAAGATGCCATAAGGTGCCACTGGTCCTTGTTCCCTTAGAGTTAATCATGATTACACCCATAGTGTGCAAATTCACTGGAAGAGCAGGGGGAACACTGGGATGAAGTTTCCCCCTCAACATGGTTCAGATGCCTGGCTTTCACCACTCATTTCACTGGTCCCAGATGAGCCTGGCTTGAACAGCTGGTTTGAAGTCTCCTATTCCAACAGCTTTTGGATGCTGGTGCAAGACATGGTGATTGGTGCTGCTGGCAGTTAAGGGGTCAATTTTTAACTCTTTTTTGGTTACTGACCATGTAAGATACTCTCTGCACTGTCCAAACCTTTCTTTATGAAACAACAATCTCTATGTTTTCTTAGCTCTTGTCCTTCTGTAAGGACACCCAGGAGTGCCTAACAAATATAACTCACCTTCCACATCCTTACAGAAGTGCTTCAGTGGGGATTTAGGGCAATGGCCTCTGATATGATTATATAAGTATTTTAGCTGGTATTTGAAGCTCGTAAGAAAGAAGACACTTCTGCCATAATGTCACACTGGTCTCATGAAGACAAATATAAACCTGACATCCTATCATAACCCCCAAGAGCATGCAGGCCTTACTTGTCTAACTAAAGTCGTCTGCATGTTGTCTGAACCAGGTGGGACTCCAGTTCTGTGAGGAATGAGATCAAATAAATTAGTGCTTTTTGGGGTTTGTTTTTTTAATGGTAACTACATGCAGGATTTTCTATTACCTTGAGCTCTCAGTACTGTGCAACCAATTAACATACTATAGCAGCCTGATGGACGTTGTTTTAACTACCTCCTAAAGCAACAACCTTAAGGCCACAAAACTGTGCCTTCTGCAATTATAGGACAAGTTCATCTTGTAAAATCAATGCTGGAAGAAAAATGAGCCAATATAAATCATACTAGACAATCACCTAAACATATCCTGGATGTTTTAGTGAGGTTGCATCACTTCAGTGCTCTCATGCTAACATGCGTCATTTCTAAACAAGGGTTTTACTAAAGGAACAATGCCATAAAGGAAAAACATCCTCTTACTCTGTTTAGTATGGCCATCTGAATAGGACTAGCCATTAAATTACTCTAAAGTGGTCAAATGTCTGACCTGAACCTACCCTTGTACCTCCCACTTAGTTCCAGGTAAGAACTAATGTTGCTAGTAACTTGTCTATACAAGGGTACTTACTAAACAGTGGAAGACTTAGGTAACAGCCCTACAGTTTACCTGTCATTGTTTCCTACAAACAGGCTATAAACAACTTTCTGCAACTTCTTCTTTATGGATAACTGAAGAGAACACACCTAATACAGAGAGGATAAAAACCAAAGTGCTAAAAAAGCACTTCCAAAGGATATCCTGCTCCTTTTGATGCATAAATTTTCAGCAAAACTTCCTAGTATAACTTCCTGTCTCCTTTGGAATACATAATTCTCCTGATACAACACAACCAAACCTGGTCACTGTGCCATATACTTGCACAACATTACCCATGCTTTTAGATGTGGTGCTTCCCAAAGCCGGCTCTCCAAAGTAAGGTCTGACAGCCTTTATCATGCAGAGCTCTTACAGTTCCACTTAGATTTTCCCTTGAGGATGGCAGCAGGGTTAAAAATTAAAAATCTCTCTCTCGTGAAGATTCTGCCACTTTATCCCAAATCACTGACAATTTACTCTTGAAAGCCCAGACAAAGATAAAATCCTGTTCCTTCACATTTCAGAAATTCTCAACAGATAAGCCCCGTGTGCTTAACTTCCAGTGACAGCAGTGCCTATTACTCAGCTCAGAAAACCAAACTGCCTTCTTGCAAGCACAGCACATGATGTTGCAAGAGCATTACCAGATTGCAAAAATGTTTAAAGGCAGATTTTTTTCATAATCTGAGGAATTTAAGAAGTTACTTTTGAAACAGACACTGTATCTGTGGACCTTCCTTCACTTTTAACTGATTGCTCAGCACAGGCTTGCAGCCTGCCTTCATGCATGCACTGTGCCGTGACGTAATACAGTGAGCAATCGGAGGATTGCAAGTATGTTTCTAGACAGATTTGTTTACAAACTGAGAAACCCAAATAATCACTTTCATAATAGAAGTCCTACCTCCAATGCATTTTGTGTATGTTGCTGTGAGACCAAAAAGAAAAAAAAAAAAAAAAAACGGAAAAAAAAAAAAAACCAAAAAACCACACAACCTCCAAAGAGCATCTCTTTGTACAATGATTGTAATAACAGATGAATAAACATGCAACCTAATACTTCACATCTGGTATTTCACCACTCCAAATACCTTATTCACGTTCAAATATACTTAATATTGTGGAAACTTTATAAGGTAGTGATGTCTTTATAGAGGCAGCAACTTCTACGGAACTTTTAAAATTAAAATAAATACTAGAAGTAATTTGCAACATTTTACTGTATTCTTCATAAAGCTAATTCCCTTGCAGTTTCCTAGCAGAAACTCAGGAAGACACCCAATAATAGCAGTTAGCTACAGAATCACACAAGCCCATGGAACAGGATTCCTTTTACTGATGTACTAGTCCAAAATTCAACTTTTAATATTCAATTTATACATGGTGTTTTGGAAATTAGAACTATTATTACTAATCATGCAAAAACTCTATCATCTTAGCAGAAGTTTGTATGAAAGTATCATTTTCCCTTTACTGTCATGGTAATGCAGGCCAGAAGATTTCATGCATGACATAAAAACCATACACAACAGTTTTGCAAGGCTGCTATGCACCTTCTCACGTTAACTAGATCTCATTCTTCTCTGTAAAACAACAAGCTACAAAATTTTCTTTTAAAACAATCATTAATATGCTCTCAGATAGTTTTAGTGCAGAGATGTATACCTCACAAATTACGATGACTAGTTAGTCTTCATAATTGAAGAGCTGTTTACAGGTCTCAAAAGTTAGGATAAATTTCTTCTTATCTTAGAGGCAAAAGCTACTTTTGCTACCTTGAGAGTAAGTTAGCAGTGCTGACAGTCACATGCACGCAGGCATTATTCCAGTTGCTAACAACTTATTTTCCTTTGCCATCATCTCTAGAACTGCACTAAAGCTACCTCTCACTATACTAANTTTCCCTTACCCTTATACCCAGAATTGCACCAAAGCATCCTTTCACGAAACTAAAAAAAAAAAAAAAAAAAAAAAAAAAAAAAAAGAAAAGAAACATGCACTCAGGGACAAATCCATCCCCGTGGCAACTCCAGTGACTTCAGTGTTACACTAGGGATAAAAGTAGGGCTGCATTTCACAGCAGCTTTCATTCTTGTAATCTTTTCCAAAACACTCTCCCAGGAGCAAAGACAAGCACAAATATCCTGCCAATAAGTGAGTTCACAGAAATTGCTACAAGGAACTAAACTGTCAGCAGTAAAAGACCAACAATTGGAACAAAGTACAAATGCAGGACAGCCAATGCCCTCTAATGGGTTGGAGTTTTGCTATGTGCAACAGGGACAGAGAAATTCATCAGAATTGATCCCTGGGAGGGGAGGCAAACTGTAGGGTGTTCCACTTCAAGCTAGTGGATATTTGTATTTTATCAATACTTCTTTTGAAACAGTACAGATTAAAAAAATTCTTAGCAGTACCTTGCAAGACAAATGAAAATGGGTCTAAGAGTTGAGTCTTTCCTCCATGGGCTACATACAACTGCTTCCACACAGAGTGCAAGCATCACTTTATAAATGTGTTCCTTTGTCCTTATTCAAGCATTTGTATTTATTCCCTTCTCGTTTCTTTTTATTTATTTCTAGTCAGTACTTTACTAGGAGCAAACCCAAAACTGAAAGACCATCACAAGCACACAGACAGAGGAAGAGAGAAAAGGAGAGATGAATAGAGCTTTCCTGCTGAAACCTTATCACTGATCCCTTGGCCTTCCAGAGTACTCCCTTGTCTCGTGAATTTCCAAACTAAGGTTACTGGAATTTGCCCCTCTGAACCAAAACAACCCTCTGTGCTTCTTACCCAATCATTTCCTATAAATTTTAAAACAAGGGTTTCATTAAGTTTGTATTTCGTTTGCTGAGGGTTTCTTTAAGGAGCCATAACCCTGTACTGGTGGCAGGGTCAGCAGAAGCCTGAAATGCTCCTCATCATATATACAGGTCACAACTTTGTCCTTACAGCCTGAGGATGACCCAGGCCAAAAAAATAAAAGAAAAATTGCCTCCCAAGCCACAGGGCCCTGCAACCCTTTTCTGTGGGAGTATGATCGAAAAGTCATTTGTTCTCATAGTCCTCTGGTGTCATACGTTACTTTTTTGGGAATGCAAGCAGAGAGAAAAATGCTCTCCCCTTCCCTTCTCCATCCAAGATCACAGCTGTAGAGGAACAGCTGAAGCAACTTGGGCTGCCTAAAGAGGTCACAGATGTCCCCCTGTACCACTGGGGTGGCTCTGCCAGTATGAGCACCACTGCTGCTGCCCAAGTGGCACCACAGGCAAACACTCTTCAGCCACCCACCCCACGCCTCCCAGATTTCAATCCTCCCCCGCCAGGTCCGGCTCCAGCAATCCTCTGCATCCCCCCAACAGGCAACTGACCAGGAGCCTGTGCATACATAGTCCTCTTAAAAACACCACTTTCAAGGACAGTTTTAGACCACCACAAAGAACAGTGAAGAAACTCTGGCTTCTGTTTACATCAATGTCACAAAGCTCTCATTAAATCAAAGGCAGAGACTTAAAATATTTCTTCAAGCAAAATCCCTGTTCTCTGTAAAGTCTGTCTCCAAAGATAAAAAACTACAATTGCTTAACTTAATCCACACAGCGTGATCATTATATTTGCTTCTGTAAAGATCATATTTGTTCTAGTGCCTATATCTAAAGGTAATTTCAGTTAGAAAATGAAATCGTGCTCTTTCGACCTTTTGTCTTACATGGTTCATGAATTACTGACACATTACAATATCTCCCAACACTATGGAAGCTTAGAGATACTGCAATGTCTCTCTTGTAAGTGAAATAAACTTGGTATGCCACTAAAAGGCATTAAATTATTTTCATTATGCCACACAGAATCTAAAACACTTACACTGTTTTGATTTCAAAATCCTTGGAGAACAATTATGCTCTCAGAGCCATAAGGCTCTATTAGAAAGTCCTCAGAAACCTAGCATGGTTTCAATAAATCCTCAAACACTACAAAGCAGTTACTCAGCTTGAAGAATGAAAACATGAGTTCATCCACTGCAAAGTCAGGATGTAAATTCTGCTAATACAAAACCCTGCACTGCCTAACACATTTTTTTTTCTTCCCAATCAGGGCAATGCTTTAAACCAAGTTTTCAGTATCAAACACCCACATCTCCTTTTTTAATTGAAAATAAATAATACTTGAATTAGGATGAGAATAAATATGTGAGATGTGCATATACACTTACAGCATTACTACCTGGCAACATTCATCAGCAATTAGAAATGCTTTGTTTTGTACAGCTAAAATTTATCAAATGTTAACATTCAGGATTAGAGAGCCATCAAATCAGTGACTGTGGAAATTAATGGATAAAAATGTTAATTTCTTTCATTTATATGACAGCATAAAGAATGCTTCAAATGCTTCAAAACACTGAAAATTGGATTTTGGGGTGATTCCTGTGTTTTTAAGATCCCTGCTTAAAATTGCAGCCACCCGTATTTGGCCTGATGAAGCTTTTCAAGCCTAAGTAGAGCTTTTGAGCATAAATCCACAGAAAGCTTGTTTGTATAGACGTGCTTATGTCCTCCTAGAAAAAACACAACCTTCTAATGAAGCAAACCATCTCCCCTTTCCAAAGGAAAACAACACCCAACTGCAATCCGAAAAGGCAGGATGGGGCGAGCAGGAGAGGACAAGAGAAATTCTACTCCCCTGTGCAGGGAAAAGGGAGGGGGTGATGAAAGAGGAAAAAACCGAAACACCCAGGCAGGAAACTTTCTGCCACGGGCAGCTGAGATGTTTCATCTCAACTCTTCTCCAGACACGGCGTTTGGTGTGGCCGCAGGGTCCCATGGCAGCTGCGAGGGCCCCCCCGCCTCGCCCCGCCGGCAGCAGCAGTGTCCCTGTTGCCGTGACCTCGGGGGGGAGCCGAGGGCACAGCTGGTGGCAGCTGCAGCACCATCTGTTCGGGGCTGTGCCCCGGGGCTGGCCGCTCGCTGCTGCCCCATCCCACCCCCAGGCCTCGGGACAGTCCGGCCAGGTAGAGGCAAGGCCGCCTGTCAGTGCAAACTGTCACCGACACACACCCGGCACAGCCTCCGCCCGCCCCCGGGGAGCGGGAAGGCAGGCGGGAAGGCAGGCTGAGCCGCGGCCAAGGGAAGTCTGCGGAATGGGAAAGAAAAAGTGACGGAGTGAGAGAACCCCGGCCAGGGCATGCAGATGTCAGCATCCCTGCCCCGAGTCTGTATTTATGGAATGCTGTCATCTGATTTATAGCAGTGAGCATGGAGGGAAGAGGAAAGGGGAAAAAGGAAAAGAAAGAAAGAAAAGCATCCCTAACTTGTCCGTTTCATCAAAAGGCTTCTGAATGTGTCAAGAACTTTATCACTTTGTTATTTAATGTTGCATGTTCTGCCACGCAGACTGTATTTCCCATTCCCTTCCTTCACCGTACATTGAAAAGTAATCTGCTTGCATCACTAAACAAACAAACACAAAAAAAAAAGTCACAGCACAACATTCACTAAAAGTCAAAATTCTGCACCAGTGTTGCCTCCTAGAAAGGGTTTGGTTCAAACAGTCCTAATCAACACATCAGCCCAGTTGAGCTCCCTCAGCTTCACAGATTTCTTCAAGATTTACAGCAAAAGTACCAAAATCAGCAGCAGGGATTTTGTGTAAAAACAAGCTAGGCTTTTTATAGTTCTCACTGGGACAATTGTTTCCAAAGGCTAAATGTGTACCACTTACCATACATTTTGCCTTCATCTGATAAGATGATTTTCCTCCTCCCACATGGTGGATAGATAGCTAGAGCCTCCTGAAAGCTCTGTTCAATGTCAGGGCTCCAGACACCTTCTGCATCATTGTCAATAGGTTTATCTGCAGAATCGCTCATTCTTTCAATATCTTCGGCAGGACTCTCGCTGCCGCTCCAGCTGCTGGGCTCAATGGTGATGGTTGGGGTCTCCAAGCCTAAGCTTGGAGTCTCAAATGAAATAAACCTACAAAACAAACAAACAATCAATCCCAGAAAGCATTCAAAACGTGGAACTTCAGAAAAACATTTCTGTCTACTTCTGATACTAAGTTAACAGCAGCTGAGCAGTAATGACAACACAAGCATGCGAAGCACTCAGGAAAAAAATTAACAATTGTTCTGCCTCAAATTGGCAGAGATGGAGAAGGGGAACTCTACCACATTTACTGTGTGCTTTTACATGAAGGCATAGAGCATCAGGGTTATTTTTCACAGATAGTCAAAGTGAGTCTTAATACTGTGGAAAACTGCAGCACATGATATACTTCATCTGGCTGAAAGCTGGCACCCTTAAAATAACAAGATCCTCAGGCAGGGGTAAATCAGCATACTTCCACTGGCAGAAAGGGAAGCACACCAATTTATGCCACCAGAGCCTAAAACCTCTTAAACCTAAAAACAAAAGCAAATACTATTGTTCACATTTGTCCGGATGTCAGTGGAGTAAATGGAATTACACTCACAATGACACAGCTCAATGTGATTAACTGGAAAAGGCTGTGATTTTCAGATCTTTCACAAATAAATAATACAATCAGAATCTCAGCTACATAGAACTCTTTACAGTGATAATATCAAAGAAAGGAATTACAAGAAAAGATATATATACTTTGACTGTTTTAAAAGGTCTCTGTCACAGAACCATAGCAGAACAAAAATTACAAGCTTCGAGTTGCTGAATCAATTTAATAAAAAATAATTTAATATAGCTGCACCTGCTCACACCACCAGAGCTGCAGATCTGTCAGTGTTCCTTTTATATTTTTTGAGAGAAATACAACTCTGCTATAAAGACTTGCTCCAGGCAAAAAAGCTGCTATACCAGACCAAATTCGCCTCTGCTGTGATTCTTCAGTAAATCAGAGAAATAACACCAGGAAGAGATTTGGCTCAACATGTCAAGGCATAATGCAGTTTTATTTTGAAAAACGAAGAAGTTTGGTGACTAACTGGTCTAGGTGGATGAGAGTGTTCAAACATGCCTGTGTGAGCTGCACACACTTAAAAGTTCAGTTAGCTGGCTAAATACCCAAAAAAAATCCTAAACTATCACATTTTTATCCTGCTGGAGGAGAGAAGAGCAGGCCCTTTTGGCAGGCTTCTTCTGCTGCACACTGCTCTGTGGGGGGGGTCTCAGTACATCCTAAAGTAAGAGATGAAAAGTGGCAGAATTGCATTCACCTATGGATGAAGAAAGGGAGGCTGTACGATGAAGACAGCTCTGATGAAATACCTTTGGGCTGGAGAAAACTCCCTGAAAGAAGAAATATTTACAGCAGCCCTCGCCCAAACTAACCAATCAACCAATCACTAGAGCTAATCAAAACCTGATTGTCCGGTCTCTCAGGGGCTAGTGTCTTGCAAGAAACAACAAGAACTGAAGCTTGGGAAGTGGAGGGGTAGTCTCTGAGTCTTGCTAACCAACACCCAAAGTCAGACCAGTATCATGGGGTATTTCCACTTCTCCAGGCTCTAACAGGAGCTTGGGGGGATCGGTACCTGCAAAAAGGGCTTTCAAGATCTTTATTATCCTTACTTTCTTGTGTGTTGCCACAAAGAGGCATTTCTTAACTTTGCATTGGTTTGAACATTTCAGCACAGCTTATGGAAATGTTCATGCCTACCCTCCGGTAATTTCAAGGCTAATCAGTGTCTCAAATGCCTTTTAATAACTGATAATGAGGGAGCAGATGGATTCATAGGGAACTACACACAAATGATAAGTGCATTGGAAGTCTAGTCAAATACACCATTTAGTCTGGAAAATACAAAAGGTAGAAACTTTAAGTCTCAACAGAAAAAGTGAGACGTAAACCTTTATAAAATAGTGGGACACCATCCTTCATAATTCTCAAAAGTCCAAAGGGTTGATTCAAGTCTTGTAAGCTCTGAATCTTGTACACAAGATTTAGCCAAACTGTAAATACAGCAAGACTGGGAAATAACTGACAAAAACAATCACGTCCACTTAAGGGAAGACCAAGGGGGAATTTTAGGTAAATGAGAGGTGATTTAAGGTTGACTGAGATAATTAAGGGGGTTTCAGTTTTATTACCACAGTGCGGAGGAGAAAATGGCTACTGAAGATTTTGTTGATTGAGACCACACTTTAGCATTTCACCAGAAGACAGCACACAGTGGGACTGTTTGCTGGGTCAGTTCTTCAGAGGTGACTCAGGGAGGAAACCCTACTCACCCACCCCTGGCACAACAGCATGCAGTGTACAGCACAGCCATGTGCATCTTTTGCCCAGCGCAACAACCCTCTGCTTACAAAATCTGCCACAGTCATAGCCTGAAGTCTTATTATCGTCCCATAAACCAGTCCTTGTTATTACATTATGCTGAAATAGTAATTAAAACACACACAAGGAAACCAGAGAGGCTCTAAAGTAATTAATGTTACTTGATATTCATGTTAGATCCTTCGTTGTGTTTACTGGTGAATTTTCACTAATGGGCTATCTCCCTTCTCGTTCCTTTCTACCTGCTTGAATGTCATCTTGAGACATTAGTAGCTACTTTTCCAGTCTCTAAAATGTAAGGCAACCAAGTGTTTCTTCCAGAACATCTGTACGACAGGGGTGGGGAGCACCCCTCCTACTAATGGTTGCTTTTAGTGATTTCCATTTTGGTGAATGCTCACACTGCAGATCAAGCTAGAGGATCATGGAGTAAAAAACCTTGTACTGCAATCACTAAATGGCTCCCTCTTATTTCAGGAAAATAATGAGCTACCCAGTTAATCACTTCCAGCTCAGCTCTACATACCAAAAGGTAAATCCACCTCCTTCTTAGCTTGAGTTCTAAGGACCCAACTGTGATGAAACATTTCAGACCTGTTATGCTGGAGTTCAACATGATTATCAAAAATAATACAAGCTGTCAATAGATGAGCTTTGTCACATGATATTTATAGCTCATTAGAAACATTGGATTTACAGTCCAGTTTAATTAAAAAAATAAAAAGTTTTTTTTAAAAGCAAGCTTCCTTATGATGGCAAATTCCAAATCCTACAACACCAACTTGCAGTGGATAAAGAGTTAATCTCTTGGAGGCAATTAACCTCACCTCCCCAAAAGCAGAGCTTACACACAAGACAGTTTCCCTTTTAACATTAATCTCTCTCTCTTACATATTTCGAGACAACTTCGACTGTGCATAAAACTGTTTAAGTTGCAAACTTCTTTCTTGCAGCTGGTTTCTACTCTTTCCAGCTAAGTCAATTCTAAGTAAATCTGGTTTTCTCATGTAGTTAACACACTTTTTCTAAACATGGCAGATGCCTGTTCCCCACCCCCCACCTCCAAACAAGGCACTGTTCCTTTTAGCAATGGAGAAACTATTAGGGACAACACTGGATTTTATCAATATGTTTTACAGCAAATCCATTCCATACAGTTCACAAGGTACAAGATACGACTTTTATTCTTTGAGAAAGCTTTTTTAAAAGCTCTGAGAAACAAGGATAACTATTGTCAGAGCTGATCAAACCAATGAATTTAGCAAAAACCAAATGATACTCTGCAACATCTCAAGGGAATGATTTCTTTTGCTTGCATAAAACATTCTCTCATGCCTTCATTTTATGAGCAATGCAAACCTGGACTTGCCCAGAAAGTTGCTGCTCACAGACCAACAACTGAGATCAATAGATCTTCAGAGCAGTGTAGGACAAGTGCAGATTAAAGACTTTGATACGTTTCATATCCTTCAATACTTGCACAATGAGCTAACATGGAAACATTGTCTTTCCAAAGTCAGAGCTGCATCTTACTTTACAACATCTTGCAAATGTTAAACCATTTTCTCTCTTTAATTAATTTACTTCCTTGAATTTCAGTACAGGTGCTGAATGATGCCTTCACTGAGGTATCACATAACCACTGGAAGAGATTTAATACTCTGCAGGTATTGGTGCAGAAACATGAGAAAGACATAAAACATGCCTTGATTCTAACAGAAGCCTGAGATAAAAAAAAACAATTATATCTCTCCAGTCTTCTAAACTGTGTCTACTTGAAGGGGATCAGGGACAGGTATTTTTGAGATGCTCTGCAATGGCACTTCCAAGAATTTGCAGGTGAGAAAGCACCGGTGTTGTTATCTATGCTGATCTACTGGCTACAAATGGGTGCAGAAGACAACCAAAATTCTTACAACCAGCCTAATATTTGTAAAACAATGAGCCCATTAATTCAACAAGCTTTTTATAAACATCCAGACGATAATGAGCAGATGAGAGAAAAAAACAACTAAATTTGTAGATGGCAAGTTTCTCTCAAGGCTTGAAAAGTTACAGGCCCATGGGATTTTCCTTTTGCTTTGTTCAGCAGTGCAAATCCACAGCTGGAGTGCTAAGACTTCAGGAAAGAACTACTGGAGAGAATCCAGAGGAAGAAAATTATCAGATCTAGAAAACATGACCTACCAGGAAAGGAATTAGGTTTGTTTAAATTTAGAGAAGACTGATGTGAGAAGATAACCACTTTCAAATAAAGGAAAGGTAAAAGCAAAGCAGAAAATCAGTTCTTGGCCTATTCTACCACGGGTAGGACAAGAAGCATAGAATGTTAAGAAAACCATAGGCTGGGCATAGGTTGGGCATTTGGAAGTCTGTTCTGACCCTACCAACAGTCGTACGCCCAAAGTGATGAGTCTGGGGTAATGAAAGAACTTCTAGGGGGACAGAGCTTGTTAACAACAGGTGACACAAACATTTCTCAGGAATAATGCAGCTATGTTTAGCCCTACCTGAGGCAGAGGAATGACCCAAATGATGCCACAAGACTCAGCAGACAAGACAGAATGGAAAAAAGTCCCAGAGGGAAGCCTGCAGTAGGAACACATCCTCGACTAGGCATAGGGGAACCCAGATGCCCAAGAGGCTTCACAGATGTACTAGTGACCAGACAGCTTTGTCAGCTGCAGGGCAGAAATCCAAGGGAAATAAGGAATCCTGCTGCCAATGCCTGTGGAACTGCGTGCTCCTTTGCTCTGCATGGTTTCCTTGCACAGCTGCTGGGCAGTCTGTTGCATGAACATTACAGATGAATGCCACCTGTGAAGTAGCTCGTCAAGACAGGAAGGACGAGGAGAGAGAGCAAACCACCAGGCTGGGTACAAAAGAGCTCCTTCTTAGGGTATTTTTCATGGCTGTTTGGGGAGATGAGGTTGCTTCATCCCCAGCCACCCTGCTCTCCTTCCAGATACTTGTTGAACAGAGGGACCCCTCTCTATCACATCTAGATTCTCAAGATCTTTCAGCACTGTTCGAAGTAAATATGGAATTGGTGGAAAGCTTGAATTTTACTATATTTCTTATTTGCCAGTAAAGTATCTTTGTGGTGTTTATTCAAGTCAAGCAACATGCTCAAACTTTAAAAAAAGATCAATTACTTTTCTATTTAAAACAAATTCATACTCAGGATTTTGTAGCTGTGATGTGTAAGTGCATACGGATTTTTCTTACTCTTTGAGACATTCAAATGGCATTAGTTTCAGGAAAACACTATATATATTCCAGCCATTTTACATATAATTTAGTTTTATGAGGAAAGGATCTAACACAGTATGAGGAATAAAAATGTAAATCATTTACAGAGTATCCAATGGCAAAATCATTAGCTTAAAATGACTTTATATTGTATTTTTGTTACAAGGTCTACCTATTGGCAATTATTCCCCTCTAAGAAGAACAAACACCAGGACAGAGAATCAGCCAATTTCTAAGATAAAGTATTCCTTTAAAACTCAGCCAGACTAATTCAGCCATTCACTTCTGCCACTGAAATGAAATAGAAAGATTTTTTTCTCTGACTGTTCAGGGAGATATTTTGATGCTGCGCTTTTCTGGCAATCAAATAACTGTGTGTCATGATGCCTCCATGTACTTCCTATCACTCACATAAACTGAGTTCTCATTGGATTGAAGTTGCTGTTCCTCGCCTAGGAGTCAACCTATTTACTAACTGCCAGCTACTTACTTCAGAGTCTGGGATCTGTGGTGGAGTAACATGATCAGTTCATCTACAGAGCACGTGTGAATAGCAGCACGACGTATTTCCAGAAGCCAGAGTGAGTGAATTCAGGCATTACTCTCTTCCCCTGAACTACTGCACTCAGAGTATGCACAAAAGTAGCAGGAAAACAGTGCTGTGCAGGCGTGTAAAATATTAAAAGTATGTAACTTCAGTAAAGTGATTGTTTCCTTCAAGTATAACTCTGTACCCTGCTCATCTGAGATTTAGATACATTTTTTCACAAATTGTAAGGAAGTTTACTGGACAAAGAATTGTCTTAGAGCTGCAGGAGTAGGCAACATATAGGACTAAATGTGCAATTAGGATTATATGAACCATTTCTATAAAGAAACAGTGCATTCTCCTTGAAATGATTTTTTTTTATAGAGACATTACTCAGCAAAGAGTGGGCTAATGTTAATACATAGGAATTCTTCCCTTTGCAAACAGCTTTCATCTCCCTGCACTCTTTATCCAACTGAAAACAGTATTTTGTGCCACTCTGAGGGCCTAATCTATTTTTTCCCCAAAAGCTACTTTTGCTGATACATAATTATTCTTGTAAGGATGCTGAGTCATTGACTCCAAACCAATTTTCTTTTCCATTAGTTTTAATTTCATACAATTAATAAAATGGTTTGTCTTCTCAGTGAGTAAACAACTGGATTCTGACTGTGACTATACCACACTCGAGGGCTCCATTGGCTTTGTGTTTGCCTCACCAGGACGCCTTCTGTAAGCAGCTACAGCTTCAAACCATCCAGGAGCTCTAGTTACTGCCCAGAAATCCAGCATGCAAAGTGCTTTGTAAGGGGCTATACATGACTTGTGATCCATGGTCTGCACTGATTACCAAGTCATCAGGATAGGTGAATCCTTGCATACACATTGTGAATCCCTATCTCATTACAGTCACAGCTGTTTGAGGAACAATTCCTTCCTCCTGATACTGAAGCAGTCACATTCATCCTAGGTGGGAGCACTCATTTATGCCCAGCTGCTTTCAATTATAAGAGTGTTCCTGGGATTTAACCCAGCTCAAATACTGCATTGTGCTGGGAACCAACAAAGATTATTCTAAATATGACTTGGCACTCAGTGGAAAGAAGAATAGCAAGCATCATCTCTGACTTGCTTTTGCTAATTACCAACATGAAGCAAAGGAAAGGATAAAATATTTAGCAGCTCTCAGGAGAAGCCATTCTTCCTGTAACTGCAGGAGGCAACTGCAACAACCCAGCTGCTGTGCTATGCAGCAGGGGCTGATCGTGCACCTACCCTCACCCAACAGGGATGGCTTGTGAATGGCAAAGGCAACATCTATTACCAGTGTAACACCATGGCGTGCTTACCCCAGCTGTATTCCAGCTGCGACTCTTCTATGGCAAATGCTGCTATATTGGGAAGTGGGGATTATTATTTCACCCATTGGCCAATTATTCAGCTTTTAGAAGAATACTCTGAGACTGAGGCAGGTCTACCCATTCCTGGAGGAGTTCTGCTGCTAGGGCAAGTAAAACTGTTTGGGCTGGCTGGAGGACAGTTCTTTGCAACTGAAAATACCCATCCCCAAACTACCACACTGCAGCTCAGCAAGAAACACTCCCTAGCCCTGAGAGTCTTAAGTACAGGCCATAGCATAGTCCCTCAAGGTAAGGTCTGCAGCCACTGCTTTGCTTGTGGCACATTTATGGAGCACGTGTTTGTCAGGTCACTATAATTCATGCTGCTGTCAACATACGTAAACAGAAAATGAAAACTAGCAGCTATCAGGACAACAGGCATGTTTTACGTACAAGACTAGAAGAGTGGGCACAAAAATAGATGCAATTCTTGCTACACACAACAGCTGTTTATTCCTTGAATGCCTAAAGTTCAGTCACCCAGTGAAGGCTGAGGCAGGGATTCAGCCTGCAGAGGCTCTGTGCCTTTCCCAGTGAATCCACAAGTTATGAATTAAAGTCTAAAGGCTCAAAGGAAAGAGACACTGGCCCTCCCTTCAGCTCTAGTGGTGTTCATCTCTCCATATGCCCCCACACACATGACTTTGGCATCTAGATACAGACACAAATACCCTGACTACCTTCTGAGCTAGCTGTTTTGCATTGTGCATCTAATGGTGGTTTGGCCACTGTTTCAGTCCCATCTACCTGAGACTATGTGAATGACATAAATGTAGGAAATTATTTTTGTATGTGCAAACAGACAATCTCTTTGTAGTCTGTAGTAACTGCCTTCCTACAGTGGCAGGAGGACTATTACTTTGTGCCCCAAAAGCAAAACTGGAACTATTAGTACCACATACCAAGTACTACAAATAGTAGAACCAGGTACGTCCTTGATCTCTGGTGTGTTACTAGCTTCCTGCTGTGACCACATGTGATTTATTGCCCATGCATGACAGACCTAGCAGCAAGTTGTTCTGTCTAGCCCTGAAATCATTTATTCCCTTGATTCCCTAATCCTCCCCAATTGTATTGGAGTTTCGTTGTCACAGACATTTGCAAAACAAGATTCAATCCTTCATGTTCGTAGTTCTCTTATTCTATTCTTGGCATATGACTAACCAGTTTTTTACTCCAATATTAGATATACTTTTTCCCTCCCCCCCCCC
>WBNM01005779.1:0-26790 GCA_013399055.1 Ramphastos sulfuratus | reverse complement strand
CCCTTTTTTTTTAATAACTTGTTTTCAAGATTAAAAGGTTTTCTCCACAATGGCTACAAAAACACAAGTGTTCACTCCAACAGCTCTGGGAGAGGTAGGAAAAGAGACAAACAGAAAAAGCACCTGCTTGAACGATTTTATGTAAGATCAGTCAGGAAAGGGAAAACCATTGCTATTTGAAGGGTGGTCCAACATCTGACTGGCTCATATGTAACATAAAACTTTCACCTATATAAAAAATATTTTATATAATTATTTAAATATTCTGTTTAAAAGGTACAAAAATGTCATAGTAAAGTAATGGGTTCATTCATTTACTCAGGTGCATTTGTTTAAACAAGAAATAGCCACAAGATTAACCCTTCTTCAGCACGGAATAGGGAAAGGACTCTTCCTTTATGAAACGGGAGAAAGGTGAGGTTTGGACTAACTGCAATACTCAATTGGCCAAAAACAGCCCTGGAATCCACTTGGCACCTTTTATCCCTCAAGTTCACTTGTTCTCTGCTTTGCAGATATTATTCAAACACTCCTGTGCCTAAGTGCAAACACACATACACACATACTTTCCCAAATATTTGTTGAAAGAGCTAGATTTTAGCTAAAATTAATTTTACAAGTTAAGAAACTCTGACAAACACCATTTATAAGTTCTATCCCTCTAAAGCTGCTGCAGAAGGTTGTGAATGCCTCACATGCACCTGAATGTGCTGATTTCACACCAGGCAAAACCAGAAGGAAACAGTTTTATTTTGCTTTGGTGTTACTACTTGAGCTACCGCCCCGAGCTCTGATTCTGCCAACACAGAGCCATTTTATACATTCAAATAATCACTCCAAATGTAACGAAGCTCCTCACATCTCCATTAGCAATTGTTTTGGCTGGAAAAAAGCCCTGCCTATCAGCCCTGGAGGAGCCTGGAAATAGACGAGCATTAAAACTGGGGGGCTCACTTTGGGAAAGGCTGTGGTTTTCTGGTGATATGATGCAGAATCGCAAGACATTAAAAAGGGAAGGGGTGAAATGACAGCACCATGGCCTTCAGCAGGTCTGGGATTCAAGCCCGGATTTCTGGCCTTGCTTTCACCAACTCTAAATAGGAAGAGATTTCAGAGACCAGCACATGAGATCAGATAGGACTTGGGGTCCACGTCGACTAGTCACAACATGTCCAGTAGCTTGTCTTCATCACAAGCAAACAGTGGAAACTCTACCTTGTGTTTTTGTGTACGAATTAAAATTAGGGCAACAATTTCGTTTGCAAGTGCACTAGCTGTCAAATAAAAATATTTCAACTCATTTTGTTTTCCAGTTGCTAGCAGTAGCATTACAGGCAAACTATGAGCCAAATTAAATTTAAAGTCTGAGTTGTTTATCTACGTGGTACAAAGGAAGCCTCCTATGTAAGGAAATGGGCATTACTAATACAGCACTTCCCCACTCAAGCTTGTTTCTTCTATCTCCCACTTGCCTCCGACACCTATACTTCTACAGACAGTGAATGCATTTGCATCAGCTTTACTCTGTCATTCTGTTTTATAGTTAATGACAGGCCTATAGCTTGCATTTTGTCCATAATATATATATTTAAAAAATATTTCTGATATCTCAAGTAAGAGTCTCTTGACAAGTAAGGATGTTTTTATGCAACAAGACTTAGATCCTCTATATAGTAATAGAAAACATTCTCCTGCTGAGATACGGAAACACTCCCAAACTGTGGCAATCTTTAATTGCTAAATATAAGTAAAACCTAAATTGGCTATGGCTACAGCTACAGCATTCTCAAAACTCAATCTAACAGTTATGTAGTTATTCTGCACTTGTAGTTATCGCTTGCTGAGGAAACAATTTCTGTCTTAAGCTGTGACTTATGTTTCCAGTCTCTTTCAATTCCTTATTCACTGTAGTTTAATCCTGCTTCAGGTGGTGTCAATTTTCCACAAAAATAACTTTGCAACCATTAGAATTGTGAATTCACTGGATGCTGGCAGAGTTAAAGAGATGGTGTGGAAAAAAATATAAAAAACCCAAACAAAAAGTACAAGCCTAGGAACTAATCCTTATAATTCTACTGGACTTTTAAAATCTCGAATTTAACAGAAATATTGATTTCACAGCACACTGTCATTTCTGCCACAGCATCCCTTCCTCTCCTCTGCTCACCATTCACAATTTCACAGGCAATCATCACTTGCTTCTCACACTACCTAAAACCAGCTTGCCTGTCCAAGACCACGTTTCTTATTTCCAGCTCCATCAGTAGGCCCAAGTGCCACTCACAAGCTACTCTGACAAAGGTGTGCTCAACTTGTGGTGAGGCGGAGTCCTGGAAGGCTAATAGGCCTATTAGATGTCCTGGCTTGCCCCATCCTTCTGCTGATGGGGGAAGCAAGGGTGGGAGAAAAACAAAGGCTTGGACCATTATGTCCCCTCCCAAAATGATAAACAGGTACCCACAGGTGTTTAGGCACTTGTTAGTGTCTTGCCCAAATAAAAGTAAGCAAGCCCTGGTTTCACCTAATATGGCCAGTTTTGCAAATGCCATTTTGATTGGCAAATCTCTGGCCAAAGCAGCCATTACACTTCTGCTTGCGGCTTAGCTCAATTTGTATTATTTGCTGTTGTGCTGCCTCTGCCTTGTGGAGCTGCTTCTGACTCACTGCTCTCAGCTTGGACAACATGTTCTGCTCTGCCTCGCGCTTCAGACCAGCTTAGCCCTGGTGTTTTGGGCTTGAACTACCTGGAAACTTTAGTGCCTCAAATTTACCAGGAGAAGGCATTAAGTGCCTCACAACATGGTGAGAAGTGCCACCGACATCACGCTCTCTGCACATCTGCAAGACATCCTGCCTGCATCTCTTCAAACCTCTGTGCCAAGAGGAACCAGGATCAGGTCAGAGATCACCTGCCTCTTTCCCAACACCCTGCTAGAGCCTGGGAAGATCTTGAAGCCTCTCAACGGCTATCAAGATGCCAAGCTATTCCAACACTGCCACAAAGGAGCCAGGGACTATCACAAAATTTCTACTCCACTGCTGTGAGTAAAACAGACTTTCCCTAGGGCTCAACGTTGCCCATTTGTAAGTCGGGCAAAGCAGTTTGTGGCTAAACTTACCCAATTTTCTGATTCTGCTAAGTGAATGAATTGCCCGTAAGCATCCTTGTGAAGATTTTCCGACCGAATTAGAACCCAAATTTAACTAGTTTGTATATAGTTTGTGAGCAGGGCTTTTTGGAAATAAAATAACTACATATTTTATAATTCCTGCCTCGTTAATTGCCCCAACTAAATTCGGGCTGTGACCATAACATCAGGATCTCCCCAAGCTGGTTGAGTGTGTGGGAGCAAGTCCATGCCCAAGCTTAGCAGACCCCTGCCATCTTCCCTTACCTCAGTGAGGTCTTCTGCCTCACTACAGCTAGAGTTGTAGAAAGCAAACTCTTTATGTTGGACTCATCCAACCACACATGAAGGTCTGTGCTGGAGATTTCCATTTCTGTCTGCTCATTTATGCCTGGGACTTAAGTCTGTCTCTACCACATGTGGAAGAGGGGCATGGGAAATGGGCACAAACAGAAAGTCTTGCAGAAAAGAGCCTGTCCAAGGCAACAAGAGCAACCCAGAGTATATCAGAGAAACAGAAAGGAAACACACACATGTATTGTCCTTTATTGCTCTTTGCTTGGGAATGTCCACCTCCTCCCTGTCTGTCAGTCATCCTCCATTTGGTGGGAAGGACAAAAAAGGGAAGAGTACCCTTGGCAAGGCTGGTTTTAGTTCTCTCTGCATAAGCAATTGCTCCAACAGCTGGGTCATGTTTTTTCCATTTTCCAGAAAGAAGCTGGCACTGTGCCCTCAGACATCTGCGTGCTGTGAGCCCAGGGTTGCTCCTTATTCACTTGTGAAGACCAAGTGCCTGGTAAGGCTTCTGTGGCCAAAGCACACCCAGCTCTCCCACTCAGCACCTGCTCCTGTATGGAAAGGGAGCAACCAGCTGAGGTGCTCACACAAGATGCATGGGTGCACCTAAGCTGGAAGGCTGGTGCTGTCAGCAGGGTGATGGTAACTGCCTGGTGTAACTGTTTTCTTCATAAGATTTAAAGACCTGAAGCAGCACTGCATATGCTGCTCCCAAAACGGTGCAAGCACCGAGCATCCAGTTCAGTTATGTAACCAAGATGGACAAAAATACCTTCCCAGAACAGCACTGTTACTTGGCTGCAAGGTCTCTGAAGGAGATAGACTGTGGTTTCTCAAATTTTTTTTAATATAGTTGTACCCTAATTGGGGTCTTCAGGAGATAGGGGGTTTTGGTAAGATGAAAATAGATTAATTTCTACAGATTCCCCAAGGGAAGGAGAACATGCCATAAAATGCTAATAATGTCTTGAGTGACAGAAGTGTCACTGCCCACAGTGGTTGAGAATATCTTGCTAAGAGCAGCCAATAGTGGCACGGCACTGTCTGGTATGAACACACTGCCTGTAAGACAAGCATTATCTACTATCTGACGGTTAGACAGTATCAAAGTCTCTCTATGAAAAACACACAATGCTCACACAGGCAGCTTTATACGAAGTGTTTGTCAAGCTCAGAAGGATAAATACTCAATTATTTATGCTTACAAATTATGCTAAATCAATTTGCTCTTCAAATTTACGTCTGTTTTTCATAATGTTGTCTATACACAAAATTTCCTTTGATTCAATGGATAGTTTCATTGTAGAGAAAACTGAGTGATTGTAGCATGGCTTCTCTAACACATTTCAAATTAGAGGTTAAGGGTAGTTTCATGTGGATTTAATTCGCCACCACAAAACAACGTTAAACTCTGTACTTTTGCCTTTTTAAATTCAAGGTTGCAGGCCTTCTGGACCTTGAAGGGTAGACCTCCCTTTGATCTAGAACAACTTCTGGAATTGTATGGTAGACAAATGTCTAAATGGCAAGTCTCTGGGAGGTCTGATTATCAATCTTGAACCACCTAGTGGTGTTTCCAGTAAATTTAATGCTACATTAAAAGGTTTAGAGTGTCCTTGATTCCTCTACTTAGCCACTGATTGGCTTTATGATTCTTAAACCTTCCCATGCTTTACCATTTGCCATACCCTCTTTGTCAAGAAGCTCGATCAGGCTGTGATCCAGTGTCTTCAAAACCAAGCAGGCCTTATTCTGCTTACTGCCAAATGAATCCTCGGAAATCCTAGGCAAATGTATTCCATATGAATATTTCTATTATTATTAAAGGAATACAAAGAAGAAGAAAAGCATGTCCCAGACAAAAAAAGGAGTGACCCAGAAAGAGAATGCACCAGGAAATGACCCAGAAAAAACATAGTATTTTGGCTTCCTTCCTCAGAGTAGTAGTTGGATTTCCTTGGATGACATTTAAAAAATTTATTTGAAAGTATTTAAAAAAAAAAAAAAAAAGCTGATGAACATTACAATAGAAGTAAGCTTGGCCTTTGGTGGAGAAACATCATGTCTTAGAGCCAGGGACATTTATTTTTCATATTTGAATTAATTTTTGAACTGGCTCAGCATCACTGCACCAGAGATAGCTATGATAGCAGGTAGGCATATGAGATTTTAAATCAACAAGAAGGCTGCTTTTACAGTTAATACATTTGTAGTCAGAGCTTGAAAGTGGTTTTATTTCTGCTATGCATGGAAGATGTTTTATTACACACTGTTTTACTAATACACTTTTCTTTTTGAAACAGAATATAATTCAAATGTTCTGACACTTCAGCTGCAATTTGATAGTTGGATTTGGTAACCATGTGGATTTACATTAACGAACTCTTCAATTTTCTTCCTCTCTCTAGCTTGCTTTTCTGCCACTTTATTTCTACTTCACAGCTGTGTCTACCAAAGGATTCTTACACTTTTCCACCTTTTTCTGCTGATGATCCAAACTAAAACACTTTTTTTTTCTGGGAATGTGAAATTAAAGAGTTCTCACAGCAAGAATACAACACCCAGAACCACAGAGAACAATTTACCTGGGGTGGGGGAATAAAAAAACAAAACCAACCTGAAGGCTAAAGGTTCAAATTTAGAAAAGTCAAAAAAGTTTGTTTAGATTCTACCATCATCAGTCACTACAGCACACCAAAAACTCTCCCACAGACTCTTTGGGCTTCGTCCACCTCTGATATATTTACAGCACTAACCACCATATGTGGTAATTGCTTGAGTTACTTAAATGTAGTCACAAGTCCCAAGCATTCCACTCTCTAAATTGGTATTGCTACTATTAAAACTGGCACCAGAAAACCTTAATAGCACAAATATGATCCAAAATACAAACCAATCCAAATAAATAATGAAAACCAGATCAAAACAAGAACAAGAGAGCACGGAGGACCAACAAAATGAAATTAATAGGTACCATAATGAAGAAAACTGAGGCAGTCTGCTCTCAGATCCTTCCCTATAAGACCTCTCCACAGGGCTACAGATGTGAAGAAGACCTGGATTGCAGGTACAGGGAATACCTGAACTCTTCGGGCTTGTTCAGCCCTGTGCCCCGTCCAGCAGAGCTTCCTCTCCAGTGTTACACAGGAATTCAAAAAGGCAGGCAAAGGATGAAACTGTAGCCCTGTGTTTACATACTACTTACTGAAAAGTTACTTAACCTTGAGCCATATCTTAATGTAATGAGCTTGGGCATTCTTAAGCGCCTCGGAAAGGGAGCTGAAGGCAAACCTTCTGGCTTGTCTTCACTTCTGAGCTGCCCCGGGCCTGCCTTTATAGGTACTCGAGACACTACCAGTCAAAGGCAGGCTCTGACAGATCAGTAAAATGCGCAAATTTCAATTACAGGGGTTCTGCACTTCCAGTGCATCCCAGCTGCCAACCACATAAGAGATCTGCAGCGATAGCAATTACACTTTAAAAGCGTCACTACACGTTTGAATGCATTTACAGATTCTCCTTTTACTCTCCATTTATTATTAATGGCAACTCAACTAATATCAAGACCCCAGTGTGTTTGGCACTGTAGGTGTACAGAAGGACAGCAAGTTCTTCCTTTGAGGAGTTTGCTGTCTAATTACAAACGACAGCAGATGGAAGGTAAACATTATGAGCTGTTCTGCTTTTCATCAGGAAATTTAACTCGGGTAACAATTTTTAACCAGACAGAAACAATTGCACATTAAATTGTGTACCACAGGGTAGGCTGCAGGCATATCCCAGTCAATCTTATACACTGTGGTGGCAGTGGTCACTTCCAAGACAGATAATCAGGTTAGAGAAGATTCAGGGCTTTACAAGCATCCATCTGTATTTGCAGCAAGCAAATGGGAAATGTAGCTTTATTCAGTGAAGTCACATTGATGCCTACACAAAAGCATTTATTTAAATCCATGCCTATTCACCAATGGCCTCCATATGCAAGCCGAGCACAAGGATCTGATGGCATTTTGCACTTCCTCACATTTTCAGGTGTCATTTTTAAGTCCACCATCAACGAATTGCTTATTAAACTTCATATTAACTCAGCTAGGAGATCAGAAAAGTCACATGTGATTGTTATAGATCTCCACAAAGGACTTTGAAGATGTAACTGACAAAAAAATGTCCCCCTGAGGAATATACTGGTCATTCACCGGGAGACTGTTTTACACACCCTGAAACCTTGCAGCCATCTTTGCTGTGATGGCAGTCTGCAGAACCTTAAAAGAGACACCATACTCTGTGAAGCTGGGTATGAGCTGCACATTACTATTTGATGAGCCCCTCAACAGACAGATAGGCAAGCACTAGGGACTGAGTTGGAGATTACAATAGTTGTGGGAGAATGAAGTTGGTGGCACAGCAGAGGAACACTGGAAAGAGAGGGTGAAATCTCAAAGATGAGAAGGGTGTTTTCTATCTCCCACACTGCATTGGAGAAGTAAGATTTTCTAGGAAGCTCCTGTTTCTGCTGCAACACACAAACCAACTTGTGGCAGCCCAGCTCATCATCAGGACTTACCCAGATGCCGAGTAACTCCACTTTAGCAGTTAGCTAGGGCATGTCTCACCAAACCATAAAGTAGAGCTGCACAGTGGGACCTAGTGATACAGATTAAGGGAGCCCCAAGTGGCATCCTGTTGCCCAGCACTCTCCACCACATCAGTTAGAAGCTGGCAAAAAATCCTTCCCCTCTGGCTTTCTCTACACTCCAAGGAGGGGAAGGGCACTTTGGCTTGCAGTATCACATGCCTGGTCCCTTCCCTCTTTCACTCAGGTAATCAAGTTTCTGAAAGACTATCAGCAGAGTCAGGGCTAACAGCATAAACTCCCTAACAGTGGAAGAATTTGGACATGAGATGTCTGTCAGTAAGCACTGTGGGTCAGGGAGAGTCAATTTGGAATGATTCCTACCAGTTTCAGTGTGAACTCAAGAGATGATACAATACTTTTGAAAAGAAGCCCAAGACACTTGTGCAAATAGCCTTAGTGTTGGACGCACCTCCACTTAACCCAGGAAATAGCTGTTGAGCACTGGCAACCTGTAAAGGTTTTCCTTAACATGCTTTCACAGGAACATTAAGGAACAAAGGAAAAACAAATACATGCACACATTCATGCAGAGCTGGAAAAAAATAGTTAAATCCTTGAAGTGAAGAAATTGTTAAATCCTGTCAGTGGCTTCTTATCACTGTGGAGCACAGAATGTTTAATTTCTATAGCCTATTCTGACAAAGTTGCTCTGATTTGCAGCAAGTTTGGTTTTTACAATAGAGTGGCCATGATTATGAATGATTTGCATGAGGGACTTTCCCAGGCATGCTTTGTATGATCACTAAGACTTCTGAAATCATGTCGGTCTTGTCTGTCCCCCAGCAAAACTTTAAGATTTCCTTCCCAGGGACTCAGAACTGTGTGCACAGTGTTTTGCTGTTAAGCGAAAAACTGTTCTATAAAAAACATGCAAAACTTAGAGCATCTGTATCTCCTGTCTCACCCTTCTCTTGTATTTCTCCCACAGTTTAAATGTCGTAAGTTCTGCAAACAAGTATTCTTTGGACAAAAATTAGGAAATGTTCTTTCCAGGCAGGCACTTAGCACTGAATCTTTATCTATGCTCTATGAGCCCACTGAGAGTTTCACATAAATTCCAATTGCTTTTCCACTCTGCTCAATTTTCCATTCTTGAAGATGGTTGTTGCATAAAGGACTGTAAGACTCTTTATTTTAATTTTATTTTTTATTTCCTTGCTATATAAATTATTTATTTCTGTTACTCTTTTCCTTTCAATTATTTACTGTCCTATGAAGGAGGGAGAAGGAAATAGCAAGTTTCAAATATGCAAGCAAATACCCAGATAAATGCAGGAATAGTCCAGTAATACACAACAGCAGATGGAAATCAGAACTAAAAAGAACAGTATGTAGATAATAAAAACTGTCTCTTGCTAGACACATCAGGAGACTGCTGTGACCTCAGACCTGTAGTCGCAGAAGCCAAAATCAGTTAAAACCTGCAGAGTGCATTGCAGATTCTATTTAAGATTTTTACTGAGATCCCGACATTAGAAACTGCTATTATTTTCATTCTTGATGTTTAAAAGTTTAACTTAAAAAAAAAGGCAAAAGCAAAATTATGAACACCAACTAATAATTTCATTACAATCTTAAGGATGGTTTTGTTTCATGTGCAAAACATTTAGCAAAGGGTGTGATTGAGGCCAAACAAGGAAATGCTTTACAGAGATAGCTTAGAAGGTACAGCACAACAAAACAAGCAGGTATTTAAATGCTGAAAAGCTAACCTATGTGTGTACCTTGACTCCCCCATCTTCTTTTTCACTTGTTCTATTACTATGCTTGCTATTTTATGCAAAACCACAAAAGAAATATATTGGGAGAAAATAAATGTTTTCAATCCTAAAACAAGTTCTAGTGCCCAGTTTTTAAAGAGGATGTTGTCCATGGTACGCAGTCTAAACAGAATTTTCCCAAATTGCCCTCAGTAAGCATGGTAGAGTGTAAAAAAGGGGTAAAGGCAAAAATTTGTGCATCTTAGACTCTCAGCAACTGCTGAAACAACAGAACATATGTTTACCTCAAGCATTTACCCAATAATTCACCAGGAAGTAAACAGAAATTATGGTCTCTCAAAGGGACATTTATGGGCAGACACGAAGTTATCAGAGGGAGGGAAGATTTCTAATCCACTTCATAGAGGAATACCCAGTCATTGTTCAAGATGCAAAGTCACAGAGCCAAATTACAGAGAGAAGCAGCAGGTCTGGACTCTTCTCCAGCTATTTTGATCTGTCCCAAAGCAGGGAATGTTTTGCCAGCACAGCACACCCCACAGCACAGGGTACACCTCCAGAGTCTGGCACTCAAGCCCAGGGAGGGAGTGAGGGGCTGGCAGGACTTTGTGGCGGGAAGGCTGGCAGCACCAGGTGGTGGCTGAGCGCAGGCCAGGTAGCAGCCCGTGCCGAGCCATCTGTGCAGGGCAGATACACCCATTGTACAGCAGCAGCCACCCAGGCGTCATCTTTCTCTGTAGGAAAACTACTCGCCAGAGCAGGGAGGTTTCTGCTAAACTGAAGAGAAAGTGATCATCAGGAGCAAAATCATTGGGAGCTAGTTACTGCATGTTTAAATCTAGGGGGTTTTCTTCTCAAAAGTGTCCACAAAACCCTTGCTGTTCCTATCTGTGACAGTTTACAGAGAGGAGGGAAAACACAGGACAGGCGGTAAATCAGCCTACTAACTGATGCAGAGTCTATTAGCAAATGTTTTTCATTATAAATATGGCTTCCCTAGTTTCTGCAATGCATTTTTAGGCTATTTCTGGAAGCTTTAAAACTGCATGATGCTTCTGCATTGTAATACTTAACGGTATAGTTATTTTAGTTTATTAAACAAAAAAGGGGGAAATCTGCTGAACTGCAACTGGCTTTCATGTCACAAAAAGACTAAGCCTGTGCAAAAGTAGCCAAGCAGGAACCCTATTTAAGTCCACCATGAAGAAAACTTTTCCAGCCTCTCATACCAATTAGGATAATCTGGGCCTTTTGATGTTAAAATCCCCAGGAATCATATGGAAATCATAAAAAATAACAGTATTTAAAACAGATTCAGAATTCTGATAAAATAATTTTTCCCTCTTAACAGTTTCACCAAAGCTGGGGGCACCATCAGCTAACAAATTCTCTATAAAGCCTATGTCACTTGTACTTCAATGTTTGCTTTTGGGCAGGGGAAATGAGGGAGGCCATTTCTAAAAGTAGCTATTCATAAAACAACAGAACACCTGGGAGGCAAAGCTGGGACGGGCAGGCACCGGGGCAAGTGGCAAGACCAGGCCCTGTTCACAAGCTGCTTCCCAGCAGGGGAAAGGTGACTGAACAATCACACAACACGGTCCACTGGGTAGCTTCTTGAGTCTCAGCCCTTGGATACTTTGGTGGGATTTGCCCCGGCTTCCCTAAATGAAGGGCATCCTTCTTGAACATAAACAGGAGCTAGAGGCATTGAAATAACATGCCTGAATCTGTGCAATGAGCTATCTTTAGGTGAAAAGCACTTAAGCCTTGCATTTTTTCTTTATATTGGACTATTTCTTTAGCATCCAAACTTCTCTAAGTGTCCTACTTCCACGGAAACTCAGGGTAAGAATTCTGTTTGCCTTGACAATACAAAAAAGTACTATAGGCAGGAAAGCAAGGGATGTTTCACTGGATGTAGACCTGGAGAGATGTTCCAATTTCTTTAAATAAAATTCTGATCAACGGCATTTTGCTGTGACATCTGATGTGGCACCAGATCTTTGCCAAAACAATATACATAATATGAGAGAGAGAGAAAGAAAGAGAGAGAAGGTAATTTTCTATGTCCTTCCAGAATGTAACATAGCATTTTCTGTAATGTGAGAGGTTAAACACACCTCCTTGTGCAACAGAAAGCATCAACACAGCCTCCCTATGGAACTAGCTGCACACTCCTACTACATATGTGTAAGCCGTTGTACAATACAGTTTCCCTAGAGGCACGAGGACAAGAGCTGAAAAGACCAGGGTGGACTGGCACACACAGCTCGAGAACCTTACATTGGCATTTGAATAAATTGAAAAGTAAGCAAAACTGTTCGTGTTTATACAAGCAACTTGACTGTGCTCTAACAGAGGACAAGGGTATGAAACTATGTCCTTATAAAGTAAAGCTCATCTTTTACTTATCTAACAAAAAGAAACACAGGAGAGGGTCAGAGGCTGCCGAAGGAAAAATACCCAAGTGTTAAGGCCAGAGAAATGGAAAACAAAGTTTAACAAAGATAGGAGTATTTGCAGATAGAGTGCACACAAAAAACTCACCCTTAAACACTGCTTATTTTTGTATTAAAATAAATATTGAATATTTTTGTCAGTGGTATACACATCTCTGTAAGAACCCGGTATTTGAACTGCCAGTTTGACAACCTACAAAAATTATGTTGAAGACTAGCTTTGCAGTTCTAGTACAGCTATAAAAAGCAAATTGGCAGTAGTGTTACATTATGAATGTGAAATCAGCCTAACTTATCAACCCAGTTTTCAGCTATGTGCTATGAAATTCTCCTACAGATTGTGAATTTCCTTTCATGTCTTCTGGTAATACTAGAACTATAATTAACATTAATTACAAGTCCATAATTTCTCAGTGCCTAAATTGTTTGCTATTCCTAGCCTATGCAGGAAACAAGTCATGCAGTTCCTGACACAAATATTATTCCTTATTAGTTTTGCAGCTGAATAATATTCAGCCTGTAACAGAATCCTCCTAGGACTGAGGAGTACTCTTGTGCACACGGATACATACACAAAAACAACAGCTAAAAGCAAACTTGCTGAGAACTTCTGGGTCAGCTTTTGACATCACCCATAGGAATGAAATCAGACACCCACCAATCAGGCACCATGAGGCTGGCAGCACAAAATAAACAAAAGCTGGGCCCAGGGCTCTACAATGAGCGAGGGAAGTGGAAGAGACTATTGTTCCAAAAGCTTTTAAATGATGTTGCTTTATTTATTTCTTTTGACAATGCCTGAACTGAATCTTTAAAAAGGGAAAGGACCCTCCCCCTCCCCGGATCTGTTAAAACAGAACTGGGGGGTTGGAGGAGGTGGGGGTGTCTTTTCCCTGTTGCTATTTGTTCTCTTTAACAATGTTTTGCGAGCCCTGTAAAGCAAACAGCACTATCCCGGCGTGGCGTGTGGGAAGGCGGCGTTCTTCCCAGCATCTCCGCAGACACTCAGCACTAACACTTGGTGCCAGATTTTCTGAAAAGCTGGGCAGGCTGGGTGCTAAGCTCTTTTCAAAATCTGACCCTTATTTCAGTGCCTTCCAGGAAGCTGAGGGCTTTAGAAATCTGGCAATGCACATAGATCCTGGGCATTTCGGGGGCAAGAACTGCACAATGAAACCACCTAGCTGTGTCCCCTCCCCAGAAGAAAGTATCTGCTTTTGGGGGGGCTTTTTGCACTGTGCATTTCTGAAACATGCCCAAGCTGAAAGTCCTACTTATTCAGACAAGCGGGCTGAGGAGGACAATGCCCTGTGCAGCGTCAGAGCTGCGGCTAGCGTACAGCCGATGATTCACTTCTTGGACACTCTAACCTGTCACTGAACTCAAAAGATTTAGGATTAGGCCCAGAGTTCACTAAAAGCACACATGGTGTTTTTTCAAAGTTCAGCTCAGCTCAACAAAGCTAGCTGAATTACTTCAATCCTCTCAGTGCTTCCCTAAGGAAAAAAAAAAAAAAAAAGCCACATGTCTGCAGTTTGAACTGGACATGTTACCCCTTTCCCATTTCTAACCATGCCACTTAGTCAAGTGTATAGGGACAAGTAAACGCATTCCAGAAGTAAAAGATAAACTCATAGGTCCTGGAGCTGGAAAGGTAAAGAATATCACTCTTTCTTACTAAAACAGACCTTTTTCTACTCATGCCAAGAAAATTAGTCTTAAGGTGCACACAAATAATTACATATTGTGGAACAGTAAATTATTACCAATGCCATAGAATTCAGGCAGCCCCGAGTCTGGGGCCAGATTTTCAAATGTTTTGCAGATGTTTATGGTTTGCTGCAAAACTTTTGTCAAGTTACCCACACAACACAGTATTTACCGAATGATTTTGGCACATGGTAATTCATCTTCTTTATGCAGGTGTTGCATTCCAGAAATATTTGACTTCTTATAGAAGACTGCTGGAACTCTACTTAATAAAAACAAACAACAAACCTCATGATGAAAGAAACCAGATAGGAGAGAGAAATGTACACACACACCCCAACTCAATTTGCCTTTTCTTCCTTTTCAGGTAACAGAAAACCCTCTTACAGGTAAAAATCTATTCAGAATATGTTACAGCTGTCTGGTATTGATGCGGAACTCATGAATTGGAAAGCGCAGTCCACCTCAGTGTGAAGCCCCAGGTTCCCTCTGATAAGGAGGTTTTACTTACTGGAAGCTCACAGTTAGTGGGACTACTAAGACCTAACTCTTAGAGGCCTGCCTAAGGCTACTCTGCTTGGGACTTGCTGAACAAAGTCTCCTTCCTTGACTGCAGTAACCTCACCAAAGGAGACTTTGTCCACCAAGCTCCAGACAGAGCCACAGTGGGGCTCTTGCAGGCATGCAGGCAAAGCTGCTGTAGGCAGCATCAGCATCCCCACATGCATCCACCATGGTCCCCCTCAACCTCACCACAAAGGCACCACATGCACTCCCAACACTCCCCTTTGTCATAAGCTTTTATTCCACACTGCGTGGTGCAGGAAGCAAAACACAAAACGGGGCTGTGCAGCACTTTGGACCTTTACTTGACTGATAAGTTGCCTGGAGGCAAAGTGAAATGAAACCCTTGGGACCTAACAACTTGCCCTTTTAAGCATATGGAAATTAAACATTAAACCTAAAAAATTTTCCAGAAGCAGATATGAATCCAGATATAATATCACTTTGTAGATATGGAAAAATACAACCAGCTATCTTTGACTTCCTAGACGTACAAGTTTTCCTTCAGGGTAGGAAAGCAAAGATGAAAATGCCAAAGGACTGTTAACCTTTAGAGACACATTTTAAAACATAACATGACTGAATCCAGATAAATCAGAATTAAATTTAATCAACCTCCTACTCCCTAGCTACGGTATCGGAGGAGAAAAATCTACAATTAGGAAAGAATCAGAAGGACATACAGACATCTTAAACTGAGCAAGCTCCCATCCATGCTGTGCAGTTTTGCTGATGATACTAAATACTGCAATTGCCATATGCAGTATTACAGACTTGCAGTCTTAACAGTTTTCTTACAAGTAATCAGAGGAGGGGAATATTTAAATAGTTTTTTTGAAGCACATATTATCTAGATTTGGCTGTTCGCTCCTTTAGAACAAAAGGGATCCAAGTTTACAATCTAAATACTTTGCATCAAATCCTTAAATCGCCTCTCTTATTCTGTGAATGGAGGTGTTAACATCTATGGGGTAGCTATGGCCCGCTAATTCATGAGCTTCACTACAGTGGCTAAGAATATATAATCCTTTAATCTTTTGTTCTGTGACTCCACCTACAGCTCCCTGGCACCAATTTCAGAATACAGACCATGATGCTTCTAATGAGCAAAACGTTAAAGAAAAACTGACTGTCACAGTCAACGATCTGTTGCTAAATGTATATGTGAAAGTTAGATGGGTATGAAAGTAAATACAACAGGAATATTAACTTTTAGTGACAGATGAGTATCCCATCACAAATATAAAAGCCTAACTCAAAAAGAATTTAAAAGATAAATATTATTGAAAGATAGATCTTTCTATTGAGTGCAATTTTTGTCTTTCTAATTAAAACCGCTAAGTTATAATAACCTGTATTATATTTTATCTTAATCAAAACTTCCTTAAAAATGTGATTTTATGTTATATTGAAGCTGTATGTGTGTCACTGTTCAACTTGTTAATTTTTCTGGGGAAAGCTAAATCACTGAATGGATAGTTTTCACTGCCTAGACACCAAAACCAGTTTGTTGATGCTTCACTTTTTGTCCAGTAGTATTTTTTCCATAAATTATAGCAATTATTAATTTTCAGCTAGTTCAGTTTATAATTATTTCACAAGTTAGGGAGACAATTAGGAAAGCAGGAAAGTTTGTTTTCATCTTTCCATTGATGAATAAAATTGGTATGTGCAGCAATAGACTAAAGTAGTTCAAAAAACTTCAAGTACTTGGTGCCCAGAAACAACGGCCACAGCATGTTATCTGTAGATAGTAATTTTGTGCAATAGATTGATTTTAAAAGCACAACATGTTCCAGAATAAATTTTTGCCTTGTATACTGGAACATCAAACATAGTTAAGCCACCAAAGTAGCTTGAAATGGCACTTTTTAGTATTTTAATTGAGTTAAAACTAAAACATTTTGCTACACATCAATCACGTGAGATTAAAAACATTTATCATTTCTATTAAGAAAAGTGATTTGCTGGTTTTTAGCATAAGAATGTAAAAATTTAAAACATGAATATATGTATGTAAGCAGCACATGTGTAAGAAACCCAATTGTGTACAACAAACAAATCTGGTTAGGAAATGGCATTGACCAGTAAAACAGCCTTTGTTTAGGAAAGAAGCTGGAAAGCAAAAATGCAAAACAAGATTACTCTTAATTATTTAAATCAAAGTGCTCTGCTTGTTGATTTAAATTGTGATTAAAATCAGGGATTTAAATTAATCTACTCTGGATTGCATAAACATCACATTAATAAGAGGGAGCTGTAGCTTCATCACCCAAGAAGTCATTCAGGAAAAGCATTGTGACAGAGCGCAAAGGACTGAAAGAGTTTGTTAATAGATATCCCTCTGACGCCTGAAGTCTCCCGTTTCTCCCACGGAGAGAGAAAGCAAATACATGAATGAGAAGAAGTGTTTACAGGGCTGTGCATGCACAAAAATATGTACAGGTACCATGAGGTAAATTAACAATGATAATTTTTCATTAGATACAGGATTTCTCTCCTCAAAGTGGATTACTCATGCATTCCAGTTATTCTTATTTCTAGTGTCCCTAAAATACTCCATGTTCATACTTTTATGAAGATGGAACATACTCCCTCTTTACCTGATGGTGGCATTAATCAATGTGTTATTTAAATAGAAATCAATACTAAATATTATACTGACATGGGTTTAGGTCTGCAATCAGGTACCTACATCCAACTCCTGTTTCAGCTTTTACCAAATCCTGGGCTCTGCATTTCCTCTAGACAGCAGGGAGGTAACTAGCACAAACCAAATGGTACAACCTAATGTTGAAGGAAATTTACTGCAATTTATCCAAAAGTCCAACACATTGCCATGGTGATCATAAACTAAGGCTTTTAACAATGCAACCCATGGCATATTTACTCCCAAAGGTCGTTTAATACCTTCCACAAGAACAACCTTTCAAACACTATGGTGTTTTTTTCAGCAGAGGTCCAATTACAGTTGAAATAAAGGAAAGCAGTATGCCTTTCTTCTTTCTCCTTTGCAGCTTGATAGTGAAGGACAAACTACTCTAGCTGAGCCCACTTCTAATAGGAACTAGTTTTCTTTTTTGATTTTACAAGAAAGTGTTTTACAATCCAGAGAGGATGAGTCATCAGAAAATCCTTGTCTAGTTGCCAAAAACCTGCCCCTCTTCATTATGAACATAAAGATAAAAGCTCTTACAGTACATTAGCTGGCATACGCCTACACAGACAGTAAATAAATTAATTGTGCCTAGCCTCAAACATCCAAAGAGGTGTAGTAGGAGCTCAGTCCATCTTGTTTCATTAACAAATTAAACTGTAATAGAGCATCAACAGTTCTCTTCCATACATAAGCTTAACTGTTGTACAGAAAAGAAAGCATGATGCTTGCAAAACTTACGTACATACATAGCAATTCTTCTAATATTTACATTAGCTTGCATGCACTACATAAATACTAACAAAAATAGTATGCATTGGGGAAAAAAAATTATAAATGTTGAAATAACTCTGCTGGCCATCCTACAAAGCTATTCAGAAACTGCATAGGTTTTCTGAGCCACAAACCGAGGTAGTGATGTTTACCAAAAAGGACTTTTGAAGTATGCCACTGTTTTACACGTGTGAAATTTACAAATTATTTTGCATCTGACAAGAAAGGGAAGTATTTTTGGAGGGGTAAGCAGACTGTGGTCAGGCTCCAATAAAAGGAAGCAACTTGCAAGCATCAAGGCTACTTCTTAAATATATATATATAAATGTATTTTAAAATCCAGCCAATAAGAATACAGATCAAAAGGCAAGTCACTGTATGAAGTACTGTACATGAAGCCAGAATTACTGGAAATAATCAACATTTACCATCAAACTCCTGCTACAGCCAAACTGTTTTCCTTCTGGAATGCTCACAATCTTTAGCATGAGAAAGTTATACACAACCAACTTGAAAAACAAGTTTAACTCTGCTCAGCCACAAGCTAAGATTACACCCTCAAACACACCTTTCTAAGATTTCTTACGAGAGGTTTGTTTGTGCAATCCAGTTAAGGGCAATTTGTTAAAATTGCTCTGTGATTTTCTTTATCCTTTAACTGCATAATTTAAGCAACCAGCATTTTAAGTTCAAAGATTTTGTTTTTTGCAATTACATTTTTCTTTTTATCTCCTGAAAAAATGAAAAGTTGTAGAGAAAGGAGACAGCTAAAGAAATGGAAGAGAGAAATTGAGTTTGATCTATCTCAGAAAGCAACTTCTTAATTAACGAGAACAGAAAGTGAGTTAACACAAAATACAACGGTTTAGAATAATCTGTTACTGCTGCTTTGCCTTCTTGGCTGTAACCCCAGGGCTTGGAAAAGCCACAGAGACTCCTCTGGAAGCTGCATACCACTGATACCTAAAGTCTAGCAGCTCCCACCTGTCCAAAGCTTAACAATTCATGTACAGAGGATTTTACCCTCTGTGTTTTGGTCAGGCAGTTGTTAAGATCCCTGTCAGGTTATTAGCATGGCTCTGACTCTCTGGCTTACTCTCAACTAGAACTTCCTTCCAGCTTTGTCCCCCCTTAATTTTCACTTTGTACCTTCAAGCAGAGGCAATACTTTTCTTCTCTTCCTACCTCAGGAAAGCACACTTCTTCTATCTGAGGCTAACAGTTATTGGGTGGTATAATGCATCTGAACCTGGCCTCAGTGGTTACATTTGCAGAGCCCAGCACTCCCCCTGAGGGGCCAAGCAGCAAGACCAAAGCCATGGATGTGCACCTCACAGCACTCTGTGCCTCACTCCTCCCATTGCACATGTTGTTTTTTTCCAGAGATCGGTTTTGACAGGCACCAAGGCCAGTGCAGACATACTGGCCCAGACTTGTGACATCACCTGATTAATAAATCCAAGGAAGGCTTGGCAGCTCTGGCTACAGGCAGCCAGCCTGTGGGAGAGCGGCTGCCACGCATCAGCTAATGCAATGCTAATTCACTGCTCTGTGCAGAGGCTCAATCAATACACAACTTTCTCACAAGCCTCCTATGCTAACCCGCAGTTGGCATGGCCTCTCCTCCTGCAGGCCCCAAAGGCCTCACCAAAGCACAAACCAAGCTCTGCCAGCCACCACTGCAGTGTCAGGGCTCCCACTTCTGACCCCCCAGCCAGGGGGACACATGGGGCAGTGAGGACATCATCCTCATAGTAGCAATGGCACTACTGCTGACAGGGAGGTGACAAAGAGTCCCAGGACTGCCATTTTGCACTCACTGAGCAGAGGCCATGCTCTGCCCTGGCTCCAGTGAATTGCTTGGAGCCTCCCTGAGCCCCCTCTGCCCCTCAGCACCCAGTTGGGCTCACGGCCTTCAAAAGTGAGGCCGCTATAGGTCCTGTTCTTCTTTTAAGTCCTTTACAAACGGTGCCTCATTATTGCAGAATAATGCAAGTTCTTAATTAGTGCTATGAGTTAATCACTCTGCCTCAAGAGTTCCCTCTCTTTCATAAATAAAGGAAGCCAGCCCAGCCTCCGTTATCCAGCTACCAGCACTGGCTCTAATAAAGCACCATCTTCAGCTGAAGTCAACCACAGCCATCGCACAGATACGCAATGGCTGATGTGGAACTGCAGATATCCTTTCTTTTATGGGGTTAATACTTGCCCTCGGGGATAATTGTGCAGGACTCTAGATGAGAGATTTCCATAAAAGGCAGTAAGAGTCACCCAGCTAAAACCACACATAACTCAAGCTAGTTTACCTCTTTGCATTATTTAAATGTCTCCCTTTAATGTGAATGCATCAGTTTAAAGGCACAGGGCTGCCACTGCTTGGGGCAGACAGCTCTTCTCTGGATACCCAACATGTCTCTTCAGAATTTACATTTGCATGCATTTAAAAAAATGTGCTATTCCCAGGCCTCCTGGGCTGTCACAAAGCCAGGTGCAAGCCTGCCCTTCATGCTGCTGTCAAGGAGCAGTGCCAGGTTTGCAGCACCTCTTTATCTGGGTGCCTGGGAGGTAGGGAGGGGGGTCGTGGCTGCTCTCTGCACCACATGTGGATACTGAAACCAACCATACTGCCATGTCAAAATGCTGGTGATTCTCCTGGCAACTTCCTGAATGGACTCAGAGAAGGAACAGGAACCACTGGCCACTGATGTTTCCACTCTGCTTCCCTCTTCCTGGAATACTGACCCTGGCTCATGTCTTCCCTCCAAACACTTCTGCTAAATCAAAATTTACACCAATACATGCAAGTAAACAGAGATTTCTCCAAATTACCTACAGCTGGGCCTTCCATTTTAAGAATTTTGGGTTTTTTTTATGGCTTTATTTTAGTGTATATTTATACAAAGAACACCAGCAAGCAATTAATGAAATTTAATTTCATTAACATTATTTTTTTTTAAATTGTTTTCATTTTAATGTTAAAAAAATGCAAACAGTAGTAAGACTGAGGTAGAAATATTTTCATTTGATTGCATGTTTCTCTGACTGGCTACATGTATGAACTTGTTTCCTGGTCAAGGGGAATTTCTGCAGGTAGCAAAAAATAATTCTGCCATCCACCCAGTCTCCAAGTATCTTGTTTTTATACAGTGCAAAGATTTCGTCAGTCAGGTTACCTAGGAGTGAAAGTTATGTCTCATAATCCGTAATTCTATTGCCCATTACACACCATCTGGTGACACAGTCAAAGATAATCTGATTTTTGCCTTTTAAAAACATCCCATAGCTGTATCATATGGTGCATGCAATATGATAAATTACTTAAGTGCAGTGTTTCTGTATAGTTTGCACATCCTGCTAGTTTTAAGCAGGGCTTTTTTATTTGAAATATATGAGTACCTAGCTCAGTTTTTTATCTATTTACAGTTACACCTAGAATTAGGTGGTAGGTGTTTAATCATACAATCTAACCAATCTATAAGAAGCTGTTACTGGAATTCTTACAAGGGACTTTTTACAAGGGCTTGTAGTGATAGGATAAGAGGGAATGGTTAAGCTCAAGAAGGGCAGATTTAGACTGGATACTAAGAAGAAATTCTTTACAGTGAGAGTGGGTGAGACACTGCAGCAGGCTGCCCAGGGAGGTCGTTGATGCTGCCTGTCAGTGCTTAGGGCCAGGTTGGATGAAGCTTTAAGCGACCTGGGCTATTGGAATGTGTCTTTGGACATGGCAAGGGGGTTGGAACTAGACAATCTTTAAGGTCCCTTTCAACCTGAACCATTCTATGAATCTATGAATCCAAAGGTTTGCATCTCCAGTGGACCAAATATAATGAAAAAGCTGTTTCATGTTCCAAAAGAGGGAATGCCTTATTGCAGTTCCTTTACTAGGAAAAGCCTGATATAATTTAAACTACTTGTCCCATGTGATGCAGGAGGTCTCGAGTATTTCAAGCAGATTCTAGGAGCGTACCCATAAAGAGCTCCTTGCACAGTCTATCAATATATCTGCAGGTTTGCAGCAGATTTGATTTTGTCACTTTATTTTCAGTCTCCAAAAGTAATCAAAATAGTTAGTGGGTTGCCAGAAGTGGTAACCTCGCAAAACAAATAAAAGACAAGACAGAATCAATCGTGCTTGGGAAAAGAAAGTTCTCACACAATGAACTTGGTGAAGGGAAATAGGCCATTTGCTGTTGCTCAACTCTTTTACCAAACTATTTCAGTGGCCCTTACATTCTTCAAGGCCAACTTCAAACAACAATCTCATCCCTTTCTGATGCACAAGACACACCCAAAACATTTTCAAGAGGCGTGGAAAGTAGTAAAGAAGATTTCTGTGATTTGCAGTCAGGTTCTTCTGGGAAGATTACATATTTCTAGGAGATTATAATGTAAAGACACATCTGTACCTCAGATACAATCACACAATCAGTATTCAAATCTAGATAGCTATTTTTCCATGTAGATTTTTATTTCTCTTCCTGGAATTCTTAATCGCTTCAGGGATTTTTTTTTTTTTTAAACTTAGTAAGTCAAGGCTTAATTTTCACTTGACTCTTCAATTACAATTTGAAACAATTCCCACTTTACTTACAGGTCAGCTTTAAAAATCAGTCTATCAGGCTGTTGTGTCATTTTGCACTGACAGGTTTTGTTCCCACCAGAACCTCATGGCAAGCCAAAACCAAAGTACATCCCTACAATAATCTCATTTAGTGATGCACCTGCCTCACTCACCAGCAGTTTCCACAGTCTCAGACTTAGTTTAGTGGGAGGCAGGCAGTAGCACTCTGATGAATGACAATCCCTCACAGAGTTTCATGCTGGGTGATGGTTCACTAGCTGCTCAGCTGCTGGGATGCTAGACCATGCACCATGGGGAGACAAGGAATGTTTCTGAAACCTGGGCAGCACAGAAATGGGACAGGACCCCCAGGTGCCAGGTCACAGGTGTTCCATTACACTGCCTCTCTCTCACCCACACCTACAGAGTCCTAAAAGCACCAGTCCTCATCCACAAATGGTGGAAAGTTTGCCCCATTTCCTCTGCCTTCTTAATGTAATCGTCCTGTTCTTGCTCCCTCTGACCAGACTGCTGAGCTGCCTATCAGGTATGTTCTGCTACTAGAAGGGATGCGAATAAAGCGTTTAAGTGTCTGGCAAGCATTTTCTTCAATGAAGAAATGCTATGAACTAGGCAATCATATTTTCAGCTGTTCTACTCGCCAGAAAAGTGCACAAGCTTCCAATAGCAAAGAAATGAGGTCAGTTTGGTCAACTGCCAAAATCAGCACATTTCCTCTTTTGGTTCTGGATGCTGCACCTCTACACTGTGACAAGTTGTGAAAGGAAGGTGCAGTTTCTCAGAAAAGGAAATAAAAAGATAAAAACAGTGGATGTTATTAAACAAAGGGGTGTGGGAGGAAAAGGGAGGGGAGAAATCATAAAGCATCCTGATGTCCTATGACCTCCTGAAGATCTACTTAACTGGATTCTAATATAACATTTCTAAGAAGATATGTATCTTGATATTGCAGAAATGTAAACCTCATGCTGTTAGAGGAATCTACACGATGCAACTCTTGGTTAGAAAGCTGGACTAGAATTTAGCATATCTGGATTAAATCCTGGTTTTGCCACAAGTTCCTTTGAGGTTTGAGCAAAACTCCTAACTTCTTTCGCCTGGGACCCTATCTTGTGCTTGGTCTTTTAACTGTAAAGGCTGAGCTGGGAATAAGTTTTTACAGTAGAGCTGAGTCTGGAACAGCAGGTTTTGGATGCTCACTTGGGTCATTTAATGCGAATGCAGCACAAACCAAAATGACAGTAGTAGTAGTAGTAATAAGAATAATAGTAGTAATTATCTCTCAGTCTTTATTTTCAAGTTATTGTCTGCCAAAAAGTGTTAGAGAAATTTCTTATTTGTGGCAACTACTATATTTATATGTGTAATTTACAAGCAGCTCATCTGAATAATTTTAATTTTTTATTAAGACTATTTTCTCATTTTCCATTAGGGAGCCTCCTTACATACTGACTCACATTCAGCCTTGTAGGAAACAGTGCCAAGCATTTGTTTTTCTTATGTCTCCAGTAGTTAATTTGACTCCTGAATCAAACTCAGCAAAGCCAAAACTGAATAGGAACAACCTCAATTTAACTATTAAATATTTTTCAAGCTTCACCATGATTTTAAGAAGAACTTTCATGTGAGATAGTGGAAATATGCCAGGGAATTCTAAAAAACCTCTGTGTAATACTCTCTCTCCACTCCTCCATTCTTTCAGCCTCTTTCAAAAGGAGGTTAGGTGAACTCAAATCTAGCACAGCTTGGTTGAGCTACTTTCACTTCAGGTTTGCTAGGGGGGAAAAAAAAAGTCACAGAGGCATCATGCCAAGCCTGCCACTTTTGAGATAAATATGATTTTCTTTCAGCAAGGGGCTCATATACTATGGGAATTCAGTTGCAGATTTAGCTATGCAGCAGCTGCCACTGCTTCACTATAAACAACAGTTCACTCTGAAGTTGCCTTAAAGAAGTTTACAAAAGGGACAGTGTATTTATCTGATGTCTGTTACAGTGGTGTGGAGATACACAGGTGGGCTTCAACTCTCACCTTCATCTCACAAAGTCAAACCCAGTTGTACAGAAAGACCTTAAATTTGCCTGTTCTTTTCCTAATGACACTCCCCTTTGTCTATTTGATGATCAGAGCAAGCTTACTTTCCTTGGGAGGGCCAGATTGGCAGATGAACTTGTGAGGAGAGGAAATACGCTAAGTATGAAAACATTCTCATAAGCTCTCACAGAAAAAGGATGTAGCTAACAATAACAGAGAACACTGCATTTCTCTGCCAAACTTTATCATATGAGATCATGCATTTCCAGAATTATATTTATGCCAGTTAAGCATCAATAGTGCTACATCCACAGGAGGCATAACTTGAAATCTTTTTCCTATATTCCCCACAGTAAGTCAGTTCTGAAGATGTCTTTTTGAGGTTAGCAATAGACAAACATCTCACCCCCTCACTTCACTCAGGATACCACAGTGCTGGGAGTTACAAAGAGAGCCATTTCATGCTTTCATGCTGCCTGACCAGTCCTGCGAGTGATCTTTCACAGGAAACACCTCCAGGAGCCACTCAGACAAGGCTGTCATAGACTGCTTGAAGCAAGCTTCATTCACTAGATCCTCACCCGTAGTATTGATGGCCTGGCCTCCTGCCAGGCACAAATACTGTTTGCTGCGCAGTTGGAAGGCTAATTACTTAAGGTTCATCCTTCCTCCTCTGGGGTTGTTCCCAGCACTTCTTCAGTTCTGAAAAAACTGGTACGGTAAAGCCAAAGAGCTGATAGAAGTATTGGTCTGGTCATGACTTTGAACTGCTTGCCTCTGCTTGGCTTAGCAACCACATCATTTGCTGTTTCACTGAATAGCTTCAGCTCTGACTGCTCTGGCCCAGTTTCACGGCTTTCAGTACCTTTCCAGGGAGCAATCAGAACAAGCTTTTCATAGCCCATCCCTAGTACAAGCAGTATTCCCAGAAACACGCTATCCAGCAGAGACCCATTGACCTCTGCCTGCTGTCCTCAGTGCCATCAGGACACCTAGTTTTGACTCACTCCTCATTTTGTTTACCTGTAAACCATGTCAAACAGGCAGCGCAGGTGAATTTTCCTCCACAAAGGCTCCCAAGGCAGTCATTTGCAGGCTGCCCTCAGTTTACATTCAGCATCTGACTGGTGCAAGGAATGCCCAAGGTCAGTACCTCTACTCAATTTTACAAATGCAAAAGAAGAAAAGCTGCTAGCAGCTCATTTTCAGAATGGGATACAGGGGGCTCTGAAACTTGCCCTATCCTCATGGATCTGGAATAGCTGTGTGCTAAGAAAGCAAGCCTCTGAACAGTTCACCAGAAAACATGCTTGGAGATTTTATGCCCTAAATTATATATGACTGTTTTCCCTGTTTGGTGGCTATTAGTGTAGTGGGAAGTCTAAATTATTGTTATTACACCTCTAACTGAGGATTTTTTTCTTTTTAATATTATTTGAATTTAAAAGAAAATTAAAAAAGAGAGGGAAAAAAAAATATCACCAAAACCAAACAAAACAAAAATCCTCAGCAAGAATATCTGAAAAACTTGTGATCATCCTGTGAGCAGCCTTAAACACTAATGTGGTATTTCTTCTGGTCCTGGGATACACTAGTTTCAGCATGTTACTTCAGAAGAGAATCAGCTTTTCAGCCAGTAGCAAGGCCTATGCATCAGTTGCCCTGCTTAAAAATGGTTCTTTACATGCATTTTCATAATAAAGCACTTTATAACTATTACCCAATTATTGCTTACAGCATTAAGTAACAAGGTATTATTACTCCAATTTTACAGATGGGAATGAAGCATGAAATCTGAAATACTTATTCTGCTTTTGCGTAGGCTCTCTCATATTAATTAATTATGAGACTTAATTACACTCAATCTCACCACTCCAAGCCAATTACAGAAAATTGTGTAAAGCAAAGCAGGGAAATCTGTCTCTGAGACAATCACTTACACTGGCAGCACTTTCCACAAAGGTATATAAAAGGAATCATACACTCAATGCAACGGCATGGTTTTCTCTCTAGTTTTTCCCCAGCTCCCCGGGCTCTAGTAATCTGAGCAAGGAGTACTCCTTTCAGCTTCCTCACTCAACTCTGCCCCAGAAACCAAATATAAATCTCTGCCCCCTGATTTGTGCCTTAATCACATGACCACCTTTCTTCCCAGAAGCAGTAAAAAATTCCCCAGGCACGTTAAAAGCACAAGATTAGAAGAGTATTTATATATATATATA
>WBNM01005777.1:62465-123210 GCA_013399055.1 Ramphastos sulfuratus | reverse complement strand
CTAGACTCCATCCCATTGACCACAGATCTCTGACTTCTTTCCTTCAAGCAGTTCCCAATCCACCTCACTCCCTGATCTTCCAAATCACACTGCCTCAGTTTAGCCAGAAGGGTGCTGTGGGAGACAGTGTCAAATGCTTTACTGAAATCAAGATAAACCACATCCACTGCTCTACTATCATCAGTCCACCTAGTTATGTCCTCATGAAAGGCTATCAGGTTGGTCAAATATGAAGTTTTGTTTAAATTCAACTGTTCACATAAGATCTAATCTTGTCAGTATTTCAGTTGCTATCACACAATTACATAGTAGCATAATGGGCCCTTATGCTTTTATGCCATCTTTGCAAGTCTGAGGAAAGTATCTCTTCCTTCAATGTCTTCTATTTCCATACGTACCCTTGTGAAGCTGTAGCAGAGTTAGAGCAAAAAATTGAGAGTTTTTCTAAAGGATAAATATGGTATCGTCTATTCAAGATTCTTTTGCCTTGCATTGTGGGGCTCATATGATGGATGAGAAGCCACTAAAACTTGTGCTTCTGCTAAAAGGAGTGATGCCTTCAAATCAAAGTTCAGTGTAATCTACCATGGTGCATGATCTAGGAATCAGTTCTCTGTTAAAAATTTCTGAACTTTAAGATGAAAAAATTTCTGAACTTTAAGATGAAACAGATAAAGGCAACATCTTGAACACAAAACATATTTCAGTTATCAAAGACAAGGCAAACATATGCATAAAAATTTTCAAAACTGAGAAGTTACTTCAATTATCCACAAAACTCTTTACTCAGTTATAAAACAAGACCAAAACGCACAGGAAGAAAATAAGGTTTGAGTTTGGTACATTTCCTCCTTGCTGAGGACAAAAGAGTTCTGTTCATTGCTGAAAAATGTAGCTGATTTCACTCAATCATGAAGCAATTGTGGATCCATGGAAACAGTAGGAAAAAAAATTTCTGTGATTACATAAAAGTTACAGAAAGAATGTATATACCTCAATTAACAAAATTATAAAGTACAGAATACAATACTTACAGTGGGAACTTGGAAGCATTTCATTACTCAAGAAATTAAAAGCAGGGATGACTGCATGGCCTTTTCCAATGACATTTACAATTTCTTCCTCATTATCTAGAACTTGCAGTTTAATGAACACATCTGATTTAGAGGTTTGTACTTGCAGTGTAGCAACATGTGATGCTGTGACTTTTACTGAATACCTAAAGAGGAAGAAAAAAAAAAATATAGCCTACTCCACCAGATCATTCTTTTTTTTAGGAAAATACCTAAATGTTGTGCTGACCAGGAAGCAAACACTTAAAATGGAGATTGTAGTCTACTGTTTTCCTGCAATTCCAGGAAAGCTTCCTGTACTAAACTTCACTACAGTGAAACCATGATGAAAGTGTGCGCTGCTGCTGCAAAAAAAAAAAAAGGGGATGTTCTTGCCATTTCTTTTTTTTCCACTGCCTTATAAAATGTCCATATACACATTTTCCTTACTACCTGTATTTGTTGAAAAGCATGTTTAGCTGGATTAGGGAGCTATCTTGATGCAAAAGTAATTGAGCAAAAGAAAAAATAGAAAATACTTGCTTTCAAAGGGGTAGAGCTATCTCATTTGATAGCAGTTGCTATTCTTGTCAGATGGTGGAATTAAAAGACCACAGAATTAGTCTTAGGACAAAATTTAATTAACAGTTCCTTTGCAACTCAGAGCTTTATATATCACTTGCTTTTTCTTCATAAATGCAAATTGTTAGACTAATATCTCCAAGCAAGCAAGCAAACAGCACCACCACACAAAAAAACCCATCACCTTGACTCCAGCAGATTTGAAGCCAAAAATATTACATATTTTAAAACTCTTCTTTTTTTTTTTTTTTTAAATTGGGAACATCAGAGAAGAGAAAAAGATAAAAACTCATCAAGGAAGAGAAAGCTTACAGAATGAGTTTATATTTCCATTACATGCTTTCTTATACTGAAGCTGATTCTGTCTGTTGAATAGACCTCTATCTCAAGAATAATCCATTGATTTGATATAAAAATGTGAATTGTCAGCCATGAAGGGAAAATGTTCTAAAATTAACCTTCAAAACATACACATGTAATCAGTTTTAAGCACAGGGCCTGTTTCAGTGCAGTGTTTTGTGCAAAGTCTTAACTATAGTGATTTAGTCCGGGTCAGTTCTGAACTAAAACTCAGAATAANGGGGGTTGGAACTCGATGATCCTTGAGGTCCCTTCCAACCTTACCATTCTATGATTTTAAATAAACTTTAATCAATTAAAAAGGATTAATAAAAAAACCAAACAACACTGCACTTTTTTTGAATGTTCTCCTAAAGGAATCAGTATGCTACAATAAAGTGTATACGCATTTTTCTGACAACACAGCAAGCTGGAAACCGATTTGGTACATCAGAAAACAAAGAGGGTTATTTATGTACTATTTAAAGCTTTATGTGAATGGCTTACAAATTCTTGATTTTAATACATACTTAATCCCCCAAAACTACTATGAAATTTCAGTAAGTGACATATAAATAACATTTCAAGATTGACTTCTAATAAATGCAAAGGACTGTTATGGTCTGTGTACTTCATGCCTGTTCTTTAGTACTTCAGAAATAACACTGTCACAAATGAAATGTTGAATTTATTATTGCAGTTTAAGGTCCCATAAAATTCAAGTAGCTGCCTTAATACTGTCCCCTTCTAAGAAAGAGGAAAGTACATAATTTTCTGTCAGAGATGATCCACACAAAAGCAGAATTTAGTCATTCTTCTCAATGGTTCTTAAATTTATAACATTAATATTTACCTGAACATTACATGCTTGTCATTAGGTATGTAATACTCTCTAATTTCTTTAGTAGAATAGACTGTATTTACAGCTTCACGAGAGAGAAATGGGAGTGGACTATGAGAACCAATGAGCCGGAGCCTCCATCTTCCAGCTGCCAGAGGTAGGTCACCAGTATGTGCTTCAGCCATAAATGTGTATCCTTTCTGAAAGGAGAAAACGTAACTTTTACTTGGAAATAACACTACTTGAAATGTACTCCATGACTACACGCAATATAGTTTTTGCCCATATTACACTTACAATAAGATGTCCTTCATGCGCAAGAATTGTAAAGTTCTATTAGAGTGTAACATTGGAAGCATCTCTTATTGCAGGAATTTATAGTTTGCAAAAAGTTACATAACAAATCAAATCCAATCTCATCTAACTTCCAAGCTGGCACATGATTTTGAGGTATAATCAAATTCCTCAGGTCACTTTCTAACCAGATTATTCGATGATTATAAGTTGATATCAAGAGTGCAATGCCCAGTTGCGGTGTAGCAGAGGAACTCAGGATAAGTCTCTTCTTCATATTCTCTAAGTCAGTCCTACCAACTTGCTATTTTAAACATTAAAATTTTATGTTTTACCCAAGAAATACTCCAGATGAAAATTCTTTGAAAAGTTTTTTCCTTCTTAGCAGTCTTCTACTAAATTTCAGTTAAAATAAATCTGTATTCACCAGTAAAAGAGCTCTGTTGAAAAATTCTTATAAATAGGGTTGCGATTTTCAGACTATCCAATAATGCAGGGTTGTGATTTCAGGACAACTGAATACTTAAATGGAAATAAAAGAAATGATTCATGATTCCGATTTGTGCAATTGTAACTGTAAGGCATTTTATACCCATTATTCCCTAAGAGGTAACAGCGACCATTCAAAGCTATGATTCAAGAGAACTCATATTTAAATACCTACTCGAGCATATAGTTAAAGGCTTTTCTGTTCATAACAAGTGCACTTGGAAACTGAGAGGGATTTAGCCAAATATTCAAGTGCTTTCTGACAGCATGATGCATATGAGAAAAACACTTTCTGTTGTATGTCTATTTATAAATCTTAATGTTCGCTACAACCGTGCAGAAAACTATAGATTAAAAATTATTTCAGTAGCCACTTTCTGAATACTATATACATGTACAAAGCACAATAGCTCAATCATATGGCTGGTAGGAACATTGAGTAATCATTAGCCACTACAGAGAAATAGGGAAATGGATGTAGGCAACTCCCTCAGATTGCCATCTCTTTCTCAAAGACCTTTGAGAGATTTCATTGCCTATTTAGAATGTTACTATTCACTGTATCTAAAATCAGAAAGGGTTATTTTCTAATGTATCACCTGAAGTAACGTTTTGGTAAAGTAAGATGATTTCCTTTTGTCCTTCTATAACTAGTCAAGACAAACAACTAATCAATGCCCTTGCTCAAATAGATTTCTATATGCTTTTAATGATTTCTTACAATCTTATCTTTGTTGGTAAGCTGAAGCTTGAGGAATGTTTATCTCTAACACTTTCTACAATCTGTTCAAAATACTTGTGAATAATAAAAGAGAGCTGGATTTAAAAAAACAAACAAACAAACAAAAAACCCCACCAAACAACTTGCAACAGAAACCAGACCTGTATCTAGCAATAAAAAAAACAAAAATGGAAGAAGAAAATTTAATATGAAAAAACCCCCAAATAATGCAAACCAAGTAGCTAGTTTCTATCTAGATTGTAATGCTCAGAGAAAGAAGATAGGGATTATTGCTAGTGTGCAGATTTTATCCTTATTGTCAATCACTCTGAAAAACTTTCAGGTGTTACAGAAGTGCCTCTGCAGCAGAATAACAATATCTGTTGACAGGATTTCTTTTTAGCTCTGTTGTCAATTGCTGATTCACAGTTTTGAATCAGAACAACTAACTGGTAGGTTTCTTTAAAGAAAAGAAGGCTCTTTTCTGTAAAAATGTTGACATTTAAAATTCAGGTGTACTGTATTATTTCTTGCCTGATTTATTATATCACTGACTTCTATTTTTACAAGATGCGGTTGAATAATAAGGTAATAGATACCATTGTATTTTGTATTTCATAACAATTACATAATGTCTTGTTGAAACATCAGAGCTTTCAATAGCTTTTACAGCTCCACTGATACATTCACAAACCATTCAGAAATAGTAAAAAACCTAAAAGTAAAGAAACTAAATTGTACAGTGTAAGAAAGTCAGTAGTAGTGATTAAGAAATAAAAGTAGAAAAATACAGCAGAACTGCTTTAATACGGTTTAAATATTCTTAAACCAAAATCAGTTTTTACTGATATTAAGCACGTTTAATATTATAAAAATATAAGTTATAAGTTCAGAGAATAATAACAAAAACATCCATTTTAAGTGGGGATTTCTTCAATAAGAAAGAGCAGAAATAAAATAAAGATGACCACTTTCACTAGCTGATGGCAGAATCACTAAGGACACTGTGCTTTGCCCATTGAAAAGCAGTAGTTATTGGCTGAAAGAGCAGTTGTTCAGCCAAGGGAAAAGAAGGCTCCAGGGAGACCCTGTAGCAGCCTTCCAGTATTTGAAGTGGGCTACAGTATAACTGGAGAGGGACTTTCTGCGAAGGTATGTAGTGACTGGGTGAGAGGTAATGGCTTCAAACTGAAAGAAACTAGATTTAGATCAGACATTAGGAGGAAAATTTTCTCGTGGGTAGTGAGGCACTGAAACAGGTTGCAGAGAGAAGCTCTGGAGGTTTCAGCACTGGTGTTCAAAGCCAGGTTGGACAGGGCCTTGAGCAATGTGCACATGGCAAGCAGCTTGGAACTAGGTGGTCTTTAGAGACCCTTCCAACCCAGATCATTCTATGATTCTGGAATGTATGAATCAAACCAAGCTCTTCCAACAGTAAGAACACTGTACTGCACAAAGTGTGTTATGTTAAATAGAAGTCTGAGAAAGAATGGAAAACTTGCCATACAAGGCATAACTATCCTACTAGAAAAGGACAAATCCTGACATGAGATCTGAAATAAATCTGAAGTTGTGATCTTTCCACAACCTGTCACTATCCTGAAAAGCTCTAAGTAGACTTCACCACTATTTCATTCTGCATTCTGCCACTCACCACTGTTGTATTTCTTCTCTGATGGAATCCACACCCATCTCTGAGGATCCCAAATTAGTTTTGAGAGCTCAAAAAGCTTTTACAAGCATATTCCTTCATCAGTAGCAGTCCTTATCTGTCACATTCAGCTAATAGTCAATATAAACACTAGAAGTGCCAAGTTCATTCTAGTGCAAAAGAAATGAAAGCCATAAAAGAAAGAAAACTGCTCCTATGGTGTTAGACTGTGATACTGTGATAGACTGTAACTGACACCTGTTCCTTGTTATTGACAGATGAGATGACTGAAATGTAAGATGAACACGTCTTCATTGTGACCATGCTGCTAGAAGAGTTAATGTTAGCGGTGATATTAAAGAAGCAGGCCAGAACAGGAAAAGAAGTACTAAATGCTTATGTTGAAGAATGAAGGGTTTGGTTTAGTTAGGTCTGATTACCTTCTGAACTTTCTGAAAGAATATTAAAAAACAGATTAAAACCATCAAAAACCTTTAAAATTTTGTCAGATAGTTGATGGAGGATAGGTAAGGTACTGAAAAACTATAGAACTGTAATGTTGTATGGGGTTTTTTTGATGGACAAAGGTGTCTAGAAAATGATTTGTCAGTGTAACTCCAATGGCTTACTAGTCATTCCATGATGTTTTCAAATTAGCTCATTACAGTCCCCTCTTAACAAAAAGACTGAAGGGAAAAAAAAAAAATCAAGCCCTGTCAAGCCAAACAATCAAACTTCCTTCTATAGAAAAACATGCTGTTGGAAAGAAGACACCTGACACTCTCTGATCATTCTTCTTAGCCTAAAGAAACGCTTTCATAACTAAGAAAATAGGGTAACTGTTGACCTATCACATCCAGAACACATATATTCATGGCTCCTTTTGGAAGGGCCAGATACAATTACTGAGATTTCAAAAATCTAACCTGAACATGATTCCATTCAATATTTTTATTAATAAGGTGGATGGTGGAATAGAAGACATACTTGTTTTATTAGCTGATACCATAAACTAAAAAAGATTGCAACTTTAAAGGAAGACAAGATAAGAATTCAAGATTATTTCAGGGAAAATATATCGGGAAATAGCCTGGGGAAAAAAAGAGACATTTAAATATAGTGTATTTCACTACTCATTTTGTCAAGATTAATAAATTCCAGGATTGAATTATTCAGGAAAGCACCTAGGTTATAGAAGCACACAAGTTAATAATGGTGTTGCAAAATAGGGCAAGCATTGCACTTTGATATATGTGCAGAAGTAAAGTCCACAGACACGTAAACTAATCATTCCTCACTCATGGTGAGGAATGCTCACAAATCGTGCTCTCTCTGTGCTCACAAATTAAAGCATAAAGCTTAGCATTGTGCATAATAAGAAAAAAACAACAGCAATTGGAAAGAGTCCAGAGGACAGAGTAATCAACGGTGTAGAACATGTAACTTTCAAGGAAAGACTAAACGAACTTTGTTAATTTTCAGGGAAAAAGGCAGAGGGAGGTTATTTTTCAGACGTTTGGACTAATGCTTCTGAGGTAACATACAGGCTTTGAGGACCATATTTAAAGCTATATTTAGCATCAGTGCTGAAATTATCACTAGCAACTGAAGATGCACATTAATTATTGTAAGCATAGTTTACAAAAGGCTGTTTAAACCTCATTATTATTTGGACTCTCGACTCTTGAAGGTTTCTCTGGCAGACAGAAAGTATCAGCAGTAATGCTATTGCTATTGAGTAGCACAGCACAGGCAAGTTGGATGGTATTCCTCCATTTAGTGATAGTAAAAACCACCAAAGACAATTAAGGCTATTCTTTCACTGTTCCACTGTAAAAGGTTTAGCACAGAAGCAGATCAGTGACAGCGTCTGTTCAAACCTGCTAATAATAAATGTACACTTCTAAGTAGAACATTATGACACAGCTAAAAAAGTCTGTAGAATTAGGACAATTGTTGCCATTTAAAAAATTATACTTTTCACAATGACTTCTTGCATTTACCTTGTTTTTGGTATAAACATGAGGTGCCACTTTGAAAAACACATGTGGCATTTCTTCCAGTGTGTCATTATCAACAACATGAAGTCTACAGGAAGGGATAGTAGTGTTCACCTTTGGCACTATAAGCATGTCTTCTGGAACAAGAAATATTTCCCTAAAACAAATAAATTAATATCTTATTACGATTATTTTCACAATATTATTTGCACAATGTGAAACATACATTAGAATTTAAGTAAAGTAGACTTATGTAAAAAAAAAAATCACATTTTTATAACAGGTTAGTAAGAAACCAGAGTGTATCTACAGTATTTCCCTGCAAGAGTTATATAGGGCAGTGAGAAACTCACCTAAATACCACAAACCACACATTTGGTGCCTGATCACCATATGTTACAGCATAGTCAGCGAAAGAGAGCTTACACCACTCATCTTCATAACAAGGAAAATTTTCAACTGACTTACAGTTTCTTTTAAACATTTCTCTGGAAAGAAAACAAGAGAAACATTTAATCAAGTGGGCACGTACATCTTGACTTTAGCTTTAGTCATGAAAAGCACTGCTTCATAACGTAAAACAATGATAAAAAATGTGTTACCAATGTTTCTCTAGTAGCTGTTCCCTCTCAAAAAATAATGTCAGGTAGCAATCAGCTCTTTTAGAGTTAATGGCCTATAATGCCAATACTTACACACAAATTTTTCTATCAACCAGGCTGTCCAAAACATTATGGCTTCTACAAAACTTTATCTTTTTATTTTTCTTTTCAATAAATATCAGTTAGCATAACTTCCATTTCTTTATATTAAGTTGTCATCTTAAAGCTGTGGCATTCTTAGGAGGTAAAAAAAAAATCCTTTATTTATTTTCAAAATTGTTTTGAACAAGAAAGGAGTAAAACGAAAACCAATTTAAAACATGATGAAAGACATTCCTTTCACACAGGAGGGAACCTAAGATTGTAAATTCAGAAGTTACCTGTAAGGCAAGTAAGCTCACAGGTGATAGGAAGTTCTGTGATATTAGAGCTAACCTACTGGCACCTAACTGACATAATGAATTTTTATGCATCATACGCAGTATCAAAACTTAATGTTTCTCTGGACAAAGCAATGTGAAGACCAGCATACAAAATTCACTGTTATGTGAACAGGTAATCAGGTGAAGGGAGAAGAAAAGTAACTAATCTCACTTCACCTTTTGGCTCCTTACAGTGATATATCTGGACATTATGAGTTAAAATATGTTTACATAGAGGTGAAGAAAAGGATATCCTCCTCCCTGCCACTCTCTCTGTCTTACATTATTCTTTAACTACCTGCTTTCTGCAGTAAGCAATATATATATATTTTTTTTTTTGCTGTCTTTTACTTGCTCTAATTCAAAGTTTTGGTTATATGCTTTACACTAGAGAGAGAAAGAAACAGCATAAAATCCATTTTCAGTGATAGCTGCTTTCTTTTCTGTGTCAAATATGAGCATATTCAACCTGTTCCACCACAAATTTTTATCCACAAAATTTGACAATCCCACTTTGATGTTCCTTTATTCCTGCATAGTAATCAGAATTACAGAAACAATCTTCACATTCATGTTTTTAGCAATGATAATAGCTGACCTTGACATTCAATTGAGTGAGTCACTGAGTGGATGCAAACATTGCCAAAAGTGATTTAAAATAGTACAGGTTGAACTCTTAGTCCAAGAAGCTTTGCAAAAGTTCATATTTTTTTTTTTGGCACACACAAAGACTGGAAAAGCCCCTCAGAAACCTCAAATTTACAATTCATTGAAAATTATAGTATGCACAAACATAGATTAGCTTGCATGGGATGTATAAAGAGAAATAGGTGTCAGCTGTCACACAAACTGAGAAGTCTTAGGGCATTTAAAAAGTGGTGTTTGTGTTGTAAAATGGCACTGCTTCCAGCAGAACGGGAAAGCTTTTATCCTAATACTGAACTTCAAAAATTCCTGCATGTTACTTTACTATTCAAGGTGTCAGCTTGTTATATTATATTCAAGTCTGTTCAGCTGTTAAAAAGAAATAAATGAAATCATATTAGCATGATTTTAACACTCAATTTTATCTCCTGGGAATAAGCAAAGTATCAGTCTGACAAGTTTTGAATATCAAGGTAGATTTAAAACTGTGTCTTAGCTTTGCTGATTTAGATATGCTGCAAATCTAAAACTAAGGTGTAGTATTTGGAACGCGGCTGTGGTTGCAAAGTTCTCGTTCACAACCTCTGCAACCTCTGCAAAGGTTTGCAACCTCTGCAAAGGTTTTACAGGATTAAAAATACTAAAAAGTGAAATAAAATTATACCCCATATAAGTGTTCCTCAAATTGCTGGTTATAAGGAGTGAGGATTTATACTCACAGTCAGTAATTACTGTCTGTTCTTGCTCCTCACTGCTAACAAAACTTACCTAACACTAGATCAGCTGCATGAACACTTGCACAGGGATTTTTGAAGGGCTTAATGGAAATATGTGTTCTCCAGAGTTTCATGCTTGTAATGAATTGACACTACTGAAATTCACAGGAGCTGTCTTTGCAAAAGCTGTAATTAAATAACAGAGGTAGCATCTACCTAGAAATGCACTGACTTTCCCCCAAGCAAGGGCTACAAATGAATCCCCTGATGATATAAACTGTGGTGTGATTAAGTAGTATCACTATTTCCTTTCCAGTGTCAACCAGGATTCTTTAACAGATAACATGAATCAAAACGCTTTTTGAAATCAATGGCTTAGCTGTTTAATTGAGGAACCAGACTCAGATTTATACTTATGAAATAGCCTATGGGTTATTAAAAGAAGTAAATACAGGAGAGATGTAATATTCTACCCCAAGTCCAGGAAAAACCTGTAGCAAATGTGCCTAAAAAATAGATTTGCTATTAGTTTACTCATGCAGGGTACACAGAATAAAGCATGGCATGTATTCACCAGTCTCATTCTTTCCTATAGAGTTTTGCAATTTTAAGCCTAGTAGTGATCTGAGCATTTTGTGAACCAGCAGTTTATGGCAATTACATGGTAGTGCCTGCAATGGAACAATTTATTACATGATTACCTTAATAGCATTACAGCATACTGTTCAAAATTCAACTCAATCACAGTCCACAATTTTTGCAAGGTTTCTTTGACATTAGCATTTTCTTTAGTACCTGAAAATAATGAAGTAAGTTAGAAAATTTAACATCTAACTTTTGTATTGTACTAAATACACACTGGCCAAATACTTGTAAAAACTGGGACTCATGCAAGTAAATTGTCTTATGAACTATTTGTTTTTATTTGGAATTTTACAGAAGTCTAAACTGAGCTGAAAAGCAATTTCTCCTTTGACAGAAGAACTCTCTTCATCATCACCTCTGTACTTCTAAGCACTTCTACAGCTCCAAACATGATTTGATCAATATTTTCTCTGATGTACAGGTTTTTTTGCCACTGTAATATGCTGAAATGATGTGATCTTTGTCCTCAGAAAATATGCTGTTTAGCTAGCAGCAGCTTTTACTTGCAGATATCATGAAGTAGGTATGTGCCTAGGTTACCTGTGTGGCTAAAAAGAAGAGAATTGAGCAGCTCCAACAGCTATTTCACCCTATCTATGTTTGACACCTCCCAGATTACAAGATGTGTTGTCACCTCAAAGTGCCTACTTCTATCCATAGAATACAGATGAAGAATAGGCATTATTCTAGATTAGATCTGTTTATCTGCTGTCTGAGTTTTCAAGACTAATGTTAGGTTAAACCCTCCTTACTGTTTTAAGCAATTAATGGTAGAATTGGAGGGGAAAAACTAAAAAAAGAGAGGAGAGTAATAACAGTGCTGTAATTGCAAGTAAGAGAGAAAAGATTATAGGTAATGGGGAGAAAGGAGGAGAACACTAGCATGACTGAACACATCCCCCACCAGTAAAGCAATGTAAAGATAACGTCAGAATTAAAGATAACAAAGTACTGATAAATCACAAGACACTGGAGTACCTAGAGGAAAGTAAGTACCAAAGCAAGACTACGGATGATAGTATGAGAGGTAATAGCAGTTACTGATGAGGAGATGAAGGTACATAAGACAGATTGAAGATATCATCTGTTGCAGGTAGCTATATGGACAAAAGAATCCCAGCAGTGATGGTACTTCAGGAAGGAGCTTCTAGCAGAAAGGAGAAAGAGAGCTAAATCTACATTCTGGTAAATTCTGGTTTAATATGTACAAAAATCTAGAGAGCACTGTCTTTCCTCTACCTTTAAGTACCTAATGTGCTAATTGAGTGGTTAGGTTGAACACTATTCTTAATTTTATAAGAGATCAGAGATTTGACTACAACTTACTACTGCATTTTGGTTAATTTTAACTAGATATCATTTATTAACAAAATTTTTGACAGTAAATATTTGAATAAGGTGAAGTATGAAGCAGTTTTAAAAGGGGTTTTTAAAGGACATACCTGGTTTTCTGCTGTTCAGTACTTTCCTAACATAGGTCCCTTTCCAGATGGCTTGAAGTTTAAGAGCGGCTCTTTCTTCTTCAGGAGTGGGAGTTCTGTTCTCCCAACTACTAAGAGTATTCTTCTCACAATTCTCTGAAAGAAGGGGAGGAAAATGAGAAGTGTCAATAGCTGGAAGTCCAATAAAGCTAAAAAGGAAAAAATGCAAACCACCAAACAGAAAACAGTGAGAGTTATATTCCAGAAATAGAATAGTTTCTTTTTATGAGAAAAATGGAACAAAATTTTACTCTTAGCATGATAAAAATTAGACAAAATATACTGTGTAATTACACAGTCAGAATGCATCTATGATGCTAATTCCAAACACCAAATCAATGAATTCTTACTTCTCTTTATGGAGAGCTATTGCAGTGTATTTTTAAAAATCAAGTCTCTTAATGTAATTTCAAAATATTCATTTTTAACAGGAAGCAACAAGATTTGATACATTAAAGCATGACTCTGAATACAGCTTAAAAGACCTTCGCAAGCTTTTAAGTGCTTCTATCTCTCATTCTGATCGTTTTATTAAGTAATAATTTAAGCACCAATGTTCTTCAAAACATTTTATTCAACCTCCACTAAGGAGCTATGGAATAAGGGTAAGATCTATGATGAAATGAGAGTTCATTTATCTGGCTGTGACCTTCTGTTACCATGGAGTTTTGGAGTGGAATAGAAATTAGTAGGTTCTGACGGGTTACTAATGAGTTCTTTGAAAGCATCCTAGCCTGCAATTAGCATTCTGGAAGCAACTTATATCAGAGTTTAGGGGGAAGGCACAGGGAACAGCACTACAGGAAGTCAATGCCACAAGGACAGTTTGGAACTGTACAGATATAGAACAAGGGCAGTGAGAAAAGACATGGTGCTCCAAAAGGAAGTAACAACAAATAAAAAGGAGGAGAAAAAAGAGAAATTCACTTGAAAAATATGGACAGCACTGCGGACAGACAAACTAGCTGAAGAAAAGGTATTTCTGTCATCAACCAGGAGATCACACATTTCAATCTAATCTCTTTCACTGAATATTGTTAAGTGTGTCTATGTTCCCAACCATCACTCCTCATTTTCTCATTTCCAAAACCAGAGATTTTTCCCAGAAAGCCTCTTTAATAGTTAGAAATTCTGAAAGGTTACACAAGGCCAGTTCAACAAACAACAGATTAGAACTCAACAATATGGATGGCACAAGCACTTTTATAGAACAGAAGCATGGAACCACAGAATAATATATGCTGAAGGTACCACTGAACGTCACCTGGTCCAACCCCACACCCAAACCAGGATCAACTCAGAGAAGGCTGCTTCTGGTCTTTAGCAAATATATCCTGTACTGCAACAGCCTGTGGTTACACTGGTGTAAGCTGCTGTGGAACCACAGCATAAGCTTCACTTCGGAGGATGAATAAGTACTTATAGCTGTGGTCAGCAATTGCAAACACGTCTTACTCATCTACTGAAGAGGTTATTCAAAGACAGAGGAATTGAAGGCTTGCATTTCTCAAAGTTACAGTGCCATAAGGACTTAAAACAGCATTTATGGCTTTGTACACTGCTATTCATTACAGAATTGTTCATCTGATATGTTTCCTTTCCCAGAAAGCATCACATACTTCCGTAAATTCAGCATCTTGACCAACCAAAGTTCTGCAGGGTCTCTTTACCTACTGTCTTCCTAGAAGTCCATAGAAGAGCATGCCAAGGAGAAGCACTCAGCTTCTCCAGCTTCAGAAGCTTCCATCACTTGTTCACATGGCATGGTCTTCCACTTGTTTCTTGTGGCTACTGTGTTAATTGTTCCATGGGCATGGATGGTATTTGGCAAACAAGTAAATGTCACCAGATCAATTTCAGGATGGCTTCTGAGAAACTTTACCAGGTGTGACTGCTAACTGCAGTGTAGCATTAATATCTTTGCCCTTGGCAAGTTTGGGGATTAATTCAGCACACAGTGCAAAATGAATATGCTAATATAAAATGGAGGTGGCATTTAAAAAAAAAAAACAACAACAAAAAAACCCCAACCCTCAGATTTCACCTCATCTTGCTCTACAAGAAAATGAAAAAAAAAAAAAAAATCATTCATCTGTTGTAGTAGTTACATTGATGACTGCTAAGTTTCAAAGCGTTATAATTCAAGCCTTGACAAGATCTGAGCAACAAACCTGACCAAGCACCGTTACTAATGCAGGCAAGGCAGATCAGTTGATGTCAGTCCTTCTAGGCCTTTCTACAACCTTTTTCTGCTTTCTACCTAATTTTTTCTTGACACTTCATTTGATTTATGCTTATTTAAAATGCAACCGTGTCCATTTCTTTAGAGTTGTGAGATGGAACTTGAATAAGAAGCATGCATTTACTTCAATGTAACCTCTATTACATGGGGAAATTTTTATATCTGAGTTAAATAAAGCCAAAGGGAAACAAATAATTTTCCAGACTGATAAGAATCTTCTGTAATTTAAGTCTAGAAAAGTGACTAAATTGAAAAGATATATTGGACGCTGGAAATCAAACCGAAACAGAACTTTCTTCCTCCCTGCAAATGTAAAAAATATTCTGCCATACTGAGTCTCATAGTTCAGTAATATATATGAAGTCTTTGCTACAACCTGTCAACTCTGCCAATTATTCATATCTAACTAAAACTTATCTTCTTTTCCATTGCTGACAAGTATTTAAGTTTCCTGGGAACACAGAAATCAGTAGCACAGCCATCCTGAAAACTGTGACAGGTGTGACTTCAAATGGTGTGACAAATGTCAAATGCTGACCCTTATAACTTATTATCTTGCCATAGAAGATAATTCTGGGAAAAAATACAATGAGTTAGTCATTCTGGCTAGTTCTATGATGTCTCACAATAGAATAACCTTGTGGAATGGTTTAAATAAAAACAAACAGGTTCACCTGTCTGCATCCCCCAATATAGAAAGAAACCTCCAAGAGTTTACTGAATAAATCAGAATACCTTACCACAATTACCTTCACCTATTTGCAGGAAAACCACAGTGGAAAAGCAGCACCAAGCAAGCTACAAGTCCAGGCTAGCTACTCCTTCACCCCTCCCTGTCCTGCTGCCATCTCAGTGGAAGAGAGCCAACACCCATAACTTGGAACCCAAAAGCAGCAACTGAAACAGGAAACCTCCCATGTTACAATCTGAAATTCGAGCCCTATAATACTTTGCTTCAGTCAGCACTTTCATTTTGAAGCTGGCATGAGGCAGGATGCTATGAACAGCAGCGGACTAAAACTCAACCTATGACACCTTGAGGAGAGATTTGGAAGAAAGTGCCCATTAAAGAGTGAGAGACAAATACATGTACTTTAAGAACGAGAGTATGATATAATTTTGTTAGTAAAGACACTTGTGTAAATTTTAATACAGCGTCTTATACCAATTTCCCAAAATTAACTGAGTAATAAAAGCAAGTTAGCATCTTGATTGACCAAGGAGAAAAACTTGTACTGTAAGTTCATAATAGCAGAAGGAAAAACAGTAGCATTGTGAATGGCCTTCTGTAAAGGGTTAACCCTCCTGGGTGCGGGGAGTGGTCCGAACTTGACCCCAGGTCCACCTGACCCCAGGTATAGTGTTTAGCCCACTCCCTCTTCCTGTCTGGATCCCCTATACAAACAGAGGAACTTCCTGTTCCTCTCTCCCTTGGCCTGCCTGATAGCACCACTTTGTTCTTGCTGCTCCTGTCTTACCCCGTGGCCATTTTCTACCACATGGTGGACATCCCTTCCTGAATCTACTTCCATCCATTGTCAGCAATCTGGTTGTATATATATTTTTTTTCAATCTTGTTTTCTCCCTTCCCTATACCTCTTTGTAACTCCCCTAAGTTTTGGTTTTGGTTTTTTTTTTTCCTTTTAATGTCCAAATTGAAGCAAGACTGTTCTTTGGGTGTTTTACCCCTTCTCTCTCTACATCTAATTCCTGTCTTTCCAAAAAGGGGGGAGAGAGGGAAAGGCATCCTATTATTGTATTGGTTTCTGTTAGCTATATTTTGAGTCCCCTGGGAAGCTTAAACTCAAAATAATACACCTTCAAATGATGTCAGGAAGATACTTCATCGATTTTTCAGATAAATTTTGAAACATATACATAAACATGCTTTTGTGGAAGGGTAAAAAGCTCAGCTAAACTAGTTTGGCCAATGCCCCTCCTCNACTGAATAAATCAGAATACCTTACCACAATTACCTTCACCTATTTGCAGGAAAACCACAGTGGAAAAGCAGCACCAAGCAAGCTACAAGTCCAGGCTAGCTACTCCTTCACCCCTCCCTGTCCTGCTGCCATCTCAGTGGAAGAGAGCCAACACCCATAACTTGGAACCCAAAAGCAGCAACTGAAACAGGAAACCTCCCATGTTACAATCTGAAATTCGAGCCCTATAATACTTTGCTTCAGTCAGCACTTTCATTTTGAAGCTGGCATGAGGCAGGATGCTATGAACAGCAGCGGACTAAAACTCAACCTATGACACCTTGAGGAGAGATTTGGAAGAAAGTGCCCATTAAAGAGTGAGAGACAAATACATGTACTTTAAGAACGAGAGTATGATATAATTTTGTTAGTAAAGACACTTGTGTAAATTTTAATACAGCGTCTTATACCAATTTCCCAAAATTAACTGAGTAATAAAAGCAAGTTAGCATCTTGATTGACCAAGGAGAAAAACTTGTACTGTAAGTTCATAATAGCAGAAGGAAAAACAGTAGCATTGTGAATGGCCTTCTGTAAAGGGTTAACCCTCCTGGGTGCGGGGAGTGGTCCGAACTTGACCCCAGGTCCACCTGACCCCAGGTATAGTGTTTAGCCCACTCCCTCTTCCTGTCTGGATCCCCTATACAAACAGAGGAACTTCCTGTTCCTCTCTCCCTTGGCCTGCCTGATAGCACCACTTTGTTCTTGCTGCTCCTGTCTTACCCCGTGGCCATTTTCTACCACATGGTGGACATCCCTTCCTGAATCTACTTCCATCCATTGTCAGCAATCTGGTTGTATATATATTTTTTTTCAATCTTGTTTTCTCCCTTCCCTATACCTCTTTGTAACTCCCCTAAGTTTTGGTTTTGGTTTTTTTTTTTCCTTTTAATGTCCAAATTGAAGCAAGACTGTTCTTTGGGTGTTTTACCCCTTCTCTCTCTACATCTAATTCCTGTCTTTCCAAAAAGGGGGGAGAGAGGGAAAGGCATCCTATTATTGTATTGGTTTCTGTTAGCTATATTTTGAGTCCCCTGGGAAGCTTAAACTCAAAATAATACACCTTCAAATGATGTCAGGAAGATACTTCATCAATTTTTCAGATAAATTCTGAAACATATACATAAACATGCTTTTGTGGAAGGGTAAAAAGCTCAGCTAAACTAGTTTGGCCAATGCCCCTCCTCCTCCCATTGACAATGGGGATAGGCTCCAGTAAGCCCGCCCTAAGGCGTAGCAGTTCAGAACCACATCTCAGGGGTGTCATGCAGCCCAAACATGTGCCTTACTGCCTTTTTGGGAATATATGAGTGGCTTACACAATGGCATGACACTTTAAATTCATTGGCCAAACTCCTGATGCTTGTGCCTATTGAACAGCTTAAGTTTCAAATTGTGATTAATAGGGGAATGATTTGGAAAACTCCACAGTTCTGCAACTCCCTCTGCAGGGATTGCTATCAGGATTCTTCAAGTGAAACCCTAGTGGCTTTTCCCCCAACAGCAGCTCATTAACTGGGTTCCTGTCTGCGGCAGCATGACTCACAGCATTGATAGCTTTTTTTTCCACAGTGGCCATGAGTCTGCAGCAATTCAGCTTACAGCAACTTAAGTTTTCTTCTCCTTCCCTCTGCCTTTGGAATTATATTGTATTTTTTACCCTTGGGAATATAATTGTGGGTTTTTGGAAGCATCTTTATACAGGAAAACTCCCTCAGGATATCTGTGCGTCCTTTGTGAGTAATTTTTGGGCTAGTTTCTTTAAGTCTCCTTAAGTTTTAAGAATTGGCTAGTTTGTGCTCACTCAGCAAGCATGTTCGGTCTATCTTGTGACCAAAGCCAGTATCACCTGTTGTGCATACCTAGTATTTTCCTGTTTTCCACTTTCCTATATTTGACTGCCTTAGACGATTTAATTCTGTGTTTATAAATTCCCTTTGTGTAAATACTTGCCATCGACTGAGCATTTGAACAAAATTAATGCAATCTGGTGAAATTTTTTTAACAAATAAAGAATAATTAACAGTCATACTGGAAATTAATATTTAATATTTTTATATAAAATTATCACACAAATCAAATGTTAAGAGATTAAGAAGTTAAACAGACTTCAAAATAAGTCTCTTAAAATTGAAGAGAGACCTGTATTTGGTTACCAGGTAAACTTAATTCTAACTGCTTATGCCTCCAGGCTGCCTAGAAAATGAGCAAGATCCTGTGGGAAGAGAATTATTCTGCTTGCAACAAACCCATTTGCCTTTCAATGGCTCCTCACACAATAACTTCAGGTATACAACATACACTAAGCACAGGCTGGAGAAGAGGTGGATGGTGCTGTAGCTACTTCCGGACTGTATGTATGTGACTCACCAGATAACTAGCCACCCAACATGATAATTTGCCAAAGAATAGGCTTAAAAAACAAGCAAGCAAATGAATAATAAATACCACACACCCCACAAAGCCCTGAAAGAAAGAAGCAAACCATGACCTATCACAAAGAAATAGCATTGAAAATGAGGGTACTAACTTGAGTCTTCCTTCAAGCAGCTGTAGATGTGCTAATTCTTGTCAATACTGACAAATGCAAGTCAAGGAAGACAAAGGGCAATTTTATATTAACAAACAGACTTTCTGGAAAAACAAGAGAGATAATATCTATTCTGAGATGAATGTCAGACATGCTGTCCACAGCAGAAGGCTTAGGCATCAGATAAGAAATGAACCATGCTTGCTTAGGCAAGAAAACAAAGCTGGCTTCCTTGAAAGGAAGAATGGGCAGATATATTTGAAGTGACTAGCAATACCAATACAGTACCTGAAGACACAGTGTCATCATCCAAAACCTCAGTGTCTTTAAAATCCAAAGAGAAGGACCTGAAGGCAAATTTATAGCTGTAAGGAACCTTCTTGCTTAATACGTATTTCATCAAATACCAAAATGCTCTATTGAAAACCTGAAATCAAGAAGATGAAAAGCATTCAAAGAATGATTCTTAAAAGGTGCTTTATATTGCTTCTCATTATTCTTTCAAAAACTGTTTAGATCTTTGTTCATGTAAAAATGAAATCTTTAAGTTCCTCTATCAAATACAGCATTTGAAAACTAGTCCCGACTGTTATATTGAACTACATTGCTTCAAGTGAATAACTAAGAGGAGACATTTTTGAGGCCTGGCTTACTAAATACAGGAGTGATTATATAACTTGAGAATCTCTTACTAGCTTATATGAAGTGAAGGCCATCAACTGATGGTCTCATACCAGAGGACAGAAGAACACACTGTAATCACCATCATAACAACTAGCTTTCTAATTAGAACATAAATTCTAATTTCAGAACACAGAGCAACAACTGAATGGGCACGCTTAGTGTATTAGGACATGGCACCACAGGGAAAAGTAGCAAGAAGGGAAGATTTGTTGTCCTATTTCTATAACAAAGTGATGGCTTTGTTTTTATTCTCAACATAATGATACTCTTTCAAGAACGGAAATCCAGTCCTTTTTTCTTCAAAAGATGGAAATGAAAGGGTGAGTTTTCCAGAGCTTATTTCATAATTTGGATTGAAGAATGCAGGTGAATTTGAGCCTAGTGTCAAGTCCATCTATAAAAGCACTGGCTTAGGTGTTCTATTTTTTAATACCAGAGATTATAAAATAATCACTTCTATTCGGTCTTTTAAAACAGTCTACACTCCAAACCGCACGAGTTTTCTACTCCTTTCATTAAAGTACATGAATCTGAAATATATAAAGTACTGACTAGAAAAATCAAGTTATAGTAGTATTATCAACATTTGTATACACATAAATATTGTCTTTACATAACCTTTTTTTGTTGCAATCTTTTTATAATATTGAAAAGGTATAGTATAGAGATCTGCAGATAATTGTAACATTTTCATTATATATCTAAAGACCATTTAATTTATCACAGAGAGCAGAAGTGCTGAATAAGAATACTGCAGTTTCATAACCCAAAAAAACAAACAACTCAGGAATACTGTGAATGAAAAAAAAAACCAAACACACAACCAACCCTCATTACCATCTTCTGTAATATAAACTTTAATAATGCTTTCCTGTACCGTCACAGCATTAGGCACAGAAAGGAACTATTCTGGCTTTTCTACATTTCAGGTAGTGTCTTTTAAATGCAAAAATAAATCATAAATTTAAAAAAGCTAATGTTTCTTGCCCCAAACTATGCTAAACTACACTGACAAAATTTGTTCATATTAAATAATAATTTTTTAAAAGTATTATTACTGCACACAGTTGCAAGTTATAGAATCATAGAATCAGTCAGGGTTGGAAGGGACCACAAGGATCATCTAGTTTCAACCTCTCTGCCATGGGCAGGGACACCCTACCCTAGATCAGGCTGGCTAGAGCCTCATCCAGCCTGGCCTTAAACACCAGGGATGGGGCCTCAACCACCTCCCTGGGAAACCCATTCCAGGGTCTCACCACTCTCATGGTGAAGAACTTCCTCCTCACATCCAGTCTGAATGTCTCCACCTCCAGCTTTGCTCCATTCCCCCTAGTCCTGTCACTACCTGATAGCCTAAAAAGTCCCTCCCCAGCTTTTTTGTAGGCCCCCTTCAGATAATGGAAGGCCACAATAAGGTTACCTCGGACCCTCCTCTTCTCCAGACTGAACAGCCCCAACTCTTTCAGTCTGTCCTCATAGCAGAGGTGCTCCAGCCCTCTGATCATCGCCCTTCTCTGGACACACTTCAGCATGTCCACATCCCCACTGCCCAGCCTGTATTTGCATTTGGAATTGCAAGTTATGTTATTTGAGCTTATGAATAATGAATGCCTCACTTGGAGCAGTCAGGTGGTCCTTTTTATAGACATAGCCTTTGACTTGAAGAGGATAATGGCAATGTTAAGCAGTTAGTCACGTTCTGTAAGCCTTTAGATATGTGTTTATTAAAATTGTTTGTTCACCTTAAAGTGTTCTTCAACCATTCCAGTATCACAGAGGCCAGAAGGACAGTGAGTTAGTTCCAACTTCTTCAAGGCTTTAGAAAGTTCAGGCATACTGCTGAAATTATTTATCACATTTCCAATAGCTTTCATAATAGCTGTAGCCTGCTCTATAAACCGGTAGCTTTCCTGGAGAAGGAAAAAAAAAAACCACATTGTTAGAAAGATTGCATTATGGTTTTCTCTTGTTTTCTTTCTAGACTATGACAGTGTAAAAGTGCTTTTTTCTGTGATGAATCATAAAACTTATGCTGAACAATTGTAAATAATTGTACAAACTTAAAAATCTATTAGGTGTCTGGTATTCAAAAGCTGACAAAACATTCACTCTTTTCAGCTATTGGAATAAAAATGTTGCAACACTAAAACAGCATGTACATGCAACAGCATGTAACTACTAAAGATTATAATTTCTTCAATCCTAGGACATTTAATCAAACATAAGATGTGTATAGAGACTTCCTGCTGCAGTGACAAGAAAACTCTTGTTAGCTGAAATACTCAGCATCTCTCTTAATAAAGAGAGATGAGTATTTGTATCCTGCTGAAAACAATGTCCAAAGACAGGCTTGCCTAAAGCATCATTAATCTTTGTCAGGATTTCTGTGCAAGAATGCGGACACTTTCCTGCAAATAACACTGCAGGGAAATTACCGTCTTAAAAGAAGTGCAGAGAAGACTCCAAGATAAAATACAGCAGAATTTTCTTGATGAGGAACAGGTTTTCATCCACAAATTGAAGACAAGCAACAAGAAATTAATGACCAAACTTACATTTAAACTTCTTTGCTACAATAAACTTAATAAATTTGCACAAGCTGCTTTGATGTCCTATTGTTAGGATACTGAATCTGCAATGCTAGACAAATTTTCTGTTATGCTGGACCTTTCAAAATAGTTTTGCGCAACTGTGCTCTAGAAGCTATATGCTCTCCCCTCAGTGCCCACAACAAATATTTGGGCAAAGAAATCTTGAAAATGTGGATGACAGTGATATCTGTCTGGATTGCAGGCAATGAAGAACAGAACTGTAGTAATTACTCCACCGAGTCTCTTGTCTCAGCTATGAAATGCTGTTTGAATCAATTATTCAAACTAGACATAAAAGCTGCTCTGGGAACCAGTGAGTGAGTAATAAGTGATCTCAGGGGACAACACAAACTTTACTGATGTGATAGTTTATTTTACTAGGTAGCTATTTTTGAATACTAATTAATATCTGTGTGTATTTATCATACACCTCAAAAAGAATTTATATGCCACTGCTGACATACATATTTCAATTAGACTACTTTTAACACTCCTTTTTATGCTACTGTTCTCTGTAAACCATGATACTACCCAATGCTTATATATTTATGTAAGGCAATTGTTGCGATGTCTACATTAGTACTTGCTGTGCCATAAAACACATTTCTTTTATGCCCTCATCCATTTCACACTGAAATTAGTATTAAACTATTGAAAATAATAACTCAAAATTCAAATCCAGCAGAGCGAGGAACACTGTTAGCATGATGATTGACTAGCTCTGGTTATGTGTACCTTTTCAAGACTTGGCAACACAGTATCTTCCTCTCCAAAGACACATGGCACCATGCTACACAGATGAATATGGTGCCCTATGGGAGAACTTACTGTGAAGAGCAATATATGTCGCCTACAATCAAGAAGAAAAATAAATAAATTTTTAAAAATTTAAAATAATAATAAATCAAACCAACCAAACAAAACCCAAAAAAACCCCACCCAAAACCAAAACAAAGAAGCCCTCCACAAACAAACAAACTAAAAAACAATGCAGAAATTCTTAACCTTTTTCTTTAATGCACTTGCAAAATTTAAATCCTTTCCTAGAGGTCTTGGCTCTTCAAAACCTCTATTTCTAACTCCTTAGTTGTCAAGAACCTTGAAACATAGGCAGTAGGTGAAATCAGAATTCACCACTATTTTGGTTTTACCTTATTGTTTAGGCTTTATTTTTTTATTTCCCTTAGTAAATAAGTACTTTCACTATGTCTGATGGTTACAAACTCAGAAGTGTTTTTAGTGGGGATTACAGTGAGGTAAACTTAAAAAAGTACCTCACGGTACACAAGAACACTGTACACAGGTACACAGCTTAGAGAAGTCAAGTGTTCTGGTACTGAACACAAGTGTACAGAGATTATAATTTCTACATTCTTATTGATAAAACCAGGAAAAAAAAAATAACCCATAACTATGTCAGGCTAGATGATACTACAACTTGATCATTTTATGGAACAACTGTGGGCCAGATCACTCAACTGTAACCTCGTAAGGTGGAAAACAACAGAAATTCAATATGTCTTATTGGGATACACTCAGCTCATTCTTGTTTGCTTGATCATATCTGTCATGGTAGGCCTAAGCAGGCCAAATTAGGCTTGTACATGTCCTGGCTTGCCCAGACATGTTTTTCTGCTCTCTCTCCTTCTGTTTTGGAGAGAGCAACTGCGGGAAAGAGGACAAAGAACCTGGAGTCACTAAGTCTGGGGTCTGTGGCCTGCCCAGATCCTGCGGTAAACAGGGTTGCCTTGTGCAAGGCCTGTGATCTGCCCAAAAAAGGGTAAAGCAAGCCTATGGCTTCACCTAATATGGTCAGTTTTGGCTAACTGCCATTTGATTGGTTATCCTGTGTCCAAAGGCCCATTAGTCTCAGGCTGTATAGATAAAAGGAGATGAGTAGGGAGCACAGTGTGCGCTTTGCCATTACAAGGTGTGGCTGCTATGAGTGCTCCACTATTGTATCTGCTCTATCTGTGCCGAGACTGCACACCACAAGACATCTGCCTGCACCTGGAAGCCTCCTGCCCAGACAGAAGCCCTGGAGATAACAAAGATCATCCAGAGAGCCAGGACCAGGTCAGAGATCGTCTGCCTCCTTTCTCCAGCACCCAGAAGCCTGGGGAAACTCCAAAGCCTCTAACGGCTACCGACAGCAACCCCACCACAAGCTTTGGGTACTGTTGGATAATATTTTTGTGAGTAAATACCAAAAGCCTCTTGTAATCATTAATTGCCTTCTGCCATAAGCAGAAAGGAGCTCCTTGCATCCATCTAGTGAGCAAGCAGTGTATTGACAGCAAGCAGTACACTGACCGCAAAGCCTTCTCTTCCAAACGAGTTCAATTAATGTGTATATATTTAATATTCCTAGATCTTATAATAACCTTTATATAGTTTCCATAATGATGCCTAGAACCTGTTATTATTATTAAATTGGTGATCGGGGTGACGCGAGTTCTGAATATTTAATAAACTATATTAATATTTTAAAAATATCATCTCGCAGTAATTAATTACCCCTTCCACTACAATATTCTGTAGTAGATTCCATTCATAAGAGAAAACATTCCTAATTATAGTTATGCAACAGAGAGCATTCATGCTCTTCTCTCCATTCAACAATGTTGTGCAGTCCCACTGAAATACTTCAGGAGCTTGCTGATACCAAACAGTAAAGTTTCACAGTCTTTTATCTTCTCAGAATGGCATTTAGCTGGAGAAGTTCATCCAGGCAATGACTTCAAGGTGTTAATCAGAGATTCAGCAGTGAAACTAAGACACACCACACACTCTCACTTTTTAAGTTGCATCTTCTTGGGAACAAAATTTGACATGTCCTCTGGCCACCAACAGAGGGAATAAAGAGCCTTCCTGCCTCAGCAACTCATTTCTCATTTGGAATGAAATGGGGAAGTAGTCAATAAGGTCATTTGTCTCCCAGGCCTGCTGTAAATTAAATCTTCTTGAAACCCTGCTGTCTCTTCCTGGTGTGAAGAGAATCAAAGGCGAGAAGCTTAACAATTTGAGCTGCCTGTATCTCTGGTAGCTTTGAAATTTGCAGCTGCAAAAAGACATATAAGTTTTCTGCTTCTCTACAGGACACAACAGTAAGAAAATATGTGTGGGGGCAGAACTAACCTGTAAGCACCATAACAACTTTTCCAACGGAAACAAGTAGTATTTTCAAAGATCTTTTATATAATACCAGCATGATAGCTTGTTGTATTTTTGTTCTATACTTATTTATTTGAAACCTCACTTGATTTTTTAAAACCACATTTTGTCTCATCTTTGTGAAATTGAACTGGTGATTTTCTGTTTGTGGAAAAGTAGAAAGCCTCAGTGAATTAGTCCGCAACTTTATGCTAATGACAAGATATGAAGATGTTATATTCCTCATTTCACTGCATTGTAGGTTAAGGGTTATCTGTTATACCATGGAGAGAATTCCTCTGGATGCGNCAGTGAGGGTGGTGAGGCACTGGAACAGGTTGCCCAGGGAGGTTGTGGCTGCTCCCTCCCTGGAGGTGTTCAAGGCCAGGTTGGACGAGGCCTTGAGTGACCTGTACTAGTGGGAGGTGTCCCTGCCTATGGCATGGGGTTGGAACTAGATGATCCTTGAGGTCTCCTTCTAACCTTACCATTCTATGATTTCTCTTCCTGTATTATCGCTATATAAGGAGTAGACCTTCTGGTCATCTCTCTCTTGCCTCTTGGCTTTTGCCTTTGCTTGTTGTGTGGGAGGGAGGCTTTGCTGGCAGGAAATGTATTTTTGCTGTGTAGCAAGGCCTACCCTCAAGGCCTTAGTCCAGTGGGGCTCTGCCATTGCTGGTGTTATATATTCTTTTTCAGTTAATACCTTTTGTACTTTCTTTATTTTTATAAATATGATTTCTATTAACTTCCAATTCTGCAGGAGTGTTTTTATTTACTCCTGTGCTGGTTTAAGGCTAATTGGAATATTTTAATAGAGAAAATTATACTATAGGCTGTGAAAAGAAAACAATGGTGATGTCTACTTCACTCATAGGCTTGCTGTGATGTTTAAGAAAGAACCCAAAACAAAAGATAAGACAGTCGGGCTTGTCACGGGCTCTGGGGTACAGTGTCTGGGGCTATCCTGCAACTTCTGGCTTCTCCTATCCGACAAATTAATTTCACTAATCTCTTCTCTTCTAACTCCTCCTCTGGCCGATCCTCAAAACCTTGGGGTAAGGTATAGGGGTGGGGAGAAGGTGGAAGGGTGGTTGGGAGCCCCTCCTGGGGTCTCTGATTTCTGGGAGGGGTGTTGTTTTCTGTATTACCTTTACCTTGTATATTTCTGTAAATATTCCTGTATATAGTGTATATATCTGCTTGTACATTGTGCTGAGCTGTAAATATAGCTTCATCTAAACTTCCAGCCGACTGAGTTTTAGCCTGGGTCATTTTACAAAGTGTGGGGGGGGCGGGTAACTCCCAAACCCACATCAACTCCTTTGTGTTAAATTCTACATTCGGTCCAGAGCTGACCACTCAAACCTAGACACAGTGGAAACATTTTCAGAAACTAGCAAATATGAAAGGCTCTTGCTTCAATCTACTTTTTTATTTAAACATTTGGTAAATGCTATACACTGAGTATCTAGAGTTACATGCAAAAAAATCATATTGGCAGATGTTGGTGGGTTGGAGGGCAGAAGGGCTGTGCAGCGGGACCTCGAGCGCCTGGACAGATGGGCCAAGTCCAATGGGATGGCTTTCAACAAGTCCAAGTGCCAGGTGCTGCACTTTGGCCACAACAACCCCATGCAGAGCTACAGGCTGGGGTCGGAGTGGCTGGAGAGCAGCCAAACAGAAAGGGATCTGGGGGTGTTGATTGACACCCGCCTAAACATGAGCCAGCAGTGTGCCCAGGTGGCCAAGAAGGCCAATGGCATCCTGGCCTGCATCAGGAATAGTGTGGCCAGCAGGAGCAGGGAGGTCATTCTCCCCCTGTACTCTGCACTGGTTAGGCCACACCTTGAGTACTGTGTCCAGTTCTGGGCCCCTCAATTTAAGAAGGACATTGAGGTGCTTGAGCGTGTCCAGAGAAGGGCAACGAGGCTGGTGAGAGGCCTCGAGCACAAGCCCTATGAGGAGAGGCTGAGGGAGCTGGGATTGTTTAGCCTGGAGAAGAGGAGGCTCAGGGGAGACCTTATTGCTGTCTACAACTACCTGAAGGGTGGTTGTGGCCAGCAGGAGGTTGCTTTCTTCTCTCAGGCAACCAGCACCAGAACAAGAGGACACAGTCTCAAGCTGTGCCAGGGGAAGTTTAGGCTGGAGGTGAGGAGAAAGTTCTTCACTGAGAGAGTCATTCCCCACTGGAATGGGCTGCCCAGGGAGGTGGTGGAGTCACCGTCCCTGGAGGTGTTCAAGGCAGGTTTGGACGTGGCACTTGGTGCCATGGTCTAGTCTAGAGGTCTGTGGTAGTGGGTTGGACTTGATGATCTTTGAGGTCTCTTCCAACCTTGCTATACTGTGATACTGTGATATTGAGCACTGCATGAATCTGAACATATGCAGGGCTTCATGGCTAGCCTCAGAATTTCTCCTATTATGTTTCATAAATCCTGTTTCAAGAAAAGCTATGAAACCTCCTATAGTACTGTCATGTTTTTATAGTTCCACTAAAAATCCCTATTCCAGGGAATATTTCAAAATCATTCTAGTTAGAAACACTTCTAAGTAGAAATTTGAATTCTATTTCACTTTTTAGCAAGTCAGTGTGATTTTTTTTCCTTGCTAACGTGCTTAGATAGGAGAAAAGAATTCAAAATATTTATAAAGGTTTTGTTAATTATTTAACTTCTCACCAGTTTTGCAGTCTTATCAAATCCTAGCTGTCAACCAGCTTGATATATATATTCCACAAACTTATATTTTGGGAAATGAACTCTTACTTACTATTAAAGCCTTCAGACTATAGTGTTAGGACAGAAATAAAGCCTCATACATACCCAAGAGGAAGATTTAACACAGTAGCTTTGGTTGCAGATGTATGCATCTTTAACACAAGTTCCCCAGGAGCCACACATTTCCAAGAGAAACGTTCAACTATCAGCATGCCTTTTGAAGTGCTAGAGCATTCTTGTTTAGTACCTAGATTAAGACAGAAAAAATCCCAAACCAGGGATAGCAGTGAAATTAAGAGTAGTACACTTATGCAGAATCTGTAGCTACTTCACAGTCATTGAAGTCTTCATTTAGGTATTGTTGACTCAGACAAAAGAGCCAGTCATTTAAAATGCATGAGTGGTTCAGAATGCTGTGCTGTAGTTTATACCCATTACCCCTTGTCCTATCACAGAGCACAACTGAGAAGAGCCTGTCCTCTCCCTCCTGACACCCAGCCCTCATACATTGATAAACATTTGCTAGATCCCCTTTAAGTCTTCTCTTCGGCAGACCAGGTTCTATCTACTTTACTCTAGATGCACTGAATTTCTGTCCATACTCAATGTTTAAATGACTGATTAAGTTGACTGCCATAACATGTATTAGCTTTTCTGAATGCCATTCTATGATTTTCACAAAATAAAAATTATTTTTGAGCCATTCAATCTGTAGGATATTGAAATAAGCCAGCTGTAAATATACTTCAGAGCTTTATGCATAAGTTTAAAAATCACTTCAAATATAAACTTTGGTTATATTGCTGATTTTAGTGCATTTTGATCAAATAAGACATCAAGAACCTTGCAAGAACAGAATTTGTAGAAAAGAAACCTTAGGAAACAACAGTAAATCCATATCAGAAATATACTGGTGAAAAGCTTTCAATAAATAGTAATAAACAGTAAAGGTAAGGATCCTTTCAAGAAAATATTCATCATCAATATGGAATAACAAGAAAGTATTGTATGAATACTAGTGTATTTCCTACAGTCAGTTTGACTGTTTCATGCTGAACTCTCAAACTGTGCCAAACTACACCACAGACACACACAATATTGATAAAATACAAATGTTAACATGCACTTTTCTATGTTGGCCTTACCTCCAGTATCACCCCAGTGTACTAATGCAGAAAAGCTAATCAGGATTTGAATGGGCCTCAGACTGTCCACAAGTAAATAATAGAAGACTCGGTCATCAGTAAACTGTACAGAAAAATGGACACTGGTTCATCTTCCATTTTCATTGAATACTGTCCGCTTGGACTTAACACAAGTCACAAGTATGATTAAGATTATGGATATTGTAACCCCAGATACAATATGCAAAGTAATTAACTGTCACTACTTATTCCAAATTTCAGACATGCTGCATGTATAGCCATAATGTCAAGTTAAGAAAGAAAAGGAAACAGAAAAGTTTCTTGAAAAAGTCTGTATCGACTTTTATATTTTTTCATATGCACCTCAGTTTAATAGCACTATTTGCCAAAACAACACTCAATGAAAGACCAAAAATTTAGTTTGTACTGGAACTTTCTGATTCTAATTAATTACCATAAGCTTGAAAGAAATAAGCACTTTTAATTTGCGATGCGTGACTGATTCTGCCTCATTATGGTAGGGGTTTTTTTCTATGAAAGTATATGGAGGCAGTATTTTTCACTTTCACTTTAATACATGAGTCCTATGCCAATATTAGAAACTATAGAGTGATTCTACTTTTCCTAGAATTTTTTTCCAAATTGATAGGTGAACAAGCTTCTTTGCTTCACAACGGTTTGAAGTCATATTTTCCTACATTCCCCAGAGCCACATCAATACATTTTTTTATATTTGATCCTGCAATACCACTACTATTATCTTCACAGCATCATATAAGTGTGTTCTTTTGTAAGGCTGATACAGAACTTATCTAATAGTGTAAACACTTCATCTATATCAAAGTAAAAAAAAAAAAAAAATAGAGGTTTTACAGCAAAAGGTTAGTTTTTCAACACAATAGCACACAGGCTTACATAGTCTTGATGCTGATTATGGCTTGGGAAAGTATATTTTTGCAGTGATTAGGAAAATTTCTTGAGGTGATGACAAATACAAAGAGGTGTGAAATTGCAGGTATACTATAATTATGAAGCATAATCCATGTAGTTAACCTTCTCAGTATAGGATTTAACATGAAGTCCATGCCTGGAGTTTACATTCCTATACTCTACAATTACACTCCAGTCACAGTATAAAACTAGAGCTGGAATAGAATATTCAAGCATGCTGAATAACCTTCTGAAAATACGAACTAATATCAGGTTTGAAGAAATACTGTAATTTCCAGTAAAACTAAAGGTTATTTCTAATGCCTGGAAGAGAACTTTGCAAGTTGCTAAGGGACTTAGCAGTAAAGGGAAAATGGATCTATACACTTGGGTTTTAGGTGACAGGTGATGATGAAGGACAACTGAAGAGCAGATTCTACAGTTGAATTATCATAAAATGTAATTTAGTTACTAGATTTTTATAAGGTAGATTTTAGTCAAGAAGATAGAATGACAATTTGATTTACTGGCATATATATATTCTCACTACAAACTTTCATGATTTACCAATTCTTTTTTTTTTCCTCCTATTGTACAATAGCGTTCCATAACACTATGATTTTTTCAGTAACAGCAGTTCTATGTACTCTATCAATATAACTTGACATATATGTATTATCTAATTGCATAAGACTTTGACAAACACAAAAAAGGCACATGAAAACTCAATACAGTCATATACCTTAAAATCTGTTTTCTGATAGTTATAAGCATACGTATGTGGCTTGTGGAAAACATACAGGTTCCTAGGGAGAGAATAAAATAAAAATACACATAGAAAAATAATCTTAGTATACATTATGTATTTCCAGTAAATATCTATTTTATTGCATAAGAAATTAATTCTACTTTCGTGTAACAGAATCCCAGCTCTTTCTCAAAAATGGTTCAACATTTTTAGTTTCAGAGAAAGTGAATATAATACATTTCCAATAAAAAGCAGCTGATATTAATTTCTGCTTTTGCTGCACTCCTACAGTCTTGCATCGGAGGTCAGGCCCATAATCTGTCAATTTGAATCTATAAACAGTAATAAGCTAATATTATTCTACATCTTCCATGCCTATGCATTGGAGGTCAGGCCCATAATCTGTCAATTTGAATCTATAAACAGTAATAAGCTAATATTATTCTACATCTTCCATGCCTATGCATTGGAGGTCAGGCCCATAATCTGTCAATTTGAATCTATAAACAGTAATAAGCTAATATTATTCTACATCTTCCATGCCTATGCATTGGAGGTCAGGCCCATAATCTGTCAATTTGAATCTATAAACAGTAATAAGCTAATATTACTCTACATCTTCCATGCCTAGCTGAAAATTAGTATGATAAAGTTATCTTTAAAGTATCACTGTAAGAAAGAACTTTTTTTTGGCATAGTTTATTAAAGTGCTTTTTCAGCTCTACAGCATTTGTACACCTTCGGCAACTTAGTTCCTTACAATTTTTTCTGACTTTGATTTAACCAAGAGCAACATAAATTACTTCAGCTTTAACTGAGGATAGAATGAGATTCATGGTCCAATGTTTTATGTAAAAAACATATTTTGATTACTCAGAAATTTCACATTTCAGTGATCGACTGCTGACATCAATTTCTACAATGACTAAAATTGTCCTCATTTCTCAAAGTTGATATGAGCTCTGAACAGTCATCTTCTTTTCACTGTATGTGACATGTCAGACAAGGAAATACTTTGAACAGAACTGACTGGTAGATTTGTGTGCCTAAATGCTTCTCAGAGATAAATCCCTCAGAAGCTGGTCAAGGTGACTTTATCAATAGCTGCTTTAGAATTTCACATGCTAAAATAAGTAAACTCTCACATGTTTATGGACAGGAATAAGAAACTTACAAATTCTCTATACTTTAATTAAAATACTGTTGACTTTTTATATACCACTGTTATATTAATGTTTGGCTAGTAAGTTTTAAAAAAATCAGATTTTATATTCTGTCTGTAAGAAACTCTGATAAAGACTTTGAAAGGGAAGAAAAATCACTTTACTTGGGATGCTTTTTTTTTTCCTGAGGGTCTTGTCTTCCTATTTCTGGGGCAAAGTAGTCAAGTAATCCTTAACAAGTTCTAAAGGTGATCTATGATCTTTTATTCCTAAAGATTCTATAGTACTGCTGGTAGAAAAGTTATACATCCTCCCTCACAGAAAAAACAGAGCTTAATATCTTTTCAAGAAAACACTTGATCTACGAAAATAAAAGGTTCACAAAATCTCAGTTACAAATTCAAACAAAGAGAAAACCTGGGTGAATTTTCTCTGATAAAAAAATCACTCCCCTCAGCAATATTAGATTCTTCAAAGGACCTGTATTGTACCAGGCTTGGAATTATATTGAAAAAGGAGTGAAAGAAAGCATCTAGTTGACCAGGATTTTTTTTTTTTTTCATCTTTAGAACTGCATTGTTCAGATGCAGACTATGTCTCCCTGTGGCTGACAAATTGGGTACATGAGCACTCTCTATTAGCGTGCTCTATGACCTACACCTTCCACACACATTACAGTCTGACACATGCTTCATGAAGCCGGTGGTTGTGTTGTCTACTGTACTCTGGGGAACGTACCCAAGATACAATGTGCAGTGGCACCTACAGACTCACTATCAACAGTAAGTCTGGTATGAAGAACCTTCAGAACAGTTACAGAGTTATACAAAGAAGACGTCTTGAGAAGGTACAGTTTTCATCTAGCCACAATTAACATTTTACTATTGTTATATTGTATATTTTAGGGAAAAAAACAACCCACAAACCAAACCAACCAACCAAATAAAACAAAACAAAACCCCAACACCAAAACCTCTGTTCCTTACTGGAAACAAACACAGAAATCTTCATAGCTAATCCAGGTTTCCCTGGAAACAGAAGTATTTTCTGACTTGGTTTCTTCCTTTGATTTATCCCCTGCCTGGCTGTTCATAACAGTATCAGCTGTTTCTGACACTTGCTTTTCATCATTCTCATGTAATTTTTCTGCAGAGATAAGAAGACACACAGAGCCAACAAAGTGACAATGCGGACATTCAAGTAGTATAATTTTTATACTGAAAATTCTCTTAAAACTATTTGGATATTTTCCATACATCTCATAGTTTACAAAATAACCCATTAATTAAAAAAGCTCCAAAAATAAAGGAAACAATCCTGTATAGATAATTGTTATTTATAACTGCAACTGCTTAAGTATTGTGCCTCACTATACTGTCATACATTGACTAGTCCACTAGAACTTTTAATGAGAGCATGTTAGGTAAACATACACATGAATTCTGCAAACCTGAAGCCATCTATATAAAGAAAAATACCACCTCTTGTTCAAACCTCCTATTCAGTGAAAAGCACATGATACAGTATCTTTTTTTTTTTTTTTTACAACCTGCAGAAAATAAAGAAATACACAGAATTGTGGAAGACACAAAGAGGAATCTTTCCCATGGTACTTAGTACTTCCTGTGAAGTTACATGCATATCGAAGTACTTAGAAACAGATTTGAATTACATTACATGAATTTTCTTGCAGGAAAACCAGAAGTACTGTCAGATTCATATCAAAATATAAAGACAGAAATGTCATAGACACATTTACAGTAATTTAATAACTTTTGAAGTTGTGTTATATCATTTTCTCTGCTTTTACTCTGAGAAGAACACAAGTGGTTATTGAAGGTGTTTAATCTGGCCCCAAGTTTTGGGAATAGCTCAGAACAGCTAAGAATAGAAGAAAACGGTTCAAACATTAATTCAGAAAGTTTGCTGAGGAAATAGATGAGGTAATATCCAAACAGGTAAAGAATGTTAATTAGAAAAATACATAATATATATTTAAATGATCTTTGTAATACACACAATGGTGTGCTGGTCAATTAATTCTATTCTATGTAATTAAACATACTACTACCATTTTTTTCATATCTTTTCCTATAAAATGAACACACGTAAATAAGCAAGTCTGTTGATATTTGCACATGAGGATTAACACTGGGAATCACACAAGTCCAAATATAAACTTAAAATATATTTACCTTCAATGGGTCTCTCTGTATTTTGCTGACAAAAGAAGGTGCTCTCCTATAGGGTGAAAAAAGAAACCACACAAACCAACACTGTGATTAAAATCTTGCATTATTTTGTTAAAGAATTTCTTGAGTTTGGGGCAGTATTTCCTGAGATGGCAAAACAGACTACTAAGTTATCACTGCAAGTTGGGTTTTTTCTCTTGTTGTTTGGGTTTGTTTTTAAAAACCTATAAATACATCACCAATAGACAGACTGATGTTTTTCCAGAAAAGTACACAATGTGGACTCTGGGATAAAAGATGTTCCATATGCCTACTCCTCTGCTATTGGGAAAAAAAGAGTTCTTTGATATAACTATTCTTTGAAAATAAAATGTGTTCTATTCTTAGAACTAATTAGTCCTATTCTAGAACCAGTTCTGTTCTTTTTCACTGTAAGTTTCCATTCTTGGAAAGTATATGGAGGGCTCCTTTTCCAACAAACATTTTTTGGCATGCAAGTGTGCACAACTGTCATTATCAACCACACGAATGACTGCTGCAGTATCTTTTGGTTTTTTCTGTAAAAAGTAGCCTTCTCTTTTTTTCATGTTTTTGGCAAACAACTTTAGCCTAATGGATTTCAGTTCCAAGCTAGTGTTGCTTAACTAATACGAATGCATCTTACATTTACAGCTGAAATCAATTTAGCTAGCCTTCTAGAAGTCCACTCATTATATCCACAAAGATAGGGTCCTGTTCTTTGAGGGATTAAAATATTCTGTATTGTTAAAAAGGTGTGTCTTGTCATCCTTCCTTCTGACTGCTCTCTTACCTGCAGTTTGACATAGACTGCACAAGACTCACTTGCACTTTTTTTTTTTTTTTAATTAAAATGAGAGAGGGAGAGGAGGAAAAAGATTTCACAGTTTCCAACTTATTTCCTATTTGAATGTGATACTATTAATGGGTTAACTGGACTAGCTTTACCTTTGCAAATTAAATACTAAAATCTAAAAAAGGCTATTGTAAAAAAATAATGCTAGTTCCTTTCATTCCAGGTTTTCCTTTAACAAGATTTGTCATCCTTCTCCTCATCTGAACGTCTCGCATATACCCATCTTTACATGTAACAACGGCATTAATGCTTAAACTGATAGCACTGAGCTGACGAACATCTGGATACACATTTAATTTTTATTTCATCTGCATTTCAAAGAGGAGTTCTGGAAGCTACACTGACTTAGAGTTGCTTTATGCTTTCTGAATACACTCTAGAAACAGTTCTTGAGGGGCAGTGACATAATTTAAAGTCTGAGTAAGTTTGACTGTATGGCAATTCACAACAGTACCTAAAGCTTGCATGAGGTCATTGTGCTGTAACTCCATGTTTGTTTCAACTCTCTTATTACAGATTACCCTGCATACACAATATGAAGTGGCCTGCGGATGCTACCTTAGAGGAAAGCCTTATGGCTTTGTACTTTAATTCCTAGCTGCAGTAAAGGTATTCCTGCAACACTTTACAGCATCTCCACAGGCCCAGAACAGACTCAGGAATCTCAAGTTAAAATAATGTTTGATACTCTCTGAACTAAATAAAGGAAAGAGTCAAGAGAGCAAACTACAGATCTAATAGTTTCTGTCCCACAGCAGGAAGCACCATATAATTTAATACTTTGAATTTAACTGCATGTGCTGGTTTGAGCTAATTGGAATATTTTAATAGAGAAAATTATATTATAGGCTGTGAAAAGGAAACAATGGTGATGTCTACTTCACTCATAGCCTTGCTGAGATGTTTAGGAATAAGAACTCAAAATAAAGATAAGTCAGTTGGGCTTGTCATCTTGGGCTGTCTAGCAGCTTCTGGCTTCTCCTCTCTGCCGATTAATTTCACTAACCACTTTTTCTTCTAATCCCCGCCCTGGCCGATCCTCAAACTTCTCCTTACGCGTAAGGCAAACCTTGGGGTAAGGTATAGGGGTGGGGAGAAGGTGGAAGGGTGGTTGGAAGCCCCTCCTGAGGTCTCTGATTTCTGGGAGGAGTGTTGTGTTTCTGTATTACCTTTAACTTGTATATTTCTGTAAATATTCCTGTATATAGTGTATATATCTGCTTGTATATTGAGCTGAGCTTCATTCCTCAACTTTCAGCTGGCTGAGTTCTAGTCTGGGTCATTTTACAAAGTGTGGGGGGCAGGTAACTCCCAAACCATCACACTGCAGTATTGTTTATTGAATTTGAAAGTCTCATTTTTGCACAGCAAAAGTTCTAAATTCTATTCCAAATCTGTTGTGCTTTTTTTTTTTTTTTTTTTTTTTTAAAATGTGCATGAGTTAAAGCTGGGGACAGATCTAACCTAAACAGCAATTAAGAGAAAAATACGGACATTGTTGAAGTTGTTAACAGTTGGTTGAAGAATTTAGTAGTTGAAAAATATGTCCCATTTTAGATTAATTTCTTGCATTTCTGCAGCTTAAAAGGACACAATCAGATTTTGCAGTTGCTCATGTCCTTCAGCTCCTGATTCCAGACTTCTGTACATCCAAATGTACAAACCCAAAGGCAAGCTGTGATCAATTGTCACATTGACAGTCATGCCTCAATATTTGGGTCTGGACTACCTCTCCTCTTTAACCTGTGACTTCACAAGTACACATGTACACAGCTGTAATATTTCTGCATGTGAGTCTACAACTCCCAAGATCCCAAAATTGCCAAATTCCTTGTAGGAGTCACAGTATTTACCAAGCAGGTAACTGTTAACTGTGCAATTGTTCAATTTTCTTCTCAGAAATCCTGTGCCTGTCCAACGTATAAAAAGTATTAGATCTATCATGCGAACATTGGAGACTGCAGTGTTTGTACCACAAGTCTAGCACTTTCTGCCAGACTTACTGTTCACGGACAGCAGACATTATCCACACTTCCAGTACACACATGGCAGTTTACCATAGAGCTACTTTGTTAGTATTAACAGGTGGAAGCAGAAGGCCTAGAGGAATACAGAAAATCCTCAAAAATGGTTTCAACAGAATTTCCAGTAAAGAGGGAGAATATACCCTGGAAACTCTGGATGGTTAGGTAATGCCACTTAGGCCAGTTTGAGCTGTGAGAGCAGTTCAACCACAGCTTTGTACAGTCCTGCGGGCTCATTTGCTCAGTTTTTGGAGTGCAAACATAATATAGTCAAAAGCTGTCTGTGTCTCTAATGGTACAGGATGTGTCAATCTACCTAAACTTCACTGAATCTGAGACAGCTGGGAGTGCCAAGGAAATTCTCATTCTGTTATCTTACTGCCTCAGCTATATAGCAACTAAGACACTGGCACAGAAAGAGAAGCTAAAGGCATTTTTCCTTCTTAATGAACACACATTGTCTGAAAGGTCAGCTCTGCTGCCACAGTATCTGATAAAGAAAGAAATAAAAAAACACTTGGATCCAGTTACGAAACATGAAAGGATGCACAGTTAGATTCAGGGAGAATTTAGTTTCTTATTATTCTTCCTGCAATCAATAGGAATTGTGAACATAGACTGCAAGGAAAACTTGCTAGTTAATCTAATTTATTGATGATTATGTTTTATAATCATTAGTGAATGTTTGTAAAATTTGGTAATTCATAAATTCATAGCTACCTTGTTACTTTCAAGGATTTATTTGTATATTTTAGCCTCCTAACATTAGCTATGTTGTTATTCTATTTAAGTCCACTAAATAATATGGTTTAAAAACTACTTGATATTTTTATAAAACCACTATCCTTGTGTACTGATGCATGGCAAAACTTTCCACACCACTTTTTCTGTTAAAAAACACTAGCCTTTTTTTTCAAAATTGCCCTGGACATCATAGCATCATAGAATTGTTTCTGTTGGAAAAGACCTCTGGGATCATTGACCTAACGTCACCATGGCTTAAACCATGTCCCAAAGTGCCTTCTTTACACATTTTTTTTAAACACCTCCAGGATTAGTGACTCCACCACCTCCCTGGGCAACTATTCAATGTAGATGAAGAAATAAAGCTTCAAATAGATACTTTTTAAGATTAAAAATCCATTTTGAATCTACCTACACAATGACAAAGACGACCAAAACGATCCAACCCTCTATTAGTTGTATAGGTTCGATGATGACCTAAGAGTTATATCACCAAAGTGTTTTGTATCTGAACATATTCTTTTTGTCTTTTCCTGGGTCACTGTTTTTACTAAATGGAATGTCAGTTCCCTTTAGCTATGATGTGGTAGAAGGTAACAGGTGACTTTTAAAAACAGGTACAAAAGAACAGCTGCAAAGTTGCACATAGATCAAGGCATAGGAACAGCTTAAAAATACTGGATTACCAGCATGGCTTCTCTGTTATTCAGTCTAAAATGTTGGAGCTGTCCCAGTCTGTATAAGAAAGTAGATATTTCTGGGCCTGTCAAAAAGATTCTCTATACCACAAATGTCTAAATTTGTGTTGCTCTTCCCAAATCCTAATTCCTGTGCCTTGTACCTCATGTATACTTTTTTTTTCTCCTGAAAAAAAATAAGCAGAAAATTTTTACTTTAGGTGGATTGAAGTAATTTTAAATAAAATTGAATTCCTCATTTTCAAGGGCTAGATAGAAAACGAAAAATCCCATTTTCCTTACAATACATTGATATTGTTGACTCAATACTAATGCACTGGGCTTATGAAATGTGTGATAAGAAGGATTAGATTGAGAAGAAGAAAAAGCTTGTTATGAAATAGCAGTCTTAAATTTTTATGGGGAATATGAAAAATAACCACCCAACAGAGCATGCTGAATACAGAGATTTGGTTGCAACTCAGGTTACAAGGGAGAGTTTATGGTCATTGGGCAATGGGGCAGGTCACTCAGAACAGCAAAGCTGTTGTGAGACTAAGCACGTAGAAAATTAGAAGGGGCAAAGCACAACTGGAAATTAACTATCTTAATCTGTTAAAGACAACAAGAAATGCTTCTTTAAACCTGTTATTAACAAAAGGAAGACTAAGAGAATATCTGTCCCTTGTTTGGTGCAGGAAGGAACATAATGGTCAAGGATAAGGAAAAGGCTGAGGTACTCAATACCTTCTTTGCCTCAGTCTTTCGTATTAGTACCAGTTGTTTACTGGATACCCAGCCCCCTGAGCTGGAAGATAGGGAGCAGAATGAAGCCCCCCATAATCCAAGAGGAGACGGTTAATGACCTACAGCACCATTTAGACATACACAAGTCTACAGAGCCAAATGGCATACACCTGAGGGTACTGAGAGAACTGGCAAAAGTGCTCACCAAGCCACTTTCCATTACTTATTGGAAGTCCTGGCTAACCATGGGGATTCTAGCTGACTGGAATTGGCAAACATGCTGCCTGTCTACAAGAAGAACTGGAAGGAGGATCCAAGGAACTATAGACCTATGAGACTAACCTCAGTGATGAGGAAGGTCATGGAACAGATCATCTTGAGTGTCATTATGCAGCATGTGCAGGCCAACCAGGTGATCACATCCAATCAGCATGGGTTCATGAAAGGCAGGTCCTGCTTGATGAACCTCATTTCCTTCTATGACAAGATGACCCACTTACTGGACAAGGGAAAGGCTGTGGATGTTGCTTATCTGGACTTTAGTAAAGCATTTGACACTGTGTCACACAGCATCCTTCCGTTCAAGAAACTGGCTGGTCATGGTTTGGATGGGCAGATACTTCGCTGGGCAAAAAGTGGCTGTNAAAATTAGAAGGGGCAAAGCACAACTGGAAATTAACTATCTTAATCTGTTAAAGACAACAAGAAATGCTTCTTTAAACCTGTTATTTACAAAAGGAAGACTAAGAGAATATCTGTCCCTTGTTTGGTGCAGGAAGGAACATAATGGTCAAGGATAAGGAAAAGGCTGAGGTACTCAATACCTTCTTTGCCTCAGTCTTTCGTATTAGTACCAGTTGTTTACTGGATACCCAGCCCCCTGAGCTGGAAGATAGGGAGCAGAATGAAGCCCCCCATAATCCAAGAGGAGACGGTTAATGACCTACANCCTGCGCTTGGATCACAACCACCCAATGGAATGATACAAGCTGGAGGAAAAGCAGCTGGAAAGATGCCCAGCAATTAAAAGCCTGAGAGTGTTAATTTACAGCCAGCTGAACAATGAGATAGCAGCCTGCTCAGGTGGCCAAGAAGGCCAACAACATCCTGGTCTGTATCAGGAAGTGTGACAAGCAGGACCAGAGAAGGATCCTGTATTCAGCACTAGTGAGGTCACACCTTGAGAATTCTGTGTTCCTACTGAAGAAGAATAAAAAGAAGCCTCTTCATTAAACAGCTGGGCCCTGTTTTATGGAGTTTTTAAATTAGAAAAAAAACAAACCACAAAATATATTTTCTTAATAGCAGAAAGATTCAAGAGCAATTTAACTACCAAAAATAGGTATTTAAAAAGATTGTTTTCCTAATGCGAATCCAAAAAGAGTTCAGAAATTTAAAATCAGAAGAAATGGAAAATTCAGGGGGGAAAAGTTTGAAAAAGCCAATAAGAGCACATTTCTGTTCTCTGGTATGAGCGCTCTGGGGACATGAAGGATAATGCCATGTCTTTCAATTTGATATTCAAAGAAGGTACATCCAGCTCCTAAAATTTTATCTTTCATTTATCACCAGTCTCTGTTTCTGTGACTAGTCTCTGTTTCTGTGACAACAGACCTTAGGAGGAGTGAATCAGATATTCAGTGATGTGACCTCATACAGTTAAGAGTGAATTGAAATATTCCAAATTAAACTTGCTTAGGATCTGGTACAGCAGCTAACTGAATTTCAGTCAGCTAAAAGGATAAAACTGCTGCATCCTGAAGATTTTCCAAATCTATACCAAAAGTTTTAAAGCAGACATTTATGAGTAGCAATTGCACATGGAGATCAAGTAATTCACACTCGGTATATTACAATAACATATTCTATGAATTAGTAATACCCTAGTAAGTTTGGGATATCAAAGTTTCTCTTTCAGTATTTTCTTTTAGTAAAAGAAAATATCATGTAATGATTAAAAAAGTATAGACCTAGACTGTTTCAAGTTTTAAATAAAGCTCACCCATAATGAATCTCCCAGAGGTATCCACATAATTTTGTTAAAAGTTTTAGTATGTGAAATAAAGAAAATTGTTCTGCAAGTTAAAACCATTGTTTTCTTAATTCATACAAATGCAATCCTACATTCATACTGCAGCTATTAATAGGCATGTTTCAGCTGAGATTTGAACTGAAGCAAAAGTGAAGTTCAAGTACAAGCCAATTAGCTGCTCATGTCCAAATCAGATTGCCCTCAGACTAAGTCACATTCCTGCCATCTCCCAACTGTTCCAGTTTTATCAATGTCTCTGCCTCTTCTATTTTCCAACTCGCCCTTGCCTCTCCTTGACTGCATGTCCTCCTGTGAGTGACCAGCTTTTTAGAATCATATAATTCTTAGTCTTAACCTAAGCTAGAAAAAAAAAAATCAGTATTTTACATGAAATAGTCTAGTGTCCAGAAACTCTTCAACAGCACTCTTTTCCCTCTGCTCAACACAGAAGATTTAAATATTACCAGGAGCATTTTGTTGAAGTTTTATTTAAAAGCAGATTTTGGAAGCATATGCACATACCAGTTTGAAAACAAAAACAGAAACAAGAAAAATAACCACACATCAGTTACAACTGCCCAAAGTCATTCTAGTAATGTTGTACTGAACTTGGATAAGGTTTGTCTTATTCATCTCAGAAACTTCTACATAGTAACTACTGTGTCCTTGGCTAGCTTGGGCAACCTGTAGTCAGTGTGCCACATCTAGTGAACCTGTTTGAAGAAATGTCACTCTCTTGTGATGTCTCATAGGGAGTCTTAGTTTGTAAATTATGGCTGAAGATTCTCTTAGAAAGAAAAGCTTTTGAAATTTAAGAGCAGGCAAACTCAGCATCGAAGCCTTAACTCTTTCTAGGTCTAGCCTGAAGGCTTTAAATGAAGAACCAAATGAGGATACCATTTTGAGGCATGTGCTTATAAAGTTTAGATTTTCTGAGTAGTCATGTGCCTGGGTAAATCCTTCACTGCAACTAAAATACACTAATCGTAACATTAATTCTACAAAATGAGATTTAATTACAAAGATCTTTATAAGATCTTTATAAGGCTTTATAAGAGCAAACCCAAAATATTGTATAGTGTTAGCAATAGGACTTTCAGAATCTGAGGAACAAATCTTAAAAAAAAAAAAAAGAAAATGGTTAAACCAAGAATTAAGAAAGATTTCCCACTTGGTATATGGCAATACGACTATAAAGTGGAAAGGGCAGGGAAGTTACTTAAATAGCAGGGCAAAGAAAAGTTTACTGAGAAGTCTTTAAAATATGCATTAAGTGCTTTCTACTTCGTCTTTCACTATCCTTTAGAATGTAAAACTAGGTCAAGTTAAAAAAAAAAAAGGAAAATTACCTGAGGATAATAGTCTGCATTTGAGTCTCTCCCATTATGATTCATATCCACATTACTGTCACGCACATTTTCATCACATTCAGTAACAGAAGGGAGACAGGATACAGAATGAAATCCTTTTTTGATGGTAGATTTTGGAAAGTGGCTAAACAGTAAAAGAAAATTCAAACACTTCAATCGATACATTTACTTTCAAATGACAGTCCTCATAATTGCTGTCCTTAACAGAATGTTGTCAAAATAATTAATGCCTTCTTTATTTTGACAGCTTAATAGGGCACAAAATTTATATATGCAGGTATTCTTTATCAGTATTGACTTGGCACTACACACACGCATATCCATGCTCAAAGTCTAAAGTGCTGCCCTCTAACTCTCAAAAATACCAAAACCCAAAATAATTGAGTCGAAATAGAACACCAGAAGTTAATAAATTTCTATGATCCCTAGACCAGGAAAAAAAAGTTATCATGTGTGTTTCTTAAATGCAAGAAAAAAAAATGAAACAAACAAACAAACAAAGGGATGCATTAGAAGTGTTTTGTCTTTTCTCTCAAAATAGGCCTCTATAGCTACCAGACAGCTAAAACACAAAGGAAACCTGTGCAAGGCCTATTCTGGTTGTAGTAAGAGCAAGCTCTGTTGCTAACTCTAGTGGAGAAACTGATGGAAATACAAGTAACTCTTTGTTTGTTAAGTGAACTAGGAGAAAAAGATCAAAACAATGTTGCACGCATGCCAATTACACATAAATGTGCAATTGTGTTACTGCAGCAATAAAAAACAAATAAAAATGTAAGCATATGTTATCTAGTCCCCTTCTTAAGGCTTAAGACAATGAAGTATCACGATCTTTAGCAGTAATGACATCACAATTATCTTGGCTTTGAGTGTTTCAGAGTATTTCATTAGAATAAAAGCAAGAGGTTAAAAAAAGTTTCAATCTCAATGTGGATTGAAGTCCCTTATCTTATTTAGGCAGCTATATTACTTTAACGAAATGCTAATACTTGCTATATATTTTTTGTTACTACCTGTTAATTGAATCATAAGAGACTGAATGAGCTGATTGTCATGGAAACTTAGCACAATGAACAAATTGTGCTTGACAAAATAGGGTAAGTTGACAACAGAGCAATCTATTAAATGTGAAAAACCACACCAAAACCCCGCAAGTATCACAATATCTTCTTCATTATTGTTTTGATAACCTATCAATTGGGTGTTGCTTAGAGCATCATTATGTATTTCTACCACTATCTTAAAACAAACAATTTAATGGATTAAAAATACATAAAATGCAAGTGTATCAGAAAACAATGATATTTACAGAATATCTTAAGCTAATTTCTTCCATGGAAAATGCTTATGTTCAGCCTAAGCAATCAACATGTAATTGGTTTATTATCAATCCATTCAATCATGATGACCAGAACTCAAGTACTTGAAAGGGACCTACAGGAAAGCTGGAGAGGGACTATTTATAAGAGTATGTGGTGACAGGACAAGGGGCAAAGCTTCTAAACTACCGCAGGGTAGACTTAGATTGAACATTAGGAAGAAGTTCTTTACTATGAGGGTGATGGAACTCTGGAACAGGCCACCCAGAGAGGTGGAGGAGGCACCATCCCTGGAAGCATTTAATATCATGCTGGATGAGGTTTTGTGCAACCTGGTCCAGGAGAAGACATCTCTGCCCATGGTAGGGGAGCTAGAACTAGATAATTTTTAAAGCCCCTTTCAATTCCAACTCTTCTATGATGATTCTATGATGAAAATGCAGATCCTGCTAAGTATGCAATTTATTCGGTTTACTTAAAGATATACTTTAAAAAATGGTGTACACACCTCTAAATTTACAAATTGTTGTGGGCTCAGTCTCAAGAAAAGAAACGTTCTCCAAAATAACAAAGATTTTGGGGCTTGGTATGTGACACATTCAATGCTTCCTCTGTCAGGAGTTCAGTAAAAATAAAAGAGAGGCTATTAATAATTCTAGCAGTTGTCTACCAAATGTTCACTTCATAAACTGAAGTCTGACAGAAATCTATTATGCAGCTGGTCTTAGGTAAAAAACCTGATGCCTTGATACACCTACTGATAATCTTGTCAATGAGCAAGTATTATGCTGAACATTGACTATGCTGACTAAAAGTCATATATACATGATTTCTTGGAACCTCTTCTCAAAACAATCCTGGTATTTAGGAGTTTATAGGACTTCTGAACAGTCTTTAAACACAAAGCATTTATACAAAGTCGTGTTTTGAGCATGAGCATCACTTGCACTCTCAGGCTCCTTGTAACTACTATAATGTAGATAAACCAGTCTGTTTTATTAAAAAACGTTAATTGTTCCATGCCAATTACATGATGCACATTAAAGTACTGACTGGCCAGTCAGTGACTTCCTAGTCATAGACAAGAATGTAAAAAGACCAGTAGTTTTGAGGAAAAATTTGAAAGACATGAAAGAACATTCCCACTTCTGATGAAAGTTATCTATTAAATATTGTACATCTTTGGCCTCACTGAGTAGAAAAAATGGCAAAATGATTTTGTCAGAGAGTTCCCTGAGAAGTGAAGTTCCATTTAGAGGCCTTTTTGTACAGTGGAGATACTGCATTCTCAGAGGAGGTGTGTTTCTAACCCTCAGTGACAGAAGGGTTTGTATAATTGCATGTGTATGCCTCTGAGTGATTAGAAATACTTGGGATTAGTTACAGAAAGGTGTTAAAAAATTTCCAAGCATCTAGTTACATCTTGTAAGCATCCAGTAAAGTGGTTTATTTGTTGAGTGGTTGATACTGATTCTAAACTGAATCAATTCACTGATGCCAAATGAATTATGTGACATCAATAAAATCAATAACACTCTGATCCAGATGTGCTTTAAACTACATAAACTAAGCCATTTTTGCCCTGTAATGCAAGTAAACAAAAGCCATTGCACTTTCACAGTGAAATGGACTGAATGTAATGCTAATGCTGAAAAATAGGTTAAATACTTACAAATCAGTGGGTATTGTGATAAGATTCAATTTGTAATTCAGAAATGGGCTAGCAATCTCAAGATGTTCTTCAGGTTTCTTTACCGCAGGCTCTGGATAAAAACAGCTTGTTAAATATATATTCGTAAGGAATATTTAATACTATAATTCTAGCAAATCATTTGTATAGGGATTCACTGCAAACACTGGAATGGAAGAGTACAACCAGGATTGGCTTTAAGTGACATAATTTTTTTCATGGTAAGTGCTTAACACTCAGATCCCCAGTCTCTAGGGTGTTAAAAGTGTACTTAATCTGTACGTAAGGTTATCCAAGGTAGCTCGGAATAACTATGGCAGCTGATTTTTGCCAATTTTCTGTTTCTTATCCCAGTGCATTTTGCTAGCATGCTTGTAATGGTTTTATATTCAAGCTATTGCATATCACACATTTAATTCCATTACACAGTAGGGCCAAACCTAGAACATGCACACTTCTAATACTGCAAGTTGTTGCAGCAGGACTAGTCACATACTTTAAATGTTTGAAAGATGTTCAGAAGCTTTCAGGTATCTGCATCACAGAGCTCCTGTGTTGCTTGAATAACAATCTCTTCATTTTCTGCAGTAGAGTGCTTTATTACAGATAAATTAAGACACTTCTCAAATAATTTAAGAAAGAACAGGGCTAAGGGGAAGTTATACAACACAGTCAGGGGAAAAAAAAGAAATTCTCAGGGAAGTTCCATTGAAATTAAGCTAAACAATGTCACATACAGCTCTGAAAACTTTCTGATATTTAAAATGTAGTTACAACTTGGATTTAGAATTTTGAGTAGACAAACCTTGGGGTTCAGATGTCACAACAGTTTCCTTTTTCTGACGGAAAACCTTCCAACGAGGAACTGGTGGTGGTTGCAATGGTGCTTCCAGAGGACAGGATCTAGTTCTAGTGACGAGGACAGGATGGCTGTATGTATGGGAAAGCCCATATAGCCTCATTTTCTCTGAAGAATCAGCCTATGAAACATGGAAAGAAAATCTGACTGGAGTCAGATCTCCTTTCTCATCATATCTCTCTCACAAAGAACACCATTCAGACAAAAGCATCTAATGCATTGAATAACAAATCAGACAGGTTGTTCACCTGATAAGGCTATCCAAAACCATTCCAAACAGAATTTGATATTCACCAGAAAAAAACGTACAATTGAATACTTAAAAGCATTTAGTTTACTTTTCATAATAGATTCATCACATCTTTCCACTTTTTATATAACCATATTATTTTAGGTGCTACAGAAAACAGAAGTGAAGCAGAATGAAGAAGTAAGAAAACAGCGCCAACATTTTGTTCTACACAAACATATTTAAAAATACTTCTGAGCAAAAAATATCCTTCATGCTGAATTCATAAAGTGGCAGAATTTTAAAAGCAACACGTTTTTTCTTTTTTTTTTTCAGCTGACCTGTGAAGTCTCCATAGTATAATACCACTTTGAACCAATATGTCATTAAAGGTAAGCTTTTTTTATATTGGTTAATTTAGAAAACACATTGAAGGCACTGTGGTTGATCTGTATATCAAAGCCCTTAACAGACTTAAGAGCAATTTTAGATGTGGACATTGAGTGGTGCTCTTTCCATTAAAATAGAACTTAACATTTTTCACTGCTAGAGTTCTGTTACAAGATTTGTACATCCTTTTTAGTTTTTTTTAAAAAAAATACACCTTCCTTTACTTGCTAAATAAATAACCCATAATTTATAACATGTTTGTCAGCAAGTCTCTGATTCTTGTTCTTGATTCATTGTTCTTGAAGTTCTGTAATCACTAACTCTTCAGAGAAGAGTGTAGTTGTGATTGTCAGTTATTCGAATTGAGAGCACCAAATTAAGCACAGTAAGGTACACAATCCTCATCTGATCTCTAAAGTTTTAAAGGAGTGGTGACTGGGTACACACATATTCAAGCAATTTAAAAATGCACATTAAAGTATACAAGTTTAGCAAGGATTTTGAAGATCAGTTAGGTGCAGAATAGGAGAACTTGTCAGCTGCTGAGTAGGAGACACTCAAATGACTTTTTTTCTTTTAAATTCTATTGCAGCAATCCTAAGACAATTAAATTCAAGCCGTATCAATCCAAGGACATACTAGAAAATAAAGCTAAAAGAGATACTCAAAAAAAATTGAGAACCACTGCAGTCCATGGCAAAATTTCCAACAAACTGAAGCAGCAACTCTTATGCCAATGAATTCAGCCTATCAAACTTTCATTATTTCTATTAGTGCAGTACATCTCAGCCCTCAAATAAAGCTTGAAAATGGGCTTTGTTAATCCACAACAAAATTCATCATGCTGGTATATTTGATTTCTGTCAAATTCCATTTTTCTATCAGTCTTTACTAAAATATTGTCTTAAGCATATATAGTCATCCACCTCATCCTATTTGGTCTGCCATCCCTCCTCTACAGTAAATCGCTGTTGCCTAACAGATTGGAGACAAATCTGAGAATTGAAGCATTAGGTGACAGGAAAGATATAACTCTATGTCATTCCTTCCAATTTGCTTTTTTGAGTACTATTACTTATTATTAGCAAATAAACAGTATTGTCTGAGACTTTAAAGTAAATCAATAACATTTCAGAGAACAAGCTAGTCTTCAAAACCATATAAAATACACAGCACACTTGTGAAAAAGGAAATAGTGCAAGAATTAACAGCAGTAAGGCATAATACCTGCAAATATTTGTTGACCTTTTTTTTTATTCTATAAAACCTATTAAGTTTCCTGAGAAGACAGCTTATATTTTTTAATGTTCTAATAATTATGTACGAGAAGTTAAATATAATTAGTAATCAACTCAAGTAAGCCTGCTCTAGCATCATAAATAGTTTTATGTAGAGTGTGAGTGGTTAAGTGGAAATTTAAGCATTGTTTTTACCTTGGGTGCATGAAATGCTACATACTCTCCAGCTGGTTTCACCATTAATGGTAGAAACAGTTACAGACATGCTATTTCTTATAGACCAACATATCAAATTGTGTATCACAGAAGTCATTAACTGTAGGCTTAAAAAAAAACATTTAAATTCATGTTTTTCAAGTAGCTCTACAAATTATTAGTCTTTCCCTTCAGAAGCATTTCATCATGATGGATTTTTGAGTCCACATCTAGTCTCTCCCAGGAGACTTCAGCTCCTAGGATGCAGAGGAAAGTGAAGTTAAGTTGAAAAGGTGAACAGGCTGTGGCAGGAAAATGGATATTCAGAGTACAGAAGTACTAAAATATAAATTTAACTAATAGGTATTACCTGGTAAGCATTTCACTGTACTAATTTTATTATTTTTTTTACAAAATAGCTGCTATAAAATGAAACACTTTGAAAATAAGTCATGCTTTCATGCCCTGAAACATATAATCTTACCATTTGCCCTAACGTAAAAACATCCTCTTCAAACAGATGTAGTGGTACACAGCACGCATACACAACCATTTCTGGCTGGGTTGACATGGAAGATTCTACAGAGAAAATATTAACATGCTTTAGAATTGGGTAAACAGTAAGTAAATATTGTTCTAATCTAGATTTTTTTTTCCTCTGCCTTAGTTGTCCTTGTCTGGCTGTTATTTTGTTTAAAACGAGAGCTCATTGTAAAGTTCTCAGCAGAGAAGCCACAGATGGAAAAAGTACATAGTTTTAATCCTTACTCGTTTAGACCACCACCAGCTTATGCATATTTCACCTTTTTGACACAAATTAACAGCATAAAACACAACTTTTATTAACATAAAATACAATAGGTCAGAGAGAGCTCTTGACATTGTTCTTTTCAGGTTTGAAAAAAGAAATATTAAATATTAAATACTGGCATGAGGAAGACAATGCATGTTCATCTAGGTAGATGAATTAAAAACACACTGATCAGTTACTACTAGCTAAAGGCTTCTCATCAGTGAAGCAAAATCTGAAAGCCAAAGCCTTGGGCCACTCCTGCCAATGGCTACAAAGATTGAGAAAAGCACTTTCACAAATGGAGTGCTTGTAAACCAATGTTACTGCTCCTTTCTGTCAATCAGATGGAAACCTGCAGTAACAATGGCTGCTTCAGAAAGTGTGAAGGTGTGACCCCATAGTTCTTATCCCACATGCCTCACAAAAAAATTTTTTTGCCTGTAATTCTGCCATAGGCAGGACAAAGCAGGGGCTCATTCACATTGCAGCTCCTAAAAATCTGTTGCACTAGGCAACCACTCAATCATATCCATATCTGTGAAAGAAGCCGTTGTTAATTCCTGACTTATGAAAAGAAACCAAGGCTGTCTGGCTGACAGCCAGGTCACTTATGCTGAAGGGAAATTAAAAGTCTAAAAAATACAATATCAAAATCATAAGCCCAGGGTTTGACCTAAAAAAGTCAGTTCACAAAGAAGGATATCTTTCTCTTTTTCCTCAGTCATGTAAAAAAGCATGTGGAGACAGGATATCAGTACACAAATTGTGACACCTGTTTTTCAACAGAATGTTTTGTTCTTGTTCCTCTCAGCTGCACCTCATATACAGGATAATTGCTTCCTATGTTTAGTAAGTATTCAACCAGAAGATGCTGTAAGAACAGTTATTTTCTGTGAAATTGAATAAAATAATGCCGCCAACATACAAATGAAAAAGGGGAAAGTAAAGGAAAAGAGAAAATAAAATGGGAAGATAGGGAAGTGTTTGGAAAATATAATTTATCAGATTTTAAATCCATCTATTTAGAAGATATTCAACTGTTTTTCTTAAAGCAGTAAGATATTTCTGCTTCTTAAATATTCTTGCAGAAATTCAATTCCTCTATTGAATATAAGCAGATAACAAGTATGAATTACTTTGCAGTGGATTCTTATTGCAGTATTTCTCACTGCATGCTTGTGATTCTGACACGAAGCACAGCTCTTGTATTAGCACTGAGTTTCAACTCACTCAAAAGCAAGGCTGTTATCTATGTTTGATCTATCCCTACTGACATATCTGATAAGAACACAGCAGCAGTAACTACAACGTCCTACACATTACAAAACAGTATGTGCCCCAAGGCACACTGATGTCATTGCTTGTGAGTAGTCCTTCTCAAATAAAAGTATTTTATTCAAATATCAGGTGAAATGTAAGGCTGTCATAGTCAGCCCAATGGGTTACCTAATAGAATGTCTGCAAGGCAGACAAACAGCAATGAACAAACTATTAGATTATGCAAATGATTAACCAATCACATCATATTCACTTCAATAATACCATTACAATACCAGAAAGACTTTGTGCATTGTGCCAGTACCTTTAAAGAATAGTATTTGATCCTTTTCTACTGTACAAAAAAAAAAACCAAAAAAAAATTGAGGAGGATGTATATAAATCATTTGCATATAAATCAAGTGTACTGTTGATTAGCATGAATTCAGCATCTGGGGAAACTAGTTAAAACCAATATCCTTGATAAAATTGTGTTAATAGATGACAAATGATATAACAATACAAAAACCCCCAGTATATTCAGGAACCCATTATTTACATTTGTCACTTTGGATTTAAGGATTCTGTTGTGACTTGTTAAAAATTTGAATCCTTGTAGCTGCTTGCATTTCACATTTGCAGCTTTGTAAATTTGTTTATGAAGAGCAACCACTACACAACCTAAATAAATGTTTCAGTCCCTAGAAGAAGGGAAAGAGTAATTTGAACTGATTCATATAATATATAGTTACCTAACCACTTAAAACCAAAAGCCAAGAAGGAAAATTATTGGGTTTTAATAGCTAACTGGTTTTATTTTCAAAGAAAAAACAATGTAAGTTTTAAAGACTCAAAGATTTTTCTCACTATATCTTAATATTTCTCCTAAATATTTGTCAAACAAGAGTTGATATTGAGTTTTAACTTTCCAATACACTTTGGTTGGCTTTCAATAGTCTTTGTATGAGATGTGCAGGTCCTTTGTATCAATATCCTTTTTATCAGACGTGAGATAACAGAGGTGTTAACTTCTGTTGTTGTATTAAGAATGGATTAGCTTTACCTATTGAAGGGTATTTTTTTCAGTCTTTAAAAAAAACAAATCAATGTACTTCTCAGAATTTAGATAAATATTGCTGAATGATAATATAAATTTGAAAAATCAGAACACGCTGTTAGGCTTCAGTCCCTAATTCAGTGAAAACTTTTGAATAGGCAAAAGGAAAATGGGAAGAATTTAATGCTTGTGCTAGGTATCTCATTGACTCTGATGGTTAACATTAACATTGTACAATTCAATAGTACAATTTTTAGGATTCACCACTTGTGTCCTTCTGCTTCACCTTTGCTTTCTTTTTCTCATGACATACACGAGTACTGGGCACATTCCTCCTCCTTATTCCTCAACAACTATCACTAAAGCAACCACGTTCCTGCATTACATTTTCAAATTTACTGTTGTTTAATCCATTCAGCACTATGACTGTTTTGGTTTGGGTTTAATACCAAGATAGTTTACCACTAGAACAAATCTTGGTCCTACATGACTGGCCAGGGACTTCTAAATATTCTTCACAGATTTACTTTACCTTTTGAAATTAAACACAAATTACTGCAATACTATTCTTAATATAAGTTACAGGATTTTAATAGGTTAGAATGACTTCAGTCTGTCATGCAACCTGCATAGAACTGCAATTTTAAAACACACTGGTGTATTTAACCTTTGCTTAAGTTCAAAACCAAATAGAAGCGAAGCCTTTTGCCTTATATATAATCTCCTGTTTGTATTTTTAACTTCAAAAAAACCAAAACTTACTTTCAATTAAGGCCTGAAGACAATGCTGGGCTTCTGCCAATTTTTGTGGAGACTTATGTGCTAGCTTTTTTTTTTCTTTTTCTCCTTCTCTGCTTTTCTTCTTTCCAGTTTCTCCCTTCTCTGTGTTTTCTAACATGCAAAATAAAGATTAAACTTTTCTTTTCCCAGATACAAACTATCAGTTGTAAAGTCTCATATTGTGTAAATGCGTCAATGATATTTTCGATAATTTTTTCTTTCATGTCAACCACAAACCACTTCAAGGCAGATGAGCTGACATACAATAAAGAACTAATGTCATTCAGTTAAATCAAAACCTAAAAACATTCCTAAGATGTCAACACGGATTTGTTGAGAAGGGGCCAGAGAATCTTTGGCTCCATCCTGCAGTTAGTGCACAACTTTCATGTCCCTATTATAATGTTTAGAATTCCTGAATTCCTGGCACTGTCAAATATTTTCTTCGTATCTTTGCTCCTGAACCTCCGTAATTGAAAAAAAAAAAAAAAAAAATTAGAATCTAACAGAGACAAGACAGATTCTCAACAGATATCAAAAGAGAAAGTTTTCCACAACTAGAACCTTTTTTCAAGCCTTAGAACTTAAGACTATAGGAAAATACATTTCAAATGAAAAAAATCCCAACAATTAGCAAAGCATTTGAACAGATGTAGTATCCTTAGAGTTAGAGACTACAGAGCTGTATTGCAACATAATGCTTCCTCATTAGCTGTGTCAATAACTAATACAATTTGTAAATCTTAGGTAGGATTAAATTTACAAAGTTTTCTGTGAATAAACTAGGACACCTCACTGGGTGAATGACAATGCTCTTCCCAGTGGCTGCATCCCTGTGCACATCCATTCTAAACTCCAAAATATCTGCTATCAAGGTGAGTGGGTCATAAAAACTATAGCAAAAAATTCTTAAGAAAAGAGAGTAACTCCTCAGCTAGGTCTCTTCTAATATTTGTGTAACACTTTTGACATTATGACTTAGTATTTGGGATCCAAAGTGGGCAAGTGAGCAATTTTTCTGAAAATCTAGGAAGAAATTGAAATTTTAGTGCAATTTTTTACCTTCAAAAAAGTATTTGAAGTGATGTGAAATCCATGCCTTCAAGTTAAAAAGTATCATCTAAGAAAACTCAGTCTGAAGAACACACTGGAACAAATAAGTTTCTAAACCTAAGTTCTGTCATTTAAATGTAAATATAATTAAGCAGCTGTTGAATAAAAATTAATACTTGTATCTAATAGCATAACCAGAAAAGCTACTATAAATAAAAAAAACACACACACATCAGAATGTACTTGTCAGGCTCTTCTGCAGGTAATCAAGCTTTGTAACATCCATTATGAAATGTATAATTTATTGATGGTCAGAGCAGTGTTCCCTTAAGGAAACTCTTACCTCTCTGCTAGGAACCAGTCTTTGTAAAATATAAGAGATACTGTTATTACTTCCAACAATTTGATTTTACATCATTGCAACGTGCGCAGCAGCTGTGCCTTCCAAGAAGGAAGAAGTCAGGCAAGAGTGCCAGGAGACTAACATGGAGGAACAAGGTGCTTCCAGGTTTACTTGGGCAAAAAAGGAGCCTATAAGCAATGGAAGTGAGAATGGGCCATGCGTGAGGACTATGAAGAAATTGTTCAAGCAACCAGGGATCAGGTTAGGAAAGCAAAAGCACAGACAATTAAATTTGGCTAGGGACATAACTGGGAATAGGAAGAATTTCCTCAGTGACAAAAAAAGAAGGCTAGGGAAGAAGTGGGGCTTCTCCAAAAGGAAAAGGAGAGCTGGTTGTGACAGACACTAACAAGGCTGAGGTGCTCAGTGGCTACTCTGCCTCAGGGTTCAACAGCAAAGGCTCTAGCTGCACCACCCAAGCTCCAGAATACACAAGTGGGGAGTGGGAAAAGAAAGATTTGCCCACAAATATAAGCTGAGTGAGAAGTGGCTTAAGAGCAGTCTCAGGAAGGACTCTGGAAGTGTCAGTTGATGCAAAACTCAACATGAGCTGGCAACGTGCACCTGCAGTCCAGAAGGCCAGCAGTGTTCTGGGCTGGCCTTCAGCAGCAGGACAGCAGGACAAGTAAGATGATTCCGCCCCTCTACTCTGCTCTCATAAGACCCCACCGCATCCAGTTCTGGAGTACTGCATCCAGTTCTGATACCCCCAACATAACAGGGACATTGAACTGCTGGAGCAGATCCAGAGGAGTGCCACGAAGATGATCAGAGTGCTTGGGGAATCTCTCCTATAGGGACAGGCTGTGAGAGTTGGGACTGTAGAGCCTGGAGATAAGAAGGCTCCAGGGACACCTTATATCATCCTTCCAGTACCATAAGGGGACCTACAAGAAAGATAGGAAGAGACTTATTACAAGCCTTTGTAAGATAGGAGGAGGCTGGATTTAGACTGGATGGTAGGAAGAAATTCTTTACAGTGAAGGTGGTGAGACACTGAAACAGGTTGCTGAGGGAGGTTATGGATGGCCCCTCCCTGGAGGTATTCAAGGCCAGGTTGGATGAGGCCTTGAGCAACGTGGTCTAGTGGAAGGTGTCCACTGACAGAAAGTGGGGGGAGTGGGGGTTGGAACAAGATCATCTTTAAGGTCCCTTCCAGACCAAACCATTCTATGAATCTATAAATCTATTTTCAGTGAAACAAACCCACAGAGTTGCATGGGATCATTTGGAGCCAGAGATTACATTAACTTCATTTATGCTTTGCCTGCGTAGATAACACTGCCTAAAATTACAGACCTTTACCAATTTTATCAGCTTTCTCAGGTTTATCTGATTGCTTATTCAAAGATGAAACTGTGTCTTCTAACTCCAAGACTTTGATCTCTTCAAGTTTTGTATCTGACTGAGGAATATCAGGTTCTGGAGTTTTCTTATCTGGCAGCCTGAATCCTGGTATAATCTCTTTCAAAAAGTCCCAGACTTTTTCCAAGTATCCAGGCCTTTAAAAAAAAAAACAAAACAAAACCCAAACCAAAACACATATGTCAATGGAAATGACACTTGCAATAAGAAAGTGTGATTTTCATTTAAATAACGCTATATACTACTACTTACAGTAAAACTTAAAAAAGTTACTAGGTTATGCTAGTAAATAAAAGACACATGCTTGATTTTGCATATTAGCCAATTTGAGAGATAATGGTCAGACCCCGAAGAAAGAGATGGTGCTTAGAGAAGCACACAAACATTCTTTTCGAGTTTTTAGTAGATGAAAGTTTCAGTACTGAACTTCACATAGCATTCTGAAGCTGCACCATACACTAGAGTCTGGCTTTATACTCAAAAAAAAAAAAAAAAGGCTGTTAGGAAAACCTAGTTTAGAAGTGTTTCAGCATGGATAGCTCCATGCTTCTTCCACATGATTCCATCAGCCATAACAGCTTTTTGATATGAAATGACAGTTGCAACCATACTGGTTCTCCATAGAAATTCAGTGATTCCAGAAATAATCTAAAATTGAGTAAGTTGTTCAGGGTCATAAATAAAGCTTCATGAAAGCCAATTGCATGCAATCGATTTTAAAAAAATTTAAAGAAAAAAAATGTACAATGACTCAAAGCCCTATTATACTACTATTACAAAGACTCTGTGCTAGTCACATTTTCTTGTTTCAGAATATAATACATTTGCATGAAATACCAGAGTCACAAATACTGGTTTATTGTGGCTTTTTTTTCTGTTGAAGTTGCAAAACAAACTACATAAAGAAACAAAATTTAGGTTACTTCGAAATCTTTGTCCACCAACTACATACACGTTACTGTGAGACATAAAGATATCAAAAATCTAAATCACAAGGATAGCCTAGGACATAAAAATTGCTTAAATAAGTGCTGAAATAACTTTTTATTGAACTTAACACTGAAACTTCATTATAAGTAAACAATTATACTTAAATAAGTTAGATAAATAGTTGCAGTTTATATATATTTATGTTTTCCTTAGAATGTACAGCTCAAAAGGCAAAAAGTGTAATTCAAACAAGTGTCTAAATATTTAGACTATTTACTGAATGACTAATATCTTGGTCATGCAGTAAAAAGAATGTCAAGATGAAAAATTAGAATTTCCCTTCTTTAAATCCACAAAACAGATTAAAACATAGGGGAAACAAGAAAAACTTTATAATAGGTTGGAAATACTAGTTTTGCTTGGGCATAAAAGGTGTATCAACTGTTCCAATGTGAAAGGTAGAAACGTCATCCTAACTGAAGTTGATTACTTATAAATTCATGATGTATATTTTCTACAGTACTTTCAGATATGAAGTTAGTATTAGTTACAAATTTTATAATAAATATACAACAGTTTAACATGATAAATAGCTTTACAAGCAACTGTATGACATATAAAGAAAAGTACAATAAAATCTGATTCCTTAAAGGCACATTCCTTAAGTACCAAAATTAAAATTCCTACATTTCCCAAAATTGATGTTGAAGGATTTTTAGAGCTCAACTTTATTTCTCATAATTCCTTATAGAACTAAATATTAAGCAAGTAATAAGCAAATCATTATTAGAAGAACTTACTGGAGAGGAATAACTTCTGGTATCCATCCAGTCAGTGTATGTAGAATCGTAAATTCCTCCAGCTCTCTTTTTCTGGTTTCACGTATACTACAAGACAGAAGTAGACATTGCACAGAATTATAATATAATCAACTCAAAGTAAATACTGTAGTCTACATTGTTTTCTGTAGGAGCAAGACCATACACAACAGCTTTAAAAAAAACAAAAACAAAAAAACCCCAGCCATTACTTGCAACATTAGATTTCCAAACCACTGCTGACTGCTAGCCTGCAAATTCAAATTTCCTTTTTACGCCTTTGCATCAGGTCCATTACTTCAGTGTTCCTTCTGGTACAACAGCACTGTTTATGAACTGTTATCAGCATGCCATACATACTTGCACACAGTAAAGCCCCTGTTTTTAGGGCTGGGGATGTGGATTTGAAATCTCTCACGCTAGAAGGGGGATATAAATCTAAAATTTTGTTTTCCTAACCAGTGTCTCAGGTTTAGAGAGAGAGAGATGCTCTTTACGCCTCCCCAGAGGAGCACAGGAAAATGCTGCACACAGGATTGGAAAGAACTGGAAATTTAAATGCAAGTACTATTCACACCTATATAAACCAGCACAGAAACATAAAAAATGCACATATCAATAGTCAGCCCCAGCCCAGCTTTCTAATGTGGGACTTCAACAGAACCTCATTAAGCCAAAGCTTTCCACAATCTCCCCTCAAACCTCTGGCCAAAAGCCCAGGCTTCACATGCCCCCTCCACCTACCTGCCTTCCCCCTACCACCAGCAAACCGAATGGCGCAGCTAAAAATCAGCTTTGCCAAAGTCAAGCCAGGCAAGTAAACTTCCCCCGCATGGAGATAACAGCCTGGCATGCTAAGAAGGGTGCAGAGAGAGGGAAAAGGGCCAAACAGCTTGTGCTGTTCGTTTATAAAGGGGAGATGCAGGCATTAGAGGAATGAAATAACAAAAGATTCCACTTTCCTGTGTCTACCCCTGAATCTGTCTGGCCTCTGGGCTCTATGGTTAAGATGTCCCAGTTTCTTAAACTCACAACGACCAGCTCCTTTAACTCCTGTGTTATTACGCACACATTGACTGCACTTTCAGTGTACTGCACTCCACTCTTTCAACTTGATACTTTCTTCTCTGGGGAAAATTTTTGATTGTAGATCCTGAGAGGATCAAGGCTAAAGATGCCAACAGTTGGCCATGACTAATGCTTAGGCTCTGGAGGATGCAGTATTTAAAACATGTTCCTGCAAACAGTTTCCTTGCAGACAGGTCTAGGCAACTCCTTAGCCTTTGTATAAGTACTTTAGATCGCCCTTGCAACAAACATAACTTGATATGGCCAAACAGGGAAACTTGACTACCCACAACAGTGTTTTAAACTTGGCATCCACTGCTCATCCCATAGGAATCTGTGGCCATGAACCAACCACATTCTACTTTCCAGATCAGTTTTAGGGAAGTGGATCACCATACAGCCCACAACAGCAGAACTGTAGCAAAAGCACCCAAAGTAGTTTCAAATACTCTCTTTTCAATGCTGACTAAGCCAACAGTGGTTAAGGCTTGCAATTAAATCTTCATTAATTTTTTTTTTTTTTTTACATTTTCATTTGGCAGACAGCCATGTGCAAACTTTTAAGCAAACAGATAAAGCAATCAGGGAGAGTACTCCAGTTTCTTTGCAGTTTTCTGTGAACAAATTTTCAAACATGGCTGAAAAGGACACACTGCAACTTCTGTAGACACACTGCACCTTCTGTAGGTACAAAGGATTTTGCTTTATTGACTTATGGTGTTGACTTTCAGAAAATTGTATATTTGTCATTATAAAAAGTTTTATCATAACATGTTTCTTATGCATACTAAATCAACTTTTTGCAAATTTCACGTGACTTCACAAAGCAAACCAAAAGCAAAATGACTAAACGTACCTAGTATTTGCCAGCTTAATAATAGCTTTGGACAGCAACATTGGCCAAAGTTCAATCTGACAGGTTGTAGCTGGTAGTAATAAATTATCCTCTTCATTGAAAGGCATAGTGTCATCGACAGTGATCTTTCTCCAGCACCCCTATGAAAGAGGGAGAACAGAAGAAAACACTCAGTTTGTGGGCAGGAAACAGAACTTGTATGCAAGAGAGCTTTCAACACTTCCCAAAGAACCGAATTCTAGTGTAATTTTACACTACAAATAGCTTTAAAAGAAGTTCTCATATAGTATCTGAGAAAGACAGAAACAGTACTCATAGCATTTCTTTACTGCTGTAATTACAGTTTAATTGCAATTAATCTAATTGCCGCTATTTCCAAAAATATTTCCTCTCATGTGCATACATTCATTACCGTGTCTTCAGCTACCATGACGGATGCCTAAGAAACAGCAATTATTAAAAAGAGGCTTAACTAAGATACCTGTTTTGCAAATGCTTCTTTAAGGTCTTAGCCTAGAAAATATATTTTATAAAAGCATTGCTTCTCAAGAACTGCCTGCGGACGTTGGTTGCAGTGGTTAGCATTGTGAAAAGCATTAAGATAGTGTTTTATACAAAACACTATAAGGAACAATGCAAAGTGACCCAATCTAACAAATACTCATATTTCCAGGATAAGAAAGAAACAGGTAAGACACCGACATCTCCAATACCAGATACTTGAATAGTAAACCAGGCTTGTATTCCCACAAAATCATCTTGCCTACCATTCTCCAAAAATGTCTCTGTCCTAGTGATCAAGACATAAAAAAGAGACTTAGTGGGGCAATAGCAGGTACTTCTGTTAACTTACTCACAAAATAACAAAGAATTACCAATTTTACCAGTAAAATATTCACCATATGTTATCAGAGCTTGCAAAATTACTACTCTCTGCTTGTACCTAAAGTACGGCTTCAAGCTGAAACACCCATTGATTAACTTCATATTAATTTGACTAGGTTTAGCCTCTACCTGTGACTAAACTTTATCAGTTACTCTATCACCCAACAACTCCTGCCAGCAGGGCAATCAGGAAAAGGAGAGAAGATTCACAGGTTGAAATAAAAATGGACTTAGTAATACGGCCAAATTAATACCGATTTCAATATAAAGCTACACCAAGCCCGGCAAAAGCGCAGCAGTCACATTATCCATAAATTCTACCCTCAAGAGCAGGAGAAGGCAGAGTAGAGTGAGGAAAAGCCCAAGCAACGGACTCCTTTCTCCCCAGCAAACTTCCTCCTTTACACTGAGTGTGATGATCTGCCGTGGTAGGCCTAAACAGGCCAAATTAGGCTTGTACATGTCCTGGCTTGCCCAGGCATGTTTTTCTGCTCTCCCTCCTTCTGTTTTGGGGAGAGCAACCACGGGA